>JBCNYG010000019.1:20417510-20445246 GCA_039654305.1 Porochilus rendahli
ATATAGAAAAAGGACACACTGTGTGTGTTTTTGTGTGTGTGTGTGTGTGTGTGAGAGAGAGAGAGAGAGAGAGAGAGAGAGAGAGAGAGAGAGAGAGAGAATAAAAAATTGAAAAACAAGCTCTTTTAAATGGACACAAAACAGTATTTTCCTAACAATGTCTAATCTACACAAACTTTCATGTCTACACCAGGTCAGGTTATAAATTGATCAAATCACGGTGTATCACAACACAGGCATTGTTTGTGATTGAACATGAGAAACTCGTCTTTGGCAAAGCTCCTGTCCTCACAGACTTCTAATAGAGAATTAAAAATGGCCTATAAACAAAACTGAAGTAAAAAAATTAATATGTTTAGAATACAGAGGACAGGTCTTCCAATTTAGGCTGGTCTAGGTCAATGGAGCAATTCCTCAGCTGGAGTTAGGGTATTCTAGAGCACATGATTTGACTTCTGTTGCTTGATGTGGGGAACATCAGTTTCATTAATTTGATTCCCTCGGTAGGATGGCAGCCTTGGTAATAACAAGTAGCTCATAATACAAGTATGTACCCCAAATTTGGTTAAAAAAGAGGTTAATTTTGGTTTCCAGTGTAGTTTAAAATGGTAATAAATAAAACATACTATTATGTGCCAACTACAGTACGTGCAACCTGATTGGTCGACCTGCAGGCAATCTGACCGGTGGGTTAGCTGTTGGCTAGCTGAACTGTGCACTATAATCTTCCGTAGCTTCCTGAGAAGCATGCAGTGTTTTCTTGAAGAGAAAATGTATCGAGGAAAGATCTGTATGTGTTGATGTCAGTGACTGTCTTACCGGCGAAAGTAGTAGAAGCGGCAGAAGACGGGTGAGTGGGTGGGCTCTTCTCCCTTTTTGGTACGGATCGAACGACACTCACGGCACTTCTGCAGGTTGGGGCCGATCTCTGAGCATGAATCGTCCTGCAGGAAGGACTCACCCGTCTGCTTCAGCTTCTTCACTTTCCTCCAGTCTTTCAGCACCGAGCGAGGAATACCGTCTGAACACACACACACAAAACACATAACTATATTGTGAGACTTCTCAGAATTGAATGACAGTTGATCTACTTTCTACGTCAATTTTTTACAAGAAACTTTTTCAATTAGTGAAGCCTCTGTGCTAAGCATAGAAATGGGTTTAATCTATCCAACCCATCCAGTATAAGGTAAACCCCACCAAATAAATAAATAACAATCATGTTAGAATGTTCTCAAATTTTGTTCTAAGGATGTGAAACAGGCCGATGTGCGTTACAAAGCACCTAATGAAATCGACTCAGTGAAGCATTAGTGTGATGGTATGAGTCTTAGAGGATGAGATCCACCTTTTCACCCTTAAGTCACACCCAGGTGACTCTTAAGTCTCAGTAGTATGACTGCAGTTATGAAACATGACAATCCAGAGTGACTGTGTTTTAGAACATATATTGAGTTACAAAGGGGCTCCTCTCTGCATGTAACAATAATACGTGGGGCCTAAAAGCTCTCCGGTTAGAAGAGCACTTAACATGCCTTGGCAAGATTTATTTCACATAAAAGTTGAACATTCCTGTAGCAGCTTTGAAACCTCCACAGCTGCAGCCCAGATGTGAATACAACCCCACCCTCGGACTCACAATCCCTGACTATTTCAGGCATACAATATCTTCCTCTTTAGGAATCAATAACATTCTTAAGAAGCTCATCTGTGGGGTAACAACACATATAAAATATCTTTATATAGTATGTTTTTATGTAATTGATGAATCTTACAATAAATAGAAATAAGGTTTTTGACAAGAGTAAATAAATACACAAGCAACATATATTTGTTAAATTACTGCTAAAACAGAATAGTGTGCATATTACTTTATATCCTTTTTAATGTGCTCTGTTCTCACCTGTTTTTAATTTATTTCCTGTGCAAATCCCCAAAATACCAAAAGGATAACTTTAAACCTATTGTGGTTTACAACCTGGAATATTTCATCAATTCATAATCTGTTTTTGGTGACTGATCTTTGCAGCTTCACTGTAATGTTCGACAAATAATGAGCTGAAAGGATCAAGATCTGTGGTGTTATAAAAATTTAGATGCTATTAAAAATCCTAGATTCAAAGGATAAAAACTTACTGCTACTGGCCAGTTTGAGTTTGGTTTTCTCCTTGGCGCTTCTGAAAATGCCGTTGGGCTTGACATCATCGTCGTCCTTGTCATTTTCCCCTTTCTTCTTTTGCATGTCATTCTGCTTCTTCTTGTAAGTGGGTTTAGGCTGCCTCTTTGCCCTCTGCTCATGCTTGCTGTCGCTGCCATCTGAATCATCACCGCTGTCTGACCCTGACTCATGAGGCCGCTTGGAGGGACCTCGCCGAGGTTTCCGGTCTTCCTGGCTCATTTTATCCTCTAAGCATTTGCCGTCTTTGCCTATCTCCACATCGCTGGACGTGGATGCTACTAAGTTCACCGTGCATGGCTTAATGATCTCAGAAACGGCACTGGATGTCTTCTCCACTTTGTTAGTGTTGCGATCTTCCTCTGAGTGGCGAGTGAGCCATGCTTTTTTCAGCTTATGGTAGTTCGGCTGATTCATCTGTGAAGGCTGACCATTGGGTAAGGGGCTGGCTTTGTGGGCTGTGTTCCCTGGCGAGGCACGGTCCTGATTGAGGATGGTGGGCGATTCCTGAGAGGATCGACTACTGCTTTCACTCTCTGAGGCACTGCTTGAACCGCGAGACTGGGCAGCAGCCAGGGCGGCCTTGTGCTTCTTCAGGTGGATGAAGTTCCCAGAGTAGGGCTGCGAAGCTGGGGCCAAACCAGGCAGAGGCAGCTGGCCGCTGGGAGAAGCTGTCCTGGCATTGCATTCCTGCAGCTCAGGGCCAGTAGGAGTCCTGCATTTGTATATAGGGCCCTCCAGTTTGCTGATGGTACTGTTGTTTGGAGTAGCTGAGGTGGGGTAAGGCAACTCAGCTGTGCCTCGACTCAGTACATTGTATGTAGAAGCAGCAGAGGCAGAAGTGGTTACATCAGTACTGCTATTGCACACAGAGTTAACAACAGCTACCGCAGAGCTGGGAATGCTGCCCTGGGAGACTTGGACAAAGTTCTTTTTGTACTGCAAAAAAATATCCTCTCTATTTGTGTTTTGCTGGATAACTCTGCCAGGTTCTCTGGGCTCAGCCAGTTTGGTGCAGTCCAGTTGGTTTCTGCCTGTATGTGGCCTACTGCCAGACGTCTCCTTGGCGCCAGACTTGGAGCCTGGTGAGCTGTCATACTTAATACAGGTTCTAGAGCGAACAATAACAGAGGCTGTGGCTGCCTGTGGCTTCCCTTGACTTTTGTCTGAGTGCCACTGAGCCACTTTATCGTGGTTCTGTGAGTCAGAGCTGGGCCTCCATGGCTC
The DNA here is from genome assembly GCA_039654305.1 of Porochilus rendahli. NCBI lineage: Eukaryota > Metazoa > Chordata > Actinopteri > Siluriformes > Plotosidae > Porochilus > Porochilus rendahli. The sequence goes on from JBCNYG010000019.1 coordinate 20,420,914, forward strand.
ACTGGGGCCCAGCTCAACGTTGCTCTTCACCTCCCTGAGCTCTGGAAGCAGAGTGGGTGGCTTCTGTTGCTCTGAAAGCTTTCCAGCCACACTGACCGGTTGAATGGGAGTGAGTGTTGGTGGTGAAAGGCGACCATAACCAGCCTCCTTGCGGTCAAGGGTTTGCTGGGTAGGCGGGTGAAAGACTGGTGCCCTATGCAGGGCAGGCATGCTCCTGAGTTGGTTTGAGGGTGAGATAGCTGGACTGCGGCGTTCGCTGGCTGCCACTGGGGTACTGAGTGGGTTCAAGGCCACCTGCTGACTGAGCTGCTCATTGATTTTGCCCGCCAGTCCCTCAGCCTCTGGCTGGTGCTTGATAAGCGGGGGAGGCTTGGACAAGGACTTGGTGCTGCCTCCACCACTGGTGTAGGAGCCCAAAGGCAGGGGACTCGAGACCGAAAGAGAGTTGAATTCTTTGGAGGGATACAGACGGGGTGGCTCATTCACAACACTGTTGGACAAGGTGGTGAAATAGTTGCTCTGTGGCAGTGACTGAGAAACAGGGTGCTTGTACTTGTAAAGATCAGAGGAAGAATGCTCATTCTCCTTCGGCGGCCCACTAATTGGGAGGGGAGGAATGCGGGTATAAGGTTCACGCTCTGGCTCTCCTGACCGGATCTTGGCAGTAAACGGGGCCACCTCAATGCTCTCTTGTAGGATGCGGCGGTTCTCCTCCTTGTACTTAACAGCCCGGTCTGGTGTGTCCAGTGGCAGGCGTGGAGGCTGTGTCTGCTGCTTCACGTGAGATGAATCCATGTACAGGCGCTGCAACTCTTTGCTGTTAGGTGTTCGGCTTCGGTCTGGCTCCTGCTTCAGATGGGCTGTTACCAGGCCACGCATGGGATCCAAAAAAACCTTACTTTCTAGCTCCCTGTTGAAAAGGAAGAAAACGTAATAGAAAATGTTGATGCTTTTTTTGAAAAATACTAAAAATCTACTGTCTAATCCAATGGATATTCCTGTCTTGCATTCTATGATCTACTCTGATCCTGACTAAAAATGAAAGCACTGTAGCTGCATATTTTTGAACTGCATTCATACCTTTTGGAGTACTGTTTAAAAGAAAGTTTAAATCCAAGAGATAAATATTGTGGTTCATTAACCCCAGTGGTAAAATAATATGCACTTGCTTTAAACAAGAGGAGCTACTGGTTATGTCAGAGCCTGAGAACAGTGCAGGAACTCAACTAACTTTTTTGTTAGTGTCCACACAACATGATACGTTACAAAGTCCTCTATGGAAGTAGATAAGAGTCAGCCAGTCTTGCTTTAGAAAACCAAACCTAGTTACTCATTTATTCCAAACCAATTATGAGCATGGTTGCTAAATGAGCATGAATTTGTTTCATTTCAGGTCACAAGGTACTTTAACAGACAGTGCTCTGTGTGTGTGTGGCTGGGTGTGGCTGGGTGTGTATGTGTGTGTGTGTGTGTGTGTGTGTGTGCGCCTGAGTGTGTACTCACCCTTTATGGAGATCTGAAGATGTTTTAGAGAGTGGAGGGCTGGAGTGTGAGGTGATTTTAAGGGGTCTGTGGGGGTCAGCACTGGCTGGTCTAGTCGGGGTATGGCTCAGCATCCCAAGGCTGTCTGAGTTTGAGGTTACAGGGGTGTGCTGATGGAGCCAGGGGCTAGAGGTGTTCTATGACATACATGCACACACAGATACACAGCATCCATTTAGGTATTATGTAGGAGTGTGTAACTGTAATAACAACTGACTTTCACACGTTAATATTGATTTCCACTCCTATTCCTGCTCTTTTTTCTCATTGTTTGAGTCATAAAACCACCAATGCACCACTACACCCTTCGGAATGAAAAGGGATTAGAGTAAACAGTTTCTAGTAATCTCAGAATTTCTTTTTAAACAGTCCACAAAGTTGAAAGAGGCTTTCTTGATTCAGTAATGTACTTGAACACACACTGATTAAAAAAGAGAGACCATGTCATGTGATGCACTTACCCTTGGCAAGTTACCATCTGAGTTCACAGCATTCTCAGGATGCACCCACTTTGACCCAGACAGGCTGAGTCCAGGAGGATAGGAGTGCTGTGTGCCATTATGATACTGCCAGATAATGGGGTATAGGCCCAGCTGGTTGTAGCTGGCACCTCCATGTGTCTGGGACAGCAACGGAGGGGGCGGTTGCTGTTGCAGAAACTGCTGTTGCTGGTGTTGGTGGTGAGCGAGAGCCAGATGACTGAGTCCACCTGAGTCGAGGCGAGGGTGGCCACCCAGCAGGGAAGTCGGTGGCATGGCAGGCAACACGGTGGGGAGCAAGGGGTGGTGCACTGAAGGGTGTGGGCTGAGAGAAGAGGCAGGCAATAGGTGGGAGGGGTGGTGTGAATTAGGTGTCAGGCAAGTAGTGTGGGAGGAGCTATGGAGTGGATGGTGGTGGGGCAGAAGGTAGGTAACGTGGCTAGGCTCAGCCTCAGGCCTCACCAGGGCTGGGTCACGATACACTGTGAAGTGCTCGTTTTTGTCGACTATGAGAGGGCTCTTGGTGGACTCAGAGGGAGTGGTGCGAGCAAGAACAGGCTTGAAGCTGGACCGTAGGGGTTCTGGGTCTGGCTTGATTGTGGACCGTGCAACAGTTGATGGAGGGTTGTCAGTGTGTCGTCCTTTGTGTTTGTTCACTTCAGGGGAAATGTTTGGTTTAGGTTTCATGGCCTCCAGGACACTGTGGGTTTTCGACTTCATGGCGTCAGGTGAGGGATTGCACTTGGGCTTAAATGTGTCAGGTGAAGGGTTGGACTTGGACTTGGCCACATCTGGCGATGAGCTAAGTTTCTGTGGCTTTCGCACATCTTCAGCGAGTGAGGCATTCTTGATGCAAGGCATGATTGAAGGGTACTGCTGCTGCACTTTCTCCCTTTCCCTTTCTGCCACAGCAGCTGACTCACTAACTGAAGCGACAGGTCGGATTACCTCAGAATGGGCATACTCAATTTTGTTACCCAAGCTCTGACCAAGCTGTTGTGGCAACTCGCCCTCTGGTTTCCTGCATTCAGATGATGAGGAGTTTAGCACCACATGTCTGGCTTCAGGGACATACATTTCACGTTTCTGTGTGGCCAAAAGGGCAGACACAGCTTCTGAGCTCTCTCTGGTGCTACTTTGGGAGCCAGAGTCTTCAGTGATGTCAATCACACATTTGGGTGCAAGAGTTTTGGGTGCTCCTGTGCTATATTGGTCCTTGGGCACAGTTTTCACAGTGCTTTTTATTTCCACAATGCAGCCCTGAACCTCAGTTGGGGCCAAGTTCTGAGGCTGTGCGCAGGGGCTGGGAGGGGGCAATGGGGTAAGCTGCACCGGGGACCTCCTTTCCCCTGTATGTTCACTCTTGCCAGAGGGGATCACTTCCATGGCTACCGGCTTGACGACCTTATCAACCGTGGATACCTCCTGCCAGGGAGACACCCTGGTATTGACGTCTGGCTCCTCCAGAGCCTTGAAGCTCTGGGACTCCTCTTCCTTGTTATCTTTTAACGTCCCCTTATTTTTCAGTTCATTTTCAGAGCTTGGCTCTGACGAAGAGTCAAGGAGCCTCTTATTGGAGTTTTCAGAGTCGCTGCTCTCTGAATGATCTGATGCCTCCATCTTTATCCGTTTAAGGCCAGCCTTTTTCTCCTCGTCTTCAGCTTTCCTCCGCTTGCTAATCATCTGTTTTGATTTGTTCCTAGCAACATCTGTAGCACATGAAATCACATATGAATGGTCAGCTAGTGTTTAGGTTTAACATTTCAACAAAGATGCACCAAAGAAACCCCTCATGCTTGGGAGTGGTTTCAACCATGGTGTGATGTCACTTTCTACTTACGTTAAACACGTACTGATTTTCGAGTGCTGTATTAAATATGGTAAAACAGCTCCTGGTGCACTTCTGAACACTTAAAGACTTAAAAACTTACGCCATCTAGTCATGATGAGGATGTACATTAAGTGACGCAGTGGGCTGAGGTCAACAACCAACTGCCTTCAAAGGCTTTTACTTTACTATACACAAACCCTGACTGCTTCTCAAATAGAACACACCAACGGAATACATAGAATTCTGGCTCTATAATTCTTTTTGTGGTGGAAAAACGAATCCAATAAGAGAGTGGATATCAACTCTATGGAGTAGACAGTGCAATTACATTTACATTTATGAGAGCAACTTTACATAAGAAGAGCAACTTTCTTCTTTTAAATGTAATTTATACAAGTGAGCAGAGGAGGGATAAGCTACCACCAACCAGGGAGGGGCGTAAGAATGCACATGCATGCCTCCGTGACATGCAATGCTGCCACCCGCCTTTTTTTCAAACTGCTGCGCATGCGTATTTGGGGGCGATCTAACACACTCGGAGGTAAAATTCTATCCGCCCCCTTATAAGAATGAGCTCACAGATGCCCATGATTGGCTGGTGTTCGCTGTGAGCGAAAGGGAAGCGAGTGTATGCCATCCCTCCCTCCCATGACAGCTCGGCCATGATTAGCTCCCACTGGCTGTGGCATCAATCCGGATTCAAACTTACGGTCTCCGGATTACAACAATGCTATTTTGAATAATGCCTAATTAATGAATAATTCTAATTAATGAATTAATTAGAAACACTAAATAATTCAGTGTAAAGGAAAGGTTAGTGAAAGGTCTGTTCCAGCTACAGTAATAACAGTGATAGAACAGTACTTGTACAGTGCGGGAGGTTACCTCCTTTTCCTCCTCTGGAGTCCATCTTTTCCTCCTTAAGCTTCTCCTCATCCGGGATGCTGCTGTCTGATCCCTTCCTACGTGTTGACCGGGACCCGCGCTGTTGCCCTGGTGATGATTGCAACTGCTGCTGGGATGCCTGCTGCTGTGCATGCTGGGATTGTTGCTGTTGGGCCTGAATACCCTGCTTAGTGGCTGAGCCTGATGAGTTCATCACTGGTCTGGGACTGTTGGCCTGGGCACGTGTGTAATGACCCTGTGAGCAATCCGCAGGCAAGAAGACACACACACACACACACACACACACACAAAGACAATGATGGCGGAGGTCAACTGGTTTGGGATTAAATTTGTCATGTGTTTCTTTTTCCTGCACTGGGTACAAAATCCACCACAACCACTATCACCACTAATATAAAATACCAGAACTTCACAAGAACTATAAGGAAAGGAAAAGGGAACTCCATTTCAACACATTCTTGTCTGTCAACATCTGCACTACAGACAGTCTATCAAAAAATGGAGTCACAGCACTAGCCTTAAAAGGAGAGTTCCTATGGCATTTCTCTGCTCCATAGTTTAATAGACTCTGCCACAAAAGCCCTCATTTATGCTAGAAAAACTGGCACGCAGTTATTGCTGAACTACAACTAAAAACAGTAAAAATGGGATATGCAGAGGCTAGCCTGAACAGTACTGTGTCTTACAGGATAGAGGATATGCATATTCTACATAAACAGCTCTTCTAAAACTATTGAGAGGGAGCGGGGTGCGGCCCTGTACCTGAGTGCTTCCTGTGTTGCCGCTTGGTCTCCCTCCTGTGGTCTGCTTGCATATCCCCAATTTATGTTTTTCACAAAGAAACAAAAAGAGAAGAGAACAGAAAATAAAATAAAACAAAACAAAATGGAACAGAGACGTCTTGTTAATAATAAAGGGACCAGTGATGCTACTCTAGACTTTTTATTTTTATAAAAAAAAACAAAAAAAAAACAAGACTTCTAAGCACATAGGAACTTTACTTTAAAAGCTAGCTACAAACAGAGCACATGGCCAGCAAATGGCACACAGTGCACAGAGCAAAGCATACACACAAACATAAATACTGACAAGGTGAATGTACCATTTCAACACACAACATAAATGGGTCGCTAAAAGGTAGGAATGCTGAATAACTACTACCAAACAGCACAGTGCAAAAACAGGCAGTATGAAAAAGTGTGTGTGTATGAGAGAGAGGTGTGTGTATGCCCTTGCAAGCAGGAATTGCATTACTCACGTGGGCAGTGTTGCTATTCTGGCTAGAGCGTGATCTGCTTCTAGTGATGCCTATATTTTCTCCTTTCAGCAAATAATGGACCACATTATCCAGAAAGGTCATCTGTACCATAGAGGGATCGACGTTCTGAGGCTCTAGTACCTACAGACAGGAGAAAGAGACAGTCAGGAAACAGTACACGATCTGCCTGGGTACAGGTTAGTACTATAGATGTATCTGAAAATGGCTGCTTTTAATGACATCAGGTGTAACTGTCTGTACCTGGTCGTTCATCACAACCATAGTGCGGCTGAAGAGGTCGTGATGAGTAATGATGCCCGTGAACCATTGGGTAGCTGAGTCTAACCTGTATACTCGTACGCGATATCCATTTAAAGAATACGGACCTGGAAAGAATACAAAAGATGCTGCCGTTAGAAGGTGCAAAAGAAAAACAAAGAGCCATCCATTTTTTTCACTCGGTATTAGCGTTAGGCAAAATGTCCCTTTGTAATGGCAACCAATATCAAATTGAGTGCGCATGGACATATTAATGTAAACATTATATTAAAATTATATTAAAATACTATTAATAATATAATGGAGGTACTTTTCCCTCATGGCTTCACTACAGATGTCAAAGGCCAGCAACTTAAATACTGTTTCCCATGATGCACGAGATGCACCATCACGAACTCCACAACTGTGATAAACTGTTTAACAGGGTTAAATTGCTACATAACAAAAACCTGAGCTGTCTGGGCTTTAGCCTCTGTCTAACCACCAGTGGTGCAAAGGGAGTTTCTCACTGTCAACACAATCGGGTCGGTTATCACAAGGTCGGAAATGGGAAAAAACAACTCTGCAAAAAATGACGCCCATGATGCCTTTGACAAAAATGTATTTTGATGTTACTAAAATAGAGGAGAATAGAACAGAACAAAATAGCTATGGCAAGCTATTCAGGGTGCACACCACCTTCACCCATTGTTGGCTGAGATAGGCCTCCTGCAACTCCAGTAGGATTAAAGGTCCAGTCTTAAGTAGGATATAAGGATATATATTATGTATGTTTAAATATGTTAAATCTTACCTGCTAGGCATGTTAAAATAATTAGAACAAGAAAGTATGTAGATTTTTTTAAACGAGCAGCATTAGCTCTCCAAAACGCAGCAAATGTGACATGACCTGCTACGTCAGAAATTGGTCTCACAGGTTTGTTAACAGCGTGCAAGCCTGCAGCCTCAGAGTCCTCATCAGTTTCTAGTCAATTTAACGACCATTGGAGCGATAGCAGTGAACCTGACATTGATGAACATGATTCAGGGAATGTTTTATTCTCATATGAACCCATGGGAGGGTCATCAAGGTTTGGGGTCATGCTTTAGTGAAGAGGATTAAGACGACAAGGAAGAGAGTCTCGGAAACACTGCATGGTGAGCATCGTCTGTAATCAGATTTCAGCCCCATATTGTGTAACTTAATTATACACAATCCAACATGTGTAAATATATCACTTAGCACCACTGTGCATAAATATACATCGTATTTAGGTTACTCAAGCATCTATAAAAATTTGTAGCTACATAAAGGCTGCAGTACACTGTATATGTTATATATGAAACCTTTTATTATTATTATTTTAGATGCATGTATAAATGCATGGTGCATCTCATTACAATCTGTTAAAGTAATTTAATCATCCATGAAATATTAACTAACCTTAAGGTTTCTTATTAATGTAAAAGACGCTTCTGGAACATGTGAGTCGTTTTCTCAAACAGGGCGGAATTGACTCTGAAGCCTTTATATATAATGTATGTATATCTGAGTCAGTGAATCGAGTCTTCTCAGAGTCGGTTCCTAGCCCTCCCGAACGCTGTGGTTGTTATTTGGGGATCCAGTCCTCTCGCGGGAACTTTATAAAGCTTAATCCTTCCTCGGTGGATTTGCTGCTAAATTCTATTGAGCATATATCTCTGGTTTTCTGTTTTTTTACGTGCGTGAAGACCGTTTTCAGCCATACTGGACATGTTTTCACTTCCTCACTTTTGCCGAGCCAAGTGTGTGATGTTTCATGTACCACATGACCTGACTTGATCTAGTTTAGCCTGTTTGGAAGCTGTGGGCTTAAAGAGCCGGGAAACACAAAATTTAATTCAAACATCACAGTACACACAGAACTGAAAGGTTTGATTTATTTAGTCACTATGAACTATTAGCAACAAAAATATGACTAAATATTTTATGTAAGACTCGGCCTTTAAGTGGTTTGGCAGTTGAGTGATTGGGTGGTGGATGATAATATAATAATATAATAAAATTTCTGTATCTATATCTATATACTGAAAGAAAAGACGACAGAAGTCACTTTGGCCAACTTAAGCCCACCTTCCAGCTTTCTTTTTCTGATTTTGTGGTGAAAACATAAAGGTAATTATTAAAGCACACATGAGAAAGTATGCTAATGTGGCTGAATGAGACTGAATAAACCATCCTGTATTATGCTAGTCTCATTCATTTACCCTAATAACTCATCCCATTCATGTGGGATACTTTTATAACCTCAATCAGCTCTCAGTTTAAGCAGGACTAAATGACACAAACTTAACACAGACTGGTTCAGCTACAACCACATACTCCTTTTTCTTTGCTAGCTAGCTAATGATCTCCAAGTGTGTAGCATCAACCGTAATTCTCACCACAACATAAAAATAACGAGCCAATTAAACATCACACACATCCTGGCTATCTCATGCCGTGAACTTAGTAGCAGTCTGACTGAAGTAGCAAAATTATAAATTAGTGTTTTAAGATATTTTATTAGGAATTTTCTCATATCACTACAAAATGATTGATCGAAATAATAATAATAAATTAAATGTCCTGAAATGACTGCATGACGGCCCATGTTCTGTAGAGGAAGCCAGGCAGTGGTGTGAAATCGTGCCAGCCGCGATGTGCGCTGGCCCATCATCTCTCTCCTCGAGTGCCGCAGCTCATTACAGGGTCCAGACTATTTCCTTTCATTACTACTCAATAGTGCTCCTGTACCCTGGTCCAAACCAGTGAACGCAGCAGCTCTCCAAGCAGATACATGTACATGTAATGCATGTGAACACCCACACAAACAAAAAGTCCAAGTCAAAGTACAGAACCAAACCACACTTTGCACTTTCTGTTCTGTCTCCCTCACATTTCTCCTCCCCACCCCGACCCTTCACCAAATCCTTTGGCTTAGAGATTCTTTCCATTCTGCCTTCCTTTGCCAGCTGCCAAGTTTAACAATTATATCTAATTGTTGGCCTGGAATGCTGCTGCTGCGGACCTTGTAAACAAGACCTCATGCCAAAAGCCACCAGTACAGTCTTCTGAACAGTCTCTCTATCTCTCTCATACACACTCACACACACAGTATTAAAAAAAGGTGAAACTTGTGGAAAGGCTATGTTACTCAGATATTCCATTAGAACGCCTTACCTTGCATAAAAATTTCCTGCACCTTTTGGTCTTTTACCCAGCCTTTCACTTCTTCATGAAGCTGTGGATTGTCCCTGAGAACAGGACTCAAGCTGTCCACTTCATCCTGCACAACACAAGAACATTCCCACGCGTTAGTCATCAACAAACTATCACTTCATGATGCATCACAATGAATTTAGTACGATGGTAATTTCTTGCTTTTCCATATAATAGTGATTGTTGCTTTTTAGTAAAGGAAAACATGTGTGGCATTTAACAGCTGTATTACAGTACATTAACCCCAAACTCTGAACTCCCGTATGGCTGAAGACGAAGACCTTCCAGTCCGATTACACCTGCACGCTAGCTAAAAAGCACCTGCTGTGCATTACATGCAAATCAGCCGTGTAGCAACCTCTCCGCATAACAGTAAGGAACTCCAAAATTCTCTATAGGCCCCTTAAGCACACTGCACCACTATTTCTTCACCCCCACACACACCTCACAGAGGTGTTACTATGAGAGGTGTGTTGTTCCTCTTGAAGATATCAGGTTCACGTTCAGGTGCTGTAAACTGCAGGTGACGCTAGACGACTCTTCTGGGTCATGAATGTGACTTCACAGTAGAACTTAACTCTGTATTCAGCTTATTTCCTGAGGATGTCCTCTATTTCTGCTGACTTCATTCAAAATAAAAATGCTTTGTCTACATTCACTCACAACTTTGGCTCCCGTGACCTCATTCACTCTGAGCCGCCACTAATACACACAGCAAGCAACCTTCTCCCCCTGCCAGTCTTTTACATCTGTGTATGTACTGTATGTGTAAGTACTCTTGTGGTTTTTGAACACAAAAATTATATAAGAAAAACCAAGCCAAATCATTTCAGGAATATCTTTTTTTCTGAAATGGAAGTAAGTACAGATTTGCAATTTTTATACGAGATAGAGTTCAGTTTTTTTTCGCACAGTGGCATAGTGGCAAGCACGTTCACCTCACAGCAAGAAGCTCTTCCTGTGCTCGAGTGGGTTTCCTCTGGGTACTCTAAGTTTTCTAATACAGTCCGAAGACATGCACATTGGGCTAACTGGCTGTAGCTGGCCCTAGCTGTAAGTATGAATGGTTTGGTGTGTGTTGGCCCTGCAATGGTCTGGCTAGGTGTTCAGGGTGTATCCGCCTTCACCTAGTGTCGGAAGAGATAGGCAACATCCTCCCAATGAAACAACGTGTATTAGCTGGCATGGCTCAGATGGTAGTGTCACAGACAGGTTCTATTTATACACTTATTCTAATATGTTTACTGATAAGAGAGTTAATCATGAACTCATCATCATTAGTTCATTTACAGGGACTTTTACAGTGAATGTAAAACTAATAAAATATTCCAAAAATAATAATAATTATGCTGTTATTTAGAAAAGAAAAACATCTAATCGCTGATATAATGATATTTCCTCTAAGAAGACATTTATTACCTCCTCCAAAGAGGGGGTGTTTCTTGTTGATGTTGGTTTGTTTGTTATCCAGATTTTGAGAATTTGAGATTTTGAGATATGAGATATGATTTTTGTTTGTTTTTTAGTTTGGCGGAGGTTTGTGCTCTTCAAGTACCCGTTTTTTTCATTCATCTGAACCACTTATTCCTAACTAGGCTGGCGCCCATCTCAGCCGACTCTGGGCGAGGGCAGAGTACACCCTGGACAGCTCGCCAGGCCATTGCAAGGTAGAAACACGCTGACGGCTATGCAGCCTACTCTTGACGAAAATCAGCAATGGTTCTTTTACATGCCTCTCAACACAGACAATCAGACAGTGAGAGACATGGCCTGCGTGTTGCTTTATAGAACTATACGTGTACCTGTAAATTTGATAAAAATTGCACTTTTTTATTAGTAAATAATCGATTACGCGCATCATAGAACAAGTAGAAAAAGAATAAAACTCACAGATCAAGCAAGAGCAGCAGGCTTGGGACCTAATGGTTGCTGGTTCGGTTCCCAAACCAGCAGGGTGTGGCAGTGGAGGGAGTGAACTGCACCTTCCTTTCCTCCAACTTCATGGCCCTTTATTAAGTCACCTAGCCCCCAACTGCTCTCTGGGCGCTCCCAATGTGGCAATGTGACTGTTTCAAGTGTATGTGCTCACTGTGTACGTAAGTGTGTGCTCACTTTGAATGGGTTATAAATGCAGAAGCACTAATTTCCCTTGGGGGATTAATATAGAAAAAATACAAAACAAAAAAGAAATACAATATCCACATTAAACTGGCTTAAAACAAATTAAACTGTTTAAAACAAGGTAAAAATGTTAATACTTGTAATAAATACATTGAAAAATATTTTTTAAACATATTTTCCTACCAGACTTTGAAATACATATTTAAAAAGTTTGAAACAGATATCACAGTACCTACAATATTTCTGAAAACTGGATTGTGATATATATTATATCACAGTATTGATATTACACCATCATACCGCCCAGCCCTGACTTCATGCCATGCCATTAAAGTACGTGAAAGTATCTGACTCATGGTAATTCTTATGAACGAGATGCATGTCCCTGCTTTGTACAGGACTGTATCATGACATTCCTGCTTTACTTTCCCCTAACAGCCGCCTCTGGTGTATTATACTCTCCTGATTGTGCTGGATATTCTCAGATAATTTTAAGAGCATTTGTCTGGGAGGGAGATTTGATCCCTCATCTCACAGGCTCGCAAACGCTGCTTCCGCAATCTCTCAGAATATATAATCTGTAAATTAAAGAGGCAATCTCCACCAATTAAACCTGCATCCGTGGACGTATAAAAAGTGATCTCAAACAACAAAACATGTGAATCGCCACAGCTTCCGTGTTATATATACACACATATGACATCCGACAAGCTAAAAACTCATTAGTGGGAATTCAGATTTCTGTAGTAGCCTGGGAGTCAGCTCGGTCTGTGTGTGTGTCTGTGTCTGTGCAGACGTGAAGGGTCAGTGAGAGGGAAATCCGCCTACCATTTCCATTAATTGTTGTTGGTGATGAGAAGTGGGAGGAGGCCGCAGAAGCAGGGCCAGACTATTTACACTCGCGTGGCTGATAAAGGGGCAAACATACACACAGACACACACACAACCATGGTACAAAGCAAACAGCTCACTGCTGGGTGGAGCTGCTTCCCTGCAAACACTGCTAGCACAAATTTGCACAGCGATGTCTCTGGCAGGTCAAAAAATCTGGGCTGTGATTCACACAAGAAAGTGTGCACTTCTGCTTCGCAGCGAAAGCAGTAAGAGGAAGTCATAAATAAAAGAATATGACTGGCTGTGATCGCAAGGGGAGCTGGTCAGGTCGCGGTTGTGTCATCTAGACACACCGTGGTTACTCGTAACCAGATGGGTGTTGATGCAATATCTCGGCAGTGTTGCGGCTTTGCCTCGATGGAATCGTACGTGTCACTTCCTCTGTCTGACAATAACAGCTCCATATAATTCAGGATGCAGACACTGAATTTATTAAAAGTAAAATTTGTGAATCAGTGTTTCTCTATCTCTCAACACACACACACACACACACACACACACATACACACACACACACACACACACACACACACACACACATAAGTGTAAAAGCCTCCTTTCGTCTCCCTCCTTAATAGTTCATGCTTACACGCCTGCTCTCAGCGCTTGTGTTCAACTCTCACCATCTCTTTCTGTGCCTTAACTGAAGAGCATTGTTTGGGTAAGTGATAGCGAGAATGCCGAGTGGATTCCCTGTACGGATTAAAAAGTGTCTTCTCTGAACAGAGAGAGTAATTTCATGAGAGCTGAGAGATTCTCCATAACGTCCAGCAGACCTATTTTAATGGATGCGTCTAATCCATTTAATCCGTCTCGAGCGTCTTCTGTCCATTTACTCACCTCCTGTTCTAATGTATATTGTGCACACTCATGCAGGCCATGCTGTGAAGGGCACAGCAGACATCCTGTGTGTGTGTGTGTGTGTATGAGTGTGTGCGTGCGTGTGTGCGTGTGAGTGTGTGTGCACTTTACACTCTCCTGCAGCAGCGGGCTGCCATCCATCACTTTAACAGCAGTGTGTTGCAGGATTTTCCACATGGCCAGCCATGGGAGAGAGAGAGAGAGAAAGAGAGAGAGAGAGAGAGAGAGAGACAGAGAGAGAGACAGAGAGAGAGAGAGACAGAGAAGGGCGATGCCATGTTTTGGAAACTTGGAAAGCATTTCTAGATACCGGCCTTCCCCATATTCATCTCTCTCTCATTCCCTACTTGACCATGATGAAATGGAGTGGGGCTTCCTAGCAAAGTCTCCAACAGCGTAGTTCCCAAAAAATAAAATGGCAGCTTTGGAAAAGTCACATCCAAGTATGTGCAGAAAAAAACACACAAAAAGACATAACATAAAAACAATGTGTTATTCATTGCTCTATTTCAATTCTCGGTAGAGAAGGCTTTTTTTTTGGTAAACTAGGAGCAGCGGGGTTTCTGCTAAACAGACCGGAGCCATTAGTATTTGCCTCCATGGCGGGCCACCAGACCATACTAGGGATGACGTAGATCCTGTTGGCGAGCCTTGTGGCCACGTGCCGGTACCATCTGGGTGCTGTGGAGGTGAGCGCTCTTTTCTTCAGCGGTCACACTAGAATGACTCAGGGACTGAGCAAAGAAAAGAAAACTGAAATAATATCTGTTACATGACATTAGCACAGCAAAGTGAGTGCGAGTTATGGAAACAGGTTTCGGGAATAGCATCCCGAAATAAACTCTAGTGACCCTGCTACTGTTCTGCTGACACCCTGCGCTGTCACCGTCTCAACCTGAAGAACAATTAACTACATTATTGCTGGATGGACTGAATATTAGCCTGATGAAATAATCAGTGTTTTGTGTAGCGAAGCTCAGGCTTTATTGGGAAGTAGCTCTAATGCGTTTGCTAAGTACTGGTTAGTAAAATGAACATCATGTTCATTAAGAAGAACCTGGGAAACACACTCATTACAGATACAGTCCCTGCATGACTGAGTGCCTGGCTTACATTTATCAGCTAATTCTCACTCTGTGTGTGTGTGTGTGTGTGTGTGTGTGTGTGTGTGTGTGTGCGTGTGTGTGTGTGTGTGTGTGTGTGTGTGTGTGTCCATATTTCTTTTGCCTGCATGTTATTCACGGCTCCAAATCAAGGTAAGAGTGCACAGGAACTGCTCCATGTAGCGCTCTTTCTCCTGCTTGACCATTCTTTTTCTCCATCTCTTCATTTTTCCACTCCTCTCACTCTTAATACCCCCCACCCCACCCCCGCTTGCCCCCCTCCTTCCTCCACATCAGGCTGCCTGATTGATGGGTGCTGCTCTGGTTTCAGTTCCTGCTTTCTCAGTCCTAGCTGATAGAGCTGTGCATCGAGACACAGTAAACTCAACACGTCTTCATAAGCAGGTCAGTTTCACATCTCAAATTCCGCTTAGCGTATATTAGTAATCAGTGTTGCAAAATATAAAAATCACACGTATTTGGCCTCAGACCTGATGATCCGAGGCGCTGCATCACCTCTTTAAGTGGAGAAAGGCTATTGGACCAATTGACTAAACTCCTTCTGACCTCGATAGTAAGCTTGGCGTATGTCATGATGGAGAATTGGTGCAGGACAGGAACCTAAAATAACTTTTGTTTTTGTGGTGGGGTTGGTGGGTGGTGGGACTATTTTCGGATCTTAAATGCTGAAAGAAAGTAAACAGAAGAATAAGCTCAGGGACTGTTACCATGGCAGGAGGCAGCATGGGAGAGCTGACACAATGCTTGCATCAGACAAGTGAAAAAACAGAGAGAGAGAAAGAGAGAGAGAGAAAGAGAGAGAGAGAGAGAGAGAGAGAGAGAGAGAGAGAGAGAGAGGGCATAGACTGAGAGTACTCTCATCACTAGCTTTTGTGGAGGTACTTTGCTAAAATTGTTGGCTAAGGATGACTCACAGAGAAAATGAAAAATTTCCAAGGGAAAGTGGGAAGAAAATCAGAAATAATCGCAGCATAATGGCACTAAAAGCTTCGCAGAGGCCCGTTACAATATCCCGGTAAAGGTCGGAGGACTTGAGATGAGAAAAGAAAAAAAAAATCGTACATGATGAAGCTTTTGTTGGAGTGCACTGACATCATGCGTACTCTGCGCTGCTGTTGCTATGGCAATACTATGTATGTGGTGTGTGTGTGAGAAAGGCTTGTTGCTGGGGTAATAAAGGTGTGTGTTTGCCTGTGTGTGTGTGTGTGTGTGTGTGTGTGTGGGCAATACAGCAAAAATAGGAGCTGTTTCCAGGAGAAGGTGCAACATGACAGTTGGCAGTGTTAAGTAAGCAGAAACAGATCTCACAGTGCAATGTATAATATGTCTCGGGATATTTCGTGCTGGTTTGTGGGAAGGCTGTAAATGTGGCATGCAGGCATCAGAACACGAGACTCGCGGCTCTGTGACAGTCAGGACGTGTGTGTGTGATGTATGATTCTTCATTAAATAGGAAGAGTCTGAGCCAAAGTGACGTATGTCTTCTGTAAATGAGGGAGGTGTGTGTGTGTGTGTGTGTGTGTGTGTGAATGCACAAGAGTCTGGCCATTCCGTAAGTCAGTGTATAGTGACACAGTAAGCCTGTTACATACACAGAAACACACACACAGCACTGATCTCGAACTTCAGCAGCTGCTGAAAACCCGAACACACCCCCACACACACACACACCCACACCCATCCACTTAAACTTTTATGCTGTGACTACCTGGCACGGACATTGAGCCTCGCTCGATTCTTGTGCACTATGGAGGCAGTATTCTGAAGTGCATATAATCACGTATTGGGCTCTTCGGGTTTGACGCGGCAACATGAGAGCTCACTTTTTCCTCCCTAACCACACTTGGTTCCCTTTCCTTCTTTTCTCCCCCTTCTTTCCTTCTCCTGCTTTCCAGCCAGTTGGCTTCGTACACAGAGGCTCCATTGTAGCCTTTATGCCGAACAGATTGCGATGGGTTCGGCTCTCCCGCCAGCCCCCAACCCTTCGGTGCTGCAAATGCAGAGCGAGGGCAGGGGTATGTCATGCTCCCCGCCGCAGTATAAGACAACCCCTTCCTACCACAGCCTGCAAACTAACGGTTGTAAGTATGAAGGGTTTTGGGTAACCTGCAGCTACAGGCTTTGGCTTGCCAATGCACTGAAAGAGGAGAGAGAGAGAGAGAGTAAGAGAGACAGAAACATGTTTACTTGTAACGTCATATGGAGTGATCACATTCCCTACTGGTGTGCATGCCGTGCATCTGGATGCAGAGGCGGTATTCTTTCTCATGTTCACTCGCTCTCTGTCATTACCCAGGCTGATAGTTTTTACATTACAGAATCATCCATTGTAAGGAGCTGTGGTGATTTTCTGTGTCTCTGAGAGCGAGTAAGAGAGAGAGAGAGAAGGCAAGAAAGAGAGAGAAAGAGTGTGTGCCTGTACACAAGCCTTTTTTTAAAGGCCATGGAGTCTGACAAGAACATAGTGATATGCTGAGCACTAAGAGAAACTCGAATGAAAACAAGGTCTAAAATTGGCCCTGCAGGGGATGGCACATCACACATCGATTTGCTTCATTTGTTATAAAACCTTCGCATGGCGGAGTTGCTGCTTATTTCTTTTTCGTGTCTCCTTTTTTTTTCCAACTCAGCGAGTGGTTGGCTATATGAACTGGATTAGTAGTGAGGCTTGGTAAAAAAATATTTTCCCGTAATTGCTAGCAGCAAGGTCAGAAGCTGTTTCACAGCACACAGCCGGAGCTGCGATACCTCTGCAGTAATTACCACTATAAAAGGAGCGGATATGATCGGAAAGCGCGCGGTGCTGATGTACGAGAGATCTGCTACCCCGCGGTTCGACGTGCAGTCAGGTGTTAGTGCCGCTTTCAGGAGGAGAGAGGGCCAAGGTTCTAATTTGCTGGCAGATGGCTTTTCATTATCCGCTCAGCAAAACGGAGCCGGGCGCAAGGAGAGATAGCACGACTCAAACGTGGCATGCATATAAATCAAGCAGCCTGAGAATACTACAGAGATTCCCCCTCCCCACCTGTCTGATGTGTTTGCTTCTGTCATTGCATTATTCTCAAACAAGGTTATAATTAAGGCTTTTTTGATAGAGCGAAGCAGTGAGGAACAATAGAACTGGAGCTCTATATACACTGCTATCTCTAAGCACTGGTGTAACAAGACATAGGACTGTGCAAAGCTGGGGGGGATCACATGCTATTATACTGTATTCTCAATTCCAGAAAGAACTAATTCCTATGCGATGACATGAAGAATCCATCATGGACGACAGGCGAATGTAAATTGTGGCCCACATGACAGTTCCAGGGGATGGAGTTCCCTAGCATCGCTGAGTAAACACAGGGCTGATTCAGTGAGGCTCCCTCGTCAACCTTTTAAACACACCACTGAAATATAGGCCACGCACACACAAACCCTCACCTGATAGGGATGGCATGCTTCGTCATCGGTCAGGAAGTCCAGCTGTCTGTCAGAGAAGAATTCCACGGCAGTGATGGAGCCCAGAACACTCTTTCCTACCAGAGGCTTGAATGTCTGTGTGGAGAAACATACACACATACTGCATTAGACCCATGTATACCACTTATTAAATGTCGAAAAGAAAGAGTATGAGTAGCGGGATAAGCGCTTCAAAGGCAGCAAAAAGATAACTTTGATGTATCGCTCTCTAAAGCCACCCGCCCACTGCCCCCAGCCCTGAGCTGCTGTTGAGCAGCTCTGATGTCACCGTATATCAGCGGGATCGTGCCGGTAAGACTCAGTGTCACTAAACACGCAACAGAGAGAGGAAGAGTGAGACAGGAAGAGATAAGATTGAATAACATTACTCCAAGATTTTCAGGAGACAGAAACAGACCTCAGTTTAATTCATCTCTGATCTCACAGCTAAGCATACTATATACTGAGGTGCCAGTATTAATAATAAAAAGTTTTATTCTATCCTAAGTCACTAGCTTTTAGCAATTCTGCAATCTGATTGGCGGATTTACTCCTAGGATTTCAGCTTATATACTGTGACCTCGATGTCACCATAGAACAAGAAAATCACGTAAATGGTGATGACTAGGAAGCTAAGTAAGCTAAACTATTTTACAGTTTTTCCACTTCCTCTCGTTGAATTTGATTCATAGCCCACTCGGCTCCGCCTCGCATGGCTATCTAATCATATTCAACTTCGAGGTCACGCCATAACTGTTAAATATAAAATGGATTGGTTGGTGCAGTTATGTAGGCATGTAGGTCCAGTTGGGTGACAAGTTTGAAAAGACTGAGTATCTAGAGAGTAGCAAAAGAAAGATAATGTGTTTTGTACCTAGATGTGCATCAGTTAAAAAACACTGACGTCGAAGTGTGACCTCGTGTAAAACTTTACTTAATATCAAATAGATTCTTCAGTATAAAAAGAAAATTCTGTTTTACTTAAGACACTTAACCTCCAACTCCATGTGTTTTGAGCTACAAAGTGTGACAAACATGGCCACCTGCATATTTTATCTTTTGTTTGCAAGCTAACAGCCTGTAACTGCCCGTATGTTGCTTGGTTTAAATTTCTGAGTAGTAATTCAGAGATGAGCTGACGTTTCTTTGGTTTGTCAGTTTTCTCCAGGCATTTAATTTCCTGCATACATAGCTTCTGCTTTAGCTAAAAAAGCAGAAAAGTTTAGTTCTCTAACGTGGCTCATTCTCGGCCATGGCAAGGGTCATACATCATTAAAGCTAAGATTAAACCAAAAAGAAAAAAAAAAGGTGGCACCTATGCAATACGGTGTGAGTGTAGAAGCTATATATATGTATGTACACACACACACACACATTACTGTCCACAAGGCTGTGGGTTTTTGAATATACTAGGCTACTCTGGAGTGACTCCTGAGTTTGCAGAGAAAAACATTTTCAGGCATATTCCCTATGATGAATCATGTAGTGCGAACCCCTCTGTGACTAGTAACAAGAGCAGAGCTGAAAAAACAGTCAGTGAAAGTCTGACATGAAATTAAATTCACCTGCTGTCATGCTCAGCACACGCCTGAATCCCGTTCTATCATGTTTATTTGAGGTGAGGACACAATGTAAACCCAATAAGGAGATATTTGGCAGGTTATACCAGAGTGGCCGTTAGGAACAGCAAAAATCAAAACAGCAGACCAAGACGTGTCTCATTTTATTGCATTCATCAACATTAAAATACAGATGAAATATAATGAATAGGTCATTGATGATTCACTCAGGTAAATGATGTTAAGGCGTGCGGTCAGATTAGTACAAAATTACAACATGTTGCAAAGATCACAAAAGATTATGATGAAAAACTGATTGTACAAGCCAACTGAAAGCAAACTGAAAACCACAGCATTACAACATATTCAGCAGTCATTTATACTGTAACACGCACCCCGAAGAATCATCTCTGTATATAGCTGTTCATTTTCATGAAAAATATTAAACATTACAACTAGGTAACGTGAATTCATGATGCATATGTTAGAGAAAATGTGAAACTTTGTTTAACATTTCATAGCGACTTTGTTTTGATTTTCAATCTGCATTAATCTTCTATATTAAGAAGTGAGGTCCTCTGAGCAGCACGTTCTTATATTTTAAAATTTGGCCCGAATATTAGTCTTAATAAATATATTAAATATGGCAGCAAACATTGGCCACACTGACACCCTAATACACTAATAATAAATCTTTTTTTATCAGACTGTAGAATGTATTACTGTATACTAAACGGGAATGGTGCAATCTGATTGGTCTACTATCTTGGGGCTAAGAGATATTTCAGCATGACGAAGGGTCAAATTTATGAATTGTTACGTTTCTCTGTAGTACATACTATAACTCACCATAAAACAGTATGTAACACAATGTACTTTTCACTACATCTCCAGTATTCTTTGCAGATCAGACAGTAGTCACCACATATATCTCTTATTTCTTGATTCCTTTACACAACAGTGATAAAGTCAGAAAGTGTCAACATGAATCAGTCATGCGTGCACACCCCTACATCATGAAACAAACCAAACACCAAACTCCAATCAATCAGAAGTGATTGAAGTCATGTGTGCCGATCAGCGATTCTGAGATTTTTTTATTGTCCAAACAGCTTTAGGTTTAACTCCAGAAGCTTCATGGAAAAAGCTAACACGTTTCTCTTAAAGCAATTATATGGCTGGCTAGGGTAGTGGTGACTCAGGTGGCTAAGGCTCTGGCTTACTGATCCAGAGGTCAGGGGTTCAAGTCCCAGTAGCACCAAGCTGTACTGATTTGTGAAATATCTCGGTGGTGGGATACCGTGGTATAGTACTTGTTCTCACAAGGTTACTGAGAGGCTGAGCTTGAGCTGTAATTAGAACTGTGCACTGTGGCAGTAACACACTATCCAGGGTTTCAAGCTTTCTACTCCATTACACTTTTATAAGAGGTGCGTGTGTTCTGCGTAGTTCTTTTTTGGTCATTTTAAATCCTGTAATGACCCAAGGCTAAGATTGCAGCAGTTAGCGAGGTGTAATGTGCTTGTCAAAGGACGTGGAACAGTAGAAAATGAATACAACAGGGGCTGAGAGAAGAGGTACTACAGTTGTTTTTACAGTGATACATATTTTTAGTAAAATGGAAGACATTATCTCTTTTACTTTGCCTAGTCTCTAAAATGTCTACGTGGTTTATTCCACACTCGTCTGCCAAAGAATACAGCTGGGGTGTTATATGACACAGTCTACAAGATATACTACATACTACACTTATTTCTCTACATTGGCAAAAATGTATTCTTGCTGCATGGTGTTGTGCCAAGGATGATTCAGTTTCCTTTAAGTGTTTTCAAGATTAATCACTGACCCAAAAGGGACAGCTGATCGAAATCCTTAGCCTTCTAGGGCGGATAAGAAAAATGGAAACCCAATGAGCCAAAAGAAGCAGTAATTTAACCCTGCTAAAATAAGCATCTCTATAGAGCGAGTGATGGGCCAGCACCGAGAAGATAGAGGATCGCAGGGCTCGGTTTGGCCCATCTCTGATATCCTGACATACTGTAATAACTCACGACTATTGCTTCAGTTTTAATTACACTATGCTGCTTTCATTAGGTATCTGAATAAAGTCAGATGCCTAATGCCTCGTGGTTCCATTTCAAGTTGACATGCCATTGAAAAATTATTTCTGAAACACTGTGGCAGGACGAAGTAAAAGCTGATGCGCGTTTCGATGAGCTGGGGAGCTGAAACAAGGCTACAGTAACGTTGCCTGTTTCTAGGACAGGTAAATATAGAAGCAGCACTTCTGTTCTACGGCTCTTAAAGGGGAAGAGTAGTCGCACCTCCTTACTGTAATGAAAAACGTTATACGTGTAATATAAATAGCCTGTAAAATTGAGGTCGCGTAAGGCACGCCAAGCACAAGGTGTGAAAGAAAACCTGAGGCGTGGAACAAAAATTTTGACTGGGTTCATCATTTTAGCATTTTAGAGGGTGTGTGCAGGTGGAAGTGTGGTTTCACAGCTTGCTGTGTGTGACGGCATTTTCTGAAGTTTGCCAACATCTGCAAGACCTCTAGGCGACACACACGCTTGACTGGGTGCACCCATGAACCTGACAGACTTGACGCAACATTCAAAAATATCTGCAAAGTAAAATACTTCTACAGTTAGGACAGTTTTCACAATCATGATTCAATCATGAAACACAATGAAAGGTTGAAGGTTCATTACAACAAAAATGAAACACTCAGATTACACTATATATACTGCTTATGAATAAATAAAAAAGCATAAGCAGGCAGGCAGTGTAATGAAAGTGCTAGTACAGTATGTGCAAGTAAATGGTGCACAACAACTGAATATGTCACAATGTGATGGATTATTGCAAAATTAAAACCGACAGAGTGGCTGAGACCCTGACGTGCACGGGATACTACTTGTATCAATCTGAAGGGGTTTATTTTCCAATAAATTACCAACTTGCTGTATGTTATGCCACTTATTCGGTAAAGAAAGCGATAAATTGGCACAAAATATAGATTTGAAAATGAATTGATTGATTTTAGAATTATTCTATTGCTTCCGTTCCATAGCAACAGTCTGTCATACTTCACAACCGTGTGCTATAAAGAAATAACAGACCACTGAGTGACCAATCAGACTCAAGTATTCAAATGATCAGTTTAATAAGTAATATGTTATTTATTAATGAATGCCGATTTAGAATTACTACATCTACCCAGTTAGCCTCTGCTCCTGAGTGGCGCATCAACAAGGCTTGTGACTATCAACCCGGATATTGTAAGTTCAAATCCGGGTCGATGCTACAGCCATCCGTGAACGGGAGTCCATAGGAGCTAATTGGCCGAGCTCTCATGGGAGGGAGGGATGGCATACGCTCACTTCCCTGTCATTCACATCGATCACTGGAGACCCCTTTCATAAAGCTTGAACATCACCGCGTCAGCACTTACATACTAGTCTGTAACACATAGTGACACGTTTTCATAGTCCATCAAGAATTAAACTCATATCGTGTGTCTTGTCCACCACAAAACGTCATGTGATTAAGCTTTTACTAGAGAAACACTAATGTTTACTGTAAGTTAAACAGGAGCTGTAATTATTGTTTAATCCACGGCACTGTGAAACAAATCATACATCTAAACACTCTAATGACTGATATCATATGCATAGACTGCATCGAAATTGAAGAGATCCTTCATGTTAGAAATTTCATTTAGGGCTTCACCTACAGTCTGGGACAAATGTTTCTTTAGCAAGTTGAGTAGAAAAAACTGAGAAAAACATTGATGTAAGGAGCTTTCCTGAGAAAGCAAAGGGCTTGGAGACAAAGCCTCCTCGGAAAAAAAAAATATATTGTCCTTTGCGGGTGCTGCGAGGCAGCCTGTAGCTCAGCAGTAAATATTTTATAAGGCTGGCTGCACTGGAATGTAAAGAAGAAAGGCGGCTGTAGCTCATGCATAGCTAAGTGGTTTGCAGGCCTGGGCATTTCCATCACTCGCTGAAATGTTTCTGGAGTCAGAAGAGAAACAAGAGGCTGCAAGCTTATCAAGGTCACAATGCAACACACACTCTCTGTCTCTCTGTCTCTCTGTCTCTCTCTCTCTCTCTCTCTCTCTCTCTCGTACGGGCCCTCCTTTTGTCATGAGCTTCACAAACCCTGCACCTCTTTGTTATCTTTCTTTCTCATTCTTGATCTCTAACCATTTTTCATTATGAAACGCTACAAAAACAGGACGCTTCACGAGAGATGGGAAGGAAACTACTTTTCTGCTGTAGCTGAATCAAAAGGACACGCGAAGGCGAGTTTCCCCTTCCGTATGCGGCCATATTTAGGTCATTCCCGTACACAGCACGCTCCCGCTGACAGACGGGAGGCTGAACCTTGGGCTTTATCCGGGCTCGGGGGTTGCAGCTTTTCCACAGGCCTTTCCAGCTCATGGTTTATTTTAGATACACTCAGATGCACTGCATGTTAACCGGTTTCATAAAGCCAGAGAGACTCTTAGAGCCTGAATAGTAGCTTGAATGGAGTTTCAAGATGTCTGGTATCCATATTTATGAACTCTATCACTAACAGGACATGATACTGTGATTGGAGTTTCTGTGAGGTGCCACAGAAATTTGTGTGTGTGTGTGTGTGTGTGTGCTCAAGCATTCAGTTGGATGTGATTCAATGAGACAGGCATACATTCCTGCTGCTTGCCTCAAAAAGTCATGGGAACTTTACTCAAATTTGTGTGTGTGTGTGTGTGTGTGTGTGTGTGTGTGTGTGTGTGTGTGTGTGTGTGTGTGTGTGTGTGTGTGT
>JBCNYG010000019.1:20486690-20498877 GCA_039654305.1 Porochilus rendahli
GCCCGAGCTGGGAATCAAACCCAGGACCTTCTTGCTGTGAGGCAGACGTGCTAACCACTACGCCACCGTGCCGCCTAAGTCAAAAGTTAATAAATACTTTGTTGAACTTTAAACCCGATTTTCTCTAAAGCTGCATGCCTAAAACGCCGAAAATTCCTGGCAGGTTTTACTAAGTTATTCCAAAACTAGACAGTTATGTTAGACGATTGGGTATTGTATTAAGGCTTAGGATATCAGCTAAAAAATGGTACCTATAATTCAACATATTTACTTACTTTACTGTGATGGGTGAAAAATATCTTCAACTTCACATTACACTTTAAGATTCAAGACCCATTGTTGCTGACTGTTTAAAGCGGTGAACTCTATGAGTGGAACGACAGTAGCCTCTTTTGCTATCAGGAGTGGCATGCCCAGCATGGAGCCATTACTAAACATTGGACAGGTACAAAGCAGTATTGAAAACAACAGCAGTGTTGAAGTCTGTCACAGGCTGACACCCAAGCAACAATCAAATCTTGTGTAACTGATCTCAGCGTTACCCTCTTTGTGAGTTGACTTTAGTGCTTTGAAGAGAGAAAAATGTAAATAATTATTGTAAAATCATTAGCATTAGCCATTTAGCATTAAAACATTCTTTGATCCAAAACAATTAAACTAATAATAAGTCTTTTCATCTTAATGATAATGTTCATTTATTATACAATGTGTTCACCTGTAATTTGGCTGACGGGAACTGCTGTGTGTGTGTGTCTCCACTAATCTCACTGCTTTGGATGGCTTAATGAGCCTAATTTTCTGTAAGTAGAATGATTTGCATCTTAATGAAATAAATAATACAATTTGAATATATTTTTCCATCGTAATCCGATAAATTGTCAGAACGCCCATCAATACTCTCTGCTTGTCCTAAAATTACAGTAACCCTCCATTTAAGTAAACAATATGAGACGTTATGTCCAACACTTAATAATGGCTTTAAATTGGCACGCCAACAAGCCACAAGCTGCCAATCCACTCACAGGGTTCACCTCTGGGAAAGGCGAGCTGGTCTTTTTAAGTTTGAATACCGCTCACCGCAATTAACCTCCGGCAGCTCAGAAGTCACGAAAGCAATGCTACACTTCAGAGTTTAATGATCTCATGCTGAAGTGTGTAACGCCACCATGACAATCAGGCAGGGACAAGTGCTAACTGGGCGGAATAAAACGTGAGCACAAAGTGATCTCAGAGCGGTAACAAGGCTCAGGAATTGTCAATGCATGTCAGCCTGTCGAGGTGTGGCCTCCAACATTTTTTGGAAACAGGTATCTCCTGGTTGCTCATACTGATCTGTCTGAGACACGCTCGCATGGCACAGACAGCTCCTTGGCACAGTGGGTGGCGAAAGGCTTCGCGTGTATATACGGGCGTGTAGGGACACACTGAACTGTTTCTATGAGTCAGATATGTTTTGTACAATGTAGGAGCATCAACATTTGGGGGAGAGAGAGAGAGAGAGAGAGAGAGAGAGAAAGAAAGAGTAAGGGAACCTTCCAATCCAAACAAGTTTGGTGATCTAAGCCTAGCCCTGAGGGAGACACTAATCAAAGAAACTCCATCTCTCCTTACTTTGCCGACTTGCAAACTCACACTTGCTAACAACAAAAGGCAAGTGCTGAATTAAATGTGTTGAAAACAGAAAAAAGAAAGCCTACACAGTATTGCGAACAAATTAAAGGAACAGATTAGGTTACCCTGAGCGGCTTTTATTAAACAGCTAAAGCGCTGGTGTTACACTCAATCGTGTGCACAATGATAAAGCTGTGCCTCTGAATGTAAACAAGCACCACGGCAACAGCTCCCAAAAGCTGAATAATTACGCCGGCTTACGCAAATAAAAAAAGCATGCCTTGATATCATCGTCTGTGTTCAGACCAGAACAATTCAGCTCCTGGTTCTATTACAGGCATCATTTCCTCCCACCAAAATCTGATTCAGATGCACCACCATTCCTCACTGTATACAGGTGGCACTGAGGTCACAGGGTCGTCTCGTGTTTTGGTGTAAACAGCACCGTTGCGTAGGGGCCAGGCAGCCTTTCTTTAAATAAACCACTAATAGCAGGAAAATGCACTAGCGCCTTTGGAGAAGTTGCAGCTGATGGAGGAGAAAGTGCCTCTGTTGACCAGGCCTGGAGTTTAAAGAGCCAGTGGCCACCCAGCAAAGAGCATGCAGACACGATACATTCATTAAAAACAGAAAGGAGGCAAACTAAGGAGTAGGAAAAACAGCATCTCTCTTTTACATGCACTTGAAGGTCTTAGTCTCAGTCCCTTACACACAGGCAGCAGAAGGAAGAGTGAGCGCCGCGATAAAGGACAGGAAAACCAAAGCAGCTCTGTTTTTCTTTCAAGAACATTTTGCAATAGTGCTGTGACAGAGACATCAAACAATATGGGACACAAGAGGCATCGGTGCACTGCAGCCAATTTCAACAATTATACCGGCATAAAATAAGTAAAAGAATAAATAACATTACATAACAACATAACATAACAAGGCAACTTTATAAATATGCTTTTCTTTCCACTGGGTCCAGTAATAATACGTATTACTTTATTAAAATAGCGTTAACCATACTTCCATTGTCACTACATCCACAGGGAAAGCTAAACCAATCCCGCATGACTTTGGCTGAGAGCTGGAGTACACCCTGAACCTCTAGCAGGACTAACCCACAAACAGCAGCTCACACTAGCATTCACACCTAGGGCAAATTCGGAGCAGCCAGTTAGCCTAATGTGCATGTCTTTGGACTGTGGGAGGAAACACAATTTTATCACAATTTCATTAGAGCCTGCAGAAATTAACAGGTAAAATAAAAAACTCATTTTGGAAGGGTTTATTCTATTGAAATTCTGTTTTGATCCAAGTTGACTAGTGTATTATTAAAAGATCCTGTATAGAAACAGCCGCTACATGTTCATTTAGACACACTGTTATTATGTTCTGATAAGCACCAGGACAGTAAAGAAAGTAGCACTGACTGTAGTTAAGTGACTCTTAGGTGACTCAACCATCTGTCAATGTGAAGCCATAGCTATAATGACTAATCGGCAGAAATCTCTTAGACATGAGCCGTGCCATTCTTTAGTACAGCACAAACCTTGCTTAGATAAACAGTGTGCTGCGTAACCAATCAGTGCACTGCCTATAGCAAGCAAAGCAGCCCATGGGAATTATATGCCCTCTCTATGACACAAGGCATGACTGTGTCTGTTCTTCACACACACACACACACACACACACACACACAATCTTATACAGATCAGCAGGACAGAAATACAAAACAAAATCAAAGAAGAATAACAGAAGGGGGGGATATGACATATATATTTTGAGTGCTAAGAATAAGTGCTCATGTGATGGGTGCATGACCAGTACATGTGAGCAGTGTATGAAAATAACACACTCCTCCGTTATAACACACAGCCTATTGCTGCCTTGACATCAAAAGGTCTTATTAGCCGTATTGTATAAAGCTCATGCAATAGTGAGTTCTGGAGCTGTGGCTCCATGCTGTCTCATCACACAATAGATAGAGAGTTTGAGAAAGGTCTGCATTCTTGTGTGTGTTGTTATCCACAATACTCCATTTTTGGTGTGTTTTCCCCCAATAATCTAATCTTGCTCTTCCATATTAGCATTAAGTAAACTTCAACAATAATTCATTTTCAGACAAAAAAACGGGTTTACTCAGAACTTACATTACAGTTACAATAAAAAAGTATATGTGGAACAATTGTGATTATTTATTTATTTATTTTCCCCAAGATTGAGTAGCTGTGTAGATCTGATTGAAAAACCGGGATTACTTGTGAACTGAGCATTTTGTTGAAATGTTAAAAAGAGGGCTTAAATATACAGCTGTGATTAGGATGGTGTACACTGTGAACAGCTTGGCAGTCCATCAGGCCAATAAAAACAACACATCCATTCACACCCACAGGACAATTTGGAACAGCCATTTAGCCTAATGTTCATGACTTTAGACTGTGGGAGTAAACCAGAGGACCCAGGACAAACTTGGTGAGAACATGCAAACTCTCCCCAGAATTGCCCTCACTGAACCTTGGAATTGAACCAAGGTTGCTGTTCCTGTAAGGCAGACATCCAACCCAGAATTTTATTTCAATGTTCTTTAAAAAGTTATTAACAAATGGGTAAATACAAATTAATAACTAAGCGCGAACATTTGTAAAGGCTATAGTCAGGTGTAAATATAAAACAACTGCCTCCATTTGTCTTTTCTTTTTAGTCTGTAAAAAGATAGCTCTGATTTCTTGTTGAATTTATCCCACAAAAACTCTCATTCATTCATTCATTCATTCATTCATTCACTCATTTTGTTCACTGTTAGAAAATTCAACCTGTGTTATCTCTGCCTATGATAATGTCGCGTCCACTCCCTCTTTGTTACTGTACTGTAAGAACTGCACAAATCAAAGAGCAAAAAAGAAATAAAGAGAAAACGAGAGAGCGAGATTTTGCAGCCTAATAATAATCCTAAAGCTTAAAAATAATGTTTCGAACTGACATAAATGCCTACCATGAACTGGGCTAATGGTGCTTGTTCCCATGGAGATGTGTCCTTGATGTGTTTCCTACAAATTTAACATAACATTTTGCAGACCACAAAGTGAGAAACAATTTTTGTTTGGGTTCGTCTCAAAACAACATGTTCCAAATATGGTGATTTAAGAAATTGTAGAAAAAGAAGGTGAAAAAAGTTTTTTTTTTTTTTTTGATAGTGGAAAATTCGATATACTGGAAATGGAATTTATTATATCAGAGGAAGGTATAAATCATGCTTCAGCGACACTGCAGTTTATTATTTGAAACGTCTTTTCAAATTTGCCCTATTGGTGGTGCTAGTGTAATTCCACCATGCCACCTACATAGTGGCGCTTGGTCCCCTATTAAAAACTATGTAAGAGTATATAATCAGAGAACCATGAAACAAATGTCTTGACTAAGATTTTCATTGTCATAGTGTAACAGTACTGTTATGTATTTCAAACCTTTACACACAGATGAGACTGAAACCCACACATGCAGTACTACACATGGAAAAGATAGAGATTAAGCTGAAATATTGTAAGTACAAAAGGCTCAGCCTTATTAAATCCCTTCATCCAGTTCCCAGTGAGCATCAGGCCTGAGGTTGTACCACACAAGTGAGTTGTATGGATAAACAATTTGGTGTGTTCGCTGAGCGAGAAGGTCAACACAGACAAAGGCTACCACATATTAGGATTTAGCGTTCCTCACAAACAGCTGCATGGAGCACAGGCCTGGATCCAATGACGAGGATAAACAAACTCATGCACAATGAGAGGCTGTGAGCAATGGCCACTGCCTGACCTTGAGACTGAATGTGGGATCGTACTGTTCTTCCAGTTCGGGCATAAAAACAAACCGGCTAAAGAGATTTGACTGGTATGGAAGTTCCAGTTGAGTACTAATTACAGCTCGTGTGGTTTTGCTGATTTTTCTGGCCTTCTCTACTGAAATGGATCTGGTGGCATAACGCACATGACATTAGAATAGAAAGAAGCAAATGAAAGCCAGCTGTGATGAAGGGACCTGGCGGAGAGGGAGAAAAGGAAGGGTTGTTTGATCTGCAACATCCCCTTCCCCCTTCTCTTCCCCAGGGCTTTTAGTACAGGCGGGACAAAGCAGCCCTGGGCTGTAAAAGCTGCCTGCTTATGATTGGTGCTATTAAAAAGCCAGCTGTGCAGCTGGCAGTGAAGGATCATCTGCACTCTCTTTATCCTGCCACCCACCTCTTTCTCTGCAGCATGCCTGTCAGACTGCAGTCCTGCAGGGTCACAGCGATGCATCCTACCTCATTTAACACACCTGATTCAACTCAACACACAATTACAGAGCAAATCTGGTGTACTAGAGGAAGCCTCCAGGACTTTCATTTGACACTCCAGCTCGAGAGAAAGCATACGATATAAAAAAGCATTCAGACAGACAAATCTGGCAAGTATGACAAGTTCCAAGACGTGCTGAACCAGTATCACTGGTGAAAACACAGGAGAACCTGGAAAAACAGCTCCAACATAGACAACAGTCTGAACAAATCATGCTGATTCTGCAAGTTACCTTTCCTGTGCAGAACGACTAAGAGTGGTTAATGTGTCGCTGCCCATTATATAGATACAGCAGGGCAGGGATCACACTGGCAGGCATTATTGACAACCAGCTCCGGAGCGAATGCCAAAGAAGGGATGGGCCCAATTTCCTTGACAACTTTGCAGACGTCTTACACTAATGAAAAACATTAATCTAGCTCCTGATCACAACAACAGGCATGATGAAAAATTTGACTTGGGTCGGGATGGGATAATGGTTAAAGTCTCAGTAATGTAACCTGAATTGCTATGTAGTTTTCATCAGCCTGCTTGGAAACCCATATCCATGTTCATACAGTTAAACCAATCGGTGTTTAGATTGAACTGCTGAGTCACTGTGTAAGCATGTGTCAAAGGTTCCGATTGCTCAGTGCCAAATAACAACTGAGCCGGGTTTAATGGGTTTTACCCCTTGCTAAACACATGGTAGTGTGTTTCGTCATACACATACAGTACAGCCAAATGTATGTGGACACCTGACCATTGCTTCCATATGTGGTACTTTTTCAAACTTACTCCTCTCACTGATTTTTCAAACCACTTTAATCTTTATTTGGGTTATCGGGAGGTTGGTGCCCATCCAAGCTGACTCTGAGTGAAGGACCATTACAGGGCAACACATACACAACCATTTACATTCACACCTGGGGCAATTTACAATACCCAAGGAGCCTAAGGTGAATATCTTTGGACTGTAGGAGGATGCCAGATTACCTGAAGGAAACCCACACAAGCACACAAGCCTGCAAACTCCAGGCAGAACCACCCTTGCCAAGCCTAAGACTCAAACCCAGGAAATACTCACCACTACCCTCTTTCTCAAACTGTTCCCACCAAAAGTATATCTGTCTTTAGATTTTGCAGCCCTGTAATTTTCCTCCACCGGACACTAATGGTCCTAAAGTATTCCAGCATCCCAGTGCACCTGAGCACAAAGTGATTTCCACAATCAAAAATCACCTGTAAAAGTAGTGAAAATCCTGCATAGGTGAGTAAAAGCTTTTATAACAGCACTGACAGAATCACAGCGCCTACATCAATGAGAGACGTTCAACAATCACGTATGGGCATGATGGTCACAAACACGTCCACAAACTTTTGCCGAAATACTGTATATGTGTATGTATTATATGTATTTATATGTAATATG
This sequence comes from Porochilus rendahli, assembly GCA_039654305.1. NCBI lineage: Eukaryota > Metazoa > Chordata > Actinopteri > Siluriformes > Plotosidae > Porochilus > Porochilus rendahli. The sequence continues at coordinate 20,494,026 of JBCNYG010000019.1, forward strand.
TATTATCTTGCACGTATATACGTTTTACCTTGAAGAGTCTAGATGAAAGGACCACAAAGTCGAATTTGTAGTCTGTGTATGGCTGGTAAGTTTGGTTTCAAGTATTCTTTCTCATTGCATTTAAGTACCCTGTATTGTAATAAAACAGCTTAATATGGTGTGAGTCAATTTTTCAGTAGTTGAGTATTCAATGACTTTCCTGAATTAGTGTTCCCTGGTAAATATTAGTAATGTAACCACAAATTCCTACAGGAGTCTGCTTTCACTGTGCAAGACACTCACATCATACTTCAACAAGAGGAGAACAGGGGAAAGCCGCTGTGTTCATTTTCACTCCACTGCATGTGAGCTCCCTTTCACACTGTGTAATAGTGATCATCCCAAACACGGGCGGTCCTAGCTTTCCATTAAAATCACCCGTGCTGTCTGATGAAAATAATGGGTTTTCATGGCATGGTTCTGAGGCTTATAAACGAGTGTATTGTTCCTTGCAGGACTGATTTTGTGTCTCATGACAGAGTGACATGCATGACGCTTAATCTATGGCAGGAGTCTGCAAACGTGGCAGGGGGTGCCTCAGTGAGGGTGTGAGCCTGTACACCTCTTTATCAAGCTTACAGCTTGACCCTGGGGCCATGAGGTGAAAGAGAGTGTGAGAGAATGAGAGAGAGAGACATAATTAAGGTCGCAATTAAGCCATTGATATTTTGAGTCATGAATCAAGTGAACGTGTCAACCCTGAGAGCAGATTTATGCTGAAGCATTAGCATACAGTATACACAACAGAGAAAGCAAGAGGATGAGAATCATCCTCAAACAACAATCTACTGCTGTCACTGTGAGCATTCTGTCTTATCAAAAATACACAGCAAGGCTTGGAGTACATGTCCGTCTGTATCTGCAGCTGTTCCCTGTGCATGTGTGTAAACGTGGCAAGACCTTCACAAGAAGGTGAGGGGGTTTGAAAAAAAAAACAAAGAACCAAAAAAAAAAAACAATTTAAAAAAAAAACAGACATACTGGCAGCAAACCAGATTCACATACTACTTACTGGCTTGTCCTGAAAGAAGAAAATTAAGATGTGCTTGAGAAGTGACTGAAAGAGAGGGAGAGTGTAGCCCAGGGCAGGACGTAAATATCCTGGGCAGGAGGCCAAAATGGCGCTTTAATGTGGCCGGAGGAGAATGACAGCCACGGCTGCCCCTGGCCTGCAATTCCCAGGTCACAGTCTGTCAATAGATCTGGGCGGAGCGGTCAGGACACAGGGTTGAAGAACAATCGGCCCGTTCAGATCAGGGGAGGAGGGAAAACATATATCAAAGGACAGAGCAGACAAAGGCTAAAGCGTGCCAGAGAGAGAGAAGAGCCTTGCTGCTGAGTAAGGCCAATCCCCCGGCAGTAAAAGTCTGCATTCTACTGAAACAGCAGCCATAAACTATGACATTGTGAATTTGGGTGCGCAAGGGAAACAGAGGGAGGGGCTGCTATGAGAGACAAAACAAATAAAAGAGAAACTTAAGAGGAAAGAAGCAACAGTCATGAGAGCAGCAATGAAAATGTGCAGCAGAAAGAAAGAGGGCACTATAGTCTCCCTAAGGCCACACGCTGGCTGAAAGTGCGAGTGGTGCATAATTACTGTTTCGTCATGAGTCCACTGAGGTAATTAGGAAAGTGTGTGATGAATGAAAGAAACTTTATAAAGAGGCAACAGTGGAAGACAGTGGACTCCAGAGGCATGCGTATGAGCACAAACACGTGGTTGAGGTTTGCATTCTATGCTGCGAGAACAGTCTTCCAAACAAACCACCTTAAAAGATGTTCTTTTGGACATTTTCTTCAACTGATCCCAACAGCACATGCATTTTTGGGTTCGATTTTGTCATCTGCTTGTAGTTATGGAAATAGTGGTATGAATATGAGTATTAAGTTGTTATCAGGGCTGTAATAGTTGAGACAGTTTTTCTATTGACTCGGTCTTATCTTGGACTCTTTACTAGTCCTCTTCTTGGACTTGACTGGTACAACATCGCAAGACAGTGTGGAGGAATCTTGGGTTTGATGCCATACTGAGCTTCGAGAGCTACTGAGTATTCTAAACAGGTCTATTTATATGTAAAATTTAAATGTTATCCATCACACCTGTGTGCATGAGCAGCCACTTATGGATTCACTGGTCAACTGCATTTCCCAGCATGCATGGCATTTCAACTAGGACGCATCAGCAGCGCAATCAGGAAGTGTACTTAGGGACGCCGCACCCCTCGCGACACTGAGGAGCATTATGGTAATCATCAGCTGTCATAATTTGTATCTTGATTTTCTTTTGATTCTAGGCTTTGGGTTTGTTTCCATGCCATGCCTGTTAACTTCTTCTTTTGCCTAGTGCTTGCTTTGCTCAGTCCGTACCAACGGACGTCTGCTAATCCAGTTTCTTGGCCCTGCTTTGTCTGTTCAGGTATTTAGTCATTCATCTTTGTGTTTCCATCTGATTATTCAAGGTTGGCTCGTGGAGGCAACATGTATCATGTATCATGTAACATGCCCAGGTATCCCTCTCCCAAGCGACACTTGCTAGCTTCTCCCAAGGTGTTCCCAAGCCTATACAACCTCTTCAGCGAGTTCTGGGTCTGCCCCAGGGCCTCCTCCCAGCTAGGCATGCCCGGAACACCTCTAAAGGGAGGCGTCCAGAAAGCATTTTAATCAAATGTCCAAACCACCTCAACTGACCCTTTTCTATGCCGAGGAGCACGGGCTGAGCTCCCCTCAGTTGTCTGAGCTCCTCACCCTATCGCTAAGACTGAGCCCAGACACCCTCTGTAGGAAATTCATTTCAGCCAATTGTATCCGCAACCTTGTTCTTTCGGCCACTACCCAAATCTCCTGACCATAGGTGGCGCATTGACAAGGTGCACGACTATCAATCCGGAGATCACAAGTTCGAATCCGGACTGATGCCACAGCCATCCGTGACCGGGAGTCCATGGCAGCTAATTCGCCGAGCTCTCAGGGGAGGGAGAGATGGCATATGCTCACTTCCCTGTCACTCACAGCGATCACCAGCCAATCATGGGCGTCTGTGAGCTCATTCGTACGAGAGGGCTGATGGCGCTTTCCCTCCGAGTGTGTTAGATTGCCCCCAAATACGCATGCACAGCAGTTTAAAAAGAGGTGGGTGGCAGCACTGCATGTCATGGAGGTGGCATGTGCATGCTTACGCCCTTCCCTGGTTGGTGGTAGTCATGTGATAGGGAAGGCAATACTTGATGGGTGGGAATTGGATACGACTAAATTACGGGGAAAATTCACCATAATAGCCCTAGGTGTTCCATCTTCCAAAAAACTCCACTTCTACAGTATGCATCCTATCTTCACGTCAACCATGACATTATCGTAGAGGCGGCACGGTGTCATAGTGGCTTGCACATCCATTTCACAGCAAGAAGGTCCTGTGCTCGAGTTCTTAGCTTGTAGAGGATGGTTCCTTCTGGAGTTTGCACAGTCTCCCTGTGCTTGTGTGGGTACTCCGGTTTCCTCCCAGTCAAAAACATGCACATTAGGCTAACTGGCTAATTCCAGTTGCCCTTAAGTGTGAGTGTTTTGTCTCTGTGTTAGTCTCACAACAGCTTCTCACCCGAAGTCAGCTGCAATTGAGTCTTGCTCCCCCCCATCCTAATGGATAATTGGTGTAGGTGATGAATAAGTGGATAAATGGTTGAAGGCTTCATTAGGAATACTGTGAAATAATTAACAACTATGCACCGAAGGCTTTGCGACATCGCCGAAGCCTGAGATGTATATTTTTATTAGCATACACTTCCAGTTAAGCAAAAAAATACAACTAAAATAAGATTTATGTAGCTTATTTAGAAAGGCATGGTGGCGAGTAGGTAGCATATCTGCCTCACATGGCTTCATTCAGTCATTTATTAATTTTCATTCATATAATCATTTCGCTTTATCCTATTAGGGTCACGAGGAGACTGGCGCTTATCTCAGACAACTCTGGGCAAAAGTAGGATAGACACCCGGAACAGCTCTACAACCACACACCATTCACACCTAGGGGCAATTTGAAACAGCCAATTAGCCTAATGTCCATGTCTTTGTACTGTTTGAGGAAACTCACCCGTGCACAGGGAAAACATGCAAAGTCCACACAAAAACACCATCAATAGGCACGAAACACCAGCGTATTTGCTTTCCACTTAATTAAATACTACATGAAAATCCTGCTATTCACCACAGACCTCACTGCATTTAAACCACTGGGCTAAATGCAGGAGTATGTTTATTTTCTTCATTCATTAGCCTGTCTATCTGACTGTACGAAAAAAAATGTCAGGAAATCGAGGTTTAGTGTTAAAAGCACAGGTGAACTGACTCGTGACTGTGATTGGCAGAAACACTGTCAGAGACTGGTGAATCAAATAGCATGCAGTTCTTTAATACATCACTTCTGTCAAACCCTTCTTTGAACTGTGATCACTGAGCAAAAAAGTTTGAGAACCCCAATAATAACATTTTATGTAAAAATGATACCCTACAATCCATTTTGATCAATTTATAACGGCCTTTAAATCTCATTTCAATCATAATAAACAACATTAAAAATAACAGATGTTTTTAATATGTGCTATCTGACTTGTACTGGTACAACCCACGGTGGCATAGTGGTTAGCATGTCCGCCTCTCAGCAAGAAGGCCCTGGGTTAGATAGTCTCCAGCCTTCCTGCAGCCTGAGTAGGATTAAGCAGAGCAGCAAATGAATAAATGAATAGTACTCTGTGTGTGTGTGTGTGTGTGTGTGTGTGTGTGTGTGTGTGTGTGTGTGTGTGTGTGTGTGTGTGTGTGT
>JBCNYG010000019.1:20513110-20543041 GCA_039654305.1 Porochilus rendahli
GAGAGAGAGAGAGAGAGAGAGAGAGAGAGAGAGACTGACCTTCCCTCATCACATGAGCATTGTATGTAGGGATATGAGGTGCGTTCTCTCTCTCTCTCTCTCTCTCTCTCTCTCTCTTTCTCTCTGTGTCTCTGTATCTCTCTCTCATATTTTGAGTATAATGTACAGTGGCAGCAATGAAAAATTGAGATGTTCATGTCACTCCGATGATCCATGATACACAGCGATGACAAATAACCTTACCCCCCTCACAAAAACCCCCAAACAAAACACCTGTACCATGTTGTGTAAGGTTGTGAATATCAGTGTCCTCTTTTCCCAAACCTGTCATAAGCTGTCATGTTTGCGTCTCACACGTTGGCTAGAGTGTAATAAACAACATTGGAAGCCCAAAGAGTTACAGAACAGGTTTATATCCTCCTTGCAGTTATTTATTCTGTTATTTGTTTGTTGATGGTGCACTGGAGGTGGCTCAGTGGTTACGAATCTGGCTTACTAAGCCGAAGGCTGGGGGTTCAAACCTCAGTACCACCAAGTTGTCACTGTTGGGCTTCTTTGCTTAGCTGTATAAAAATGAAAAATATATAAGTTGCTCTGAATAACAGGGGGTCTGCCAAATGCCGTAAATGTATCAGAAGAGATGGCTAAACTGGACACGCCCTCCTGCTGCGTCAATTTCAGTTTCAACTAATCAACATAAATCCAATCATCATGGCTATTCAGAGCAACTAACAGAAGAAGGCAGCCATGTTTTTCTCCCACTTTGTAGGCCGTATGCAGGTCGGAAATAACGTCCTGATTTCCTAATTCCGAGTCTCCAAGCGTTCCATGCGCAGGAGGATCAATTGGCTCGAATCAGTCTCAGCCAGAACTCTTCCTGACAAATCCTCAACAGAGCTCAGTTGAAATGAACAAGAGCAACAAAAACATCATCAGGCAAGACGGTGAGAGGGAGCGGAGTCATGACCTCGAGCACAGAGTGAAAGAGAAGGAGAGATCTGTCTCTTTCTTTCTCACCAGAATTGAAACAATGCCTTTGTTTACATCCACTCTAATGGAGCCACTCCACTCTTTCTCTCTCTCTTGCACACACACACACACACACACACACACACACACACACACACACACACACACACACACACAGACAGCTGGAGACAGGGCATCATGAAGCAGCCAGTGTCAGCACACAAAAGAGAAAAGCAGCCCTTCAGCATGCAAACTGCTGGAACAACAAGTAGCTGAAGTGATGTAAATGTTTCACAGCGTCTGACATCTGACTAAAACATAACAAGTAGCTCAGTGAGAATCGTCTATATTAAGAACAGTTCAGACGAGATAAGAACTCCGAACACTTCTCTGTTGAGTAATGTCGGAGGCCGTCTGTAGAAATTATTGATTTGCATGATGTTTTTTGATTTGTTTCTATCTTTGTATAAATGGCAGAGAACACAAGTGCCTTCACAATGCACACACGGCTTGCTTCTGGTGAGAGAACTTTCTTTTATTTATGAGAGAACTTCCTGTACTTAAATTTTTACCAATGTAAAATGCATCCAATCCAAACAAGGCTATAATCTCTGCAGCTGAGCCCCAAGTGCCATATTCACACAATTCACATCATCAAATAATATAACACACTATAACACTCAAATCAATTCATAACGCAGCACTCTTGAGTACCTGATTCTGATTCTGATTCGGGCTTGGACAAGAGGACTGTTCACTGATATTCACTGAGCCTGAGGTGAAGAATTGTTTTAGTATATTCTACACAGGAACATAAGAAAAGCAAACTAAAATTTGATATTTTTTGTTTATTACTGCTGCCATAGAGGTTAAGTTTCGACCACAGTTTGTGTGTTTGTTTGTTTGCAGTATTAGGCAAAATGTTATGTATGGATTTTCATGAAATTTCTACCAGAGGTGGGGCTTTGGACAAGAAGAACTCCAGTAGATTTTGGAGTACCGCTAGGCTTGGCAGAGGTTTGCGCTCTCCGGTGCTCTCATTCTTACATTTTTAATGCTCCATTATTGTGTCTCCTCGAACTCCTCCAAAGTTTGAAAAAGTTAACTTTATATTGCATATCTGTTTTCATATATTTTGGGAGGACATTTTTCATTCATTTCTAGGATCTTAGAATCGGTGACTGCTGCAAACCGTGAGCATGTTAGGTCACATGGCTCCACCCTATTATTAATAAAATTCCTATACCACCATGTCACAACACATCACGTTCTACTCTTCATACTACAATTGCGACTGAGTGACATTGCTGACAACACTGTAAACAATGCTATGGACAAACAAGACACTCATAGAATAATTTCTCTACACTAACACCTGTATGAGAGGTGTAAGCCAAGCCTGTCATTCATATCTCTCAATGAAGTGCCCAGCAGAGCAGCACAAAGCTCAACGTCACTACAGCATGCTGGACTGGAAGGATGTGGGTGTGGAACTTGAAAAGGCGCATTCTCGCGCTCTGCCTCTCACTCTCACAACCACGGCGTGTCAGAGTACCGATGACAGATTAGGATTTCACACACAAGAAAGGTGAAACACAACCAGAGTTCATTCAACTCAGCTGTACTTTCTAGACTCTAAGATAAGATGTTTTTCTCTCTAACTGGGGCTGCAAGTTACTGTGTAGCATTGTCGCCTCACTACAAGGATCCAGATTCGAACCTGCCAGTCGACTACGGTCTGCCTGTATGAAGTACCAAGCTCGTCATGCATGGGTTTCCTCGGGGTTCTCCAGTTTCCTCCTACAGTCCTAAAACATGCAGATTAGGACAGCTGGCTACTCTAAACTGCCCTTAGGTGCGAATGTGAGTGTAAATGGTTGTCTGTCTTTCTGTATTAGCTTCATGATAGACCACCAGTCAGCTGGGACTGGCTCCAGCTTCCCCTCCAACGCTAAATGGATAAACGGCATAGAAAAGAATGGCTGGATGTGTTCAGGCTGTAGAAAGAGACGTGAAGCTAATTTTAAATTTCTTCCTGAAGCCAACACTGAAGAAATTATAAGGGCTGAAATTCCAGTATCTAGTGCAAGTGGCTGTAAAAGCCATAATAATTTACCATAGTGCTTTCTATAAAGTATTTATGGTTAAGTTGTACTTGTAAAGAAGTATTAAAAGGTATAAAATACTGGTTTAAATGTAAGATGCACCAGATTTAATGAAACTGATGAACATGTTACACTGGATTATATGAGGTCACATCTTCACATCGTCCTTTCATTTGAAGATGATCACATACCACTGTAATTGTTACCAAAATTAAACTGCACTAATAAAGTACCTTTTGGTTGTAACAGCATTCTGCTTCACGCCATGCCACATCATCACTCCAGCATGGATTTATTTATTTATTTGTTTATTTATTTATTTATTTTAAATGTTATGTGTTACTCCTTACTTATATAAACCAACAGATTTTTGTGCATCTCCTGCATGGAAATAATCAGGCATGTCTAAATTTTTCCATCTGGCTCCCCAAGCAATGCACAAACACTAACACAAATAAACAAAAGCAAATGATTGGAAATCTTTATTCTCCCAGCCTGAAAAACATGATGCTGTTCATGTAGCCTGGATACACGATCAGCAACCCTGAGAATAGATTTTAGAGATAAATCTCTGTTGATCTCTATACTAGAATCAGTGTTTATAGAGCTCTGAGATCTATCAGATGATAGAGAATGAGCAGGAAACAGAGAGTGGGGGGAAGAAAAACAGGGCTCTGGGGTGGAATAGTGCGAGCACGGTGGTATTTATGACTTCAGATTGCAATCTGTGATCAGGTGTTAGTGGGAGATGAACAGGAAGAGCGAGAGACAGACTTGTTAAGCAAGAAATAAATCAGTGACAGGCTTGCTGTGGGGTGGTGTAATTATTTTCCCACAGCACCTCCGGAAACAGTGTTTTATTCCTTTTTCACCACAGCAGTGTGTCATGGTAAAAAGAAACTGGAAAGCACAAAAGGATTCGGTGGGAAACTTGTTGAAACTGAAGACGATATCCGTAAATGTTAATTGCACCTACCGCTGGTGTTTTGTTAAATATTAGTCTTAGATTATGTGTAGCGTTCTTCACAGTGAATCCCTGTGAACGACCTGTTACTATGGAAACGATAACATACAACAAATAATATAATTGATTACTTTGAGAACTGCTGTTATAGAATATTAATTAAGGCATAATAACTGGTCAGATTGCCCTAATATAAACAAAAGTATCATAAGGGTGTGTGTGTGAGTGTGAGAGAGAGAGAGCGAGAGAGAGAGGGGGGGGGGGGGAATGCATGTTTTTTTACCCCTGTGCTAATGTGACTCGCATTAGCACGAGTGAGAAGTCTGGAGCAGCTCTTGTGCTCTCAGCTCCTGCCAAACGGCTGGGGGATTTCCACACAGCCGAATAAAGCTATCTGTACACTGATGAGCTCACTGCAGATTAACCCAGACTTTTACCATATACACTTTATGGATGTGTGTTTGGGAAATCTTTCTAACTCCACACCATGGCCCATTCTTTGTATGGATAATAATCTAATATAGTAAGCTTGCTGCTCTACACATCCTCTTGCCCAAGAGTAATATGATCTACTGTGATTGACTGAAGCTGCACTGCTATAAAAGTGACCCTTTATCCAGGCTGCACTGTGAATTACAAAAAGTGTGTGTTTGTGTGTGTGTGAGTGAGAGAGAGAGAGAGAGAGAGAGAGAGAGAGAGAGAGAGCATTTTCAGGCTGCTAAATCAAATGTTATAAAGAGAATATATACGCATGATAAACATTAGGATTTGCAGGTGAAATGTCAGGATGTTGTTATATAACCATAAATTTCTTACCAATAACAGGTGTGTAAAAAGTCTTAATATATTTTGACGGATGCGTTAATAATTCAGTAAATAGATGTGTTCCGTTTTGCAAGGTGATTTACCTGGGACTCAAGTACACAGAGAACAGAGGCTACTATCATCTATTTATCTATGTATCATATAATAGTAATATCTTTGCCTTAAAAATTCTATTAAATAAAGAAAATTTACACCCATATCCGTTATAGTCCTTTTCTATCGTATTACAATACTCAGTTAACTTCATGATATTTTTCTAACAAAGAGTCAACAAAATGCATAATATTTTGTACAGCATTAACAGAGTAGTACATTAGTAACATTTATTATATATATAAAAGCATACCGAAACTGCATGATCTGATTGGTTGACCGTCTCAGGTTAAAGGACATTATAATTCAGTCAAGAGATTTTCTTGTTTCTGATTGGGGGAAAGCCACTGAATAATTACTGGTATTGCATCATTGCCAAGGGATAACTGAATTATTGCACTGTTGCCTTTGAAAAAGTGAATGATTATTGCACAACTGGCATTTACAACATAGTAACGTGACTGCCTACTTTGAAAATATTCTGAAATAGGCGTTTGTATGTTAGAGAATTATTCTGCCTTGGAAGATAAGAACCCCAACTGAATAGTTCATCAACGTCGCCTTTTTTAATAATTGCTTATTATCCATCCTGCAAATGTGGGCTAATGCTTGGATCAAAACAGCAGATAAAAGTTCATAGTTTGATTCTGAAATCCATCCTAGAAAGTCAACAAAATGCCACACTTTAAACTGTAAACAGTTTACATTTCTTATGTTCCTGTGTTATTTTGTGTAAATTATATTGTTGACCTCATGCTCAGTGAACAATCTATTGTTAAATAGATTATCATCTGAAGTCACCTGTCCACATTCACACTCATAAAAGCTTTGTGAATCCAGACCAAGCACCCTTCTCCAGTTATGATAAGCTCCACTCTTTTAGGAAGGATTTCCACTAGATTTTGCAGGATAGATATGGGTATTGGAGTTCATTCTCAAAACCGTTAATGGGGTCAGGGATAGTGTGTGGTCAGCGTTCCAGTACATCCCAAAAGTGTTCAGTGGGGTTGAGGTCAGGGCTCTATGCAGGACACTCAAGTTCTTCCTCAATAAAATTGACCAACCATGTCTTCGTGAAGTTTGCTTTGTGCACAGGCAGATTTTAGGATAATGCTACAGAATACAAAGACATCCTAAATAACTGAGTGTGATGGTCAGGTGTCTAGACGCACAAGTTTTGATCTGTATGTATATAGTGTATAAAAACGGTTTATGACGGAGGGCAACGACGTATAAAAAGGGTTGCCCAGTTAGTCAGATCCTTTTTTGCATCAGGCAACAAACTAACATCTAGAAATATTGTTGAAACTCAAAGTGTACTAATCATGTTGTAATTGCAGTTTATCTCAGCGTTGAAATACAAAAGCTACCATTTGAGATGTTATGGTAAAATAGCAATATATTTATTTCATGAATCATTTATTCTTGGTTATAGAAAAAGATTCAAAACAAATCACATGTCGCTAACTATCATCAGGAGCTAGTTTCAAGTTTCATGTTTCAATTTTATTTGTATTCAGGTAACAATGAAACATTGTTGAGTATTCTGGAGTCCATTCCAAACCTCCTTAGCTGCCGAAGAAAGAAGAGCCGTTGTTTCGCTACTTTTGTGATCACACTCACGTGATGTGACCAACTCAGACCCTCAGTGATGTTGATCCCCAGGAACCTGAAGCAACCGACTCTCTCCACCGCTGTCCCCTCTATGTGTATAGCGGTGAGACTTCCACCCTGCACTCTCCTGTAGTCCACGATGAGCTCCTTGGCCTTGCTGGCGTTGAGCAGTAGGTTGTTGTCCTGGCACCACGATGTCAGTGCACCCACCTCTGCTCTGTAAGCAGACTCGTCACCATCTGAAATGCTGCCGATGATGGTGGTGTCGTCTGCAAATTTAATGACGGTGTTGGAGCTGTGTGTGGACGTACAGTCGTGGGTAAACAAGGTATACGGTGGGGGGCTGAGCACAAATCTCTGGGGGGCACCGGTGCTGAGTGTTAGCATGGAGGACGTCACACCATCGATCCGCACCACCTGTGGTCTGCCCGTCAGAAAGTCTAGGATCCAGTTGCATAAGGAGACACTGATACGTAGATCCCAGAGCTTCAATAAACAGCATCCGCACATAAGTGTTTTTATGGTCCAGGTGTGAAAGAGCAGTGTGCGGAGCCAGCGCTAGAGGGCTAGCGGGTAGGTGAACTGTAATGGGACGAGTGAAGCAGGCAGTGACGCTGTGATGTGAGTTTTGACTATACGCTCAAAGCACTTCATGATGATGGGGGTGAGTGCAACTGGGCGATAGTCATTGAGGCGGCTCACAGTAGGTTTCTTCAGGACAGGGATGATAGTGGTCCTCTTGAAGCATTTGGGAACACAGCCCAGGATGTTGTTCGGTCCAAGAGCTTTCCCTGTGTTTACCTTTTTAAAGTATTTACACACCTCTGCCCGAGGGATCTGAAAACGACAGCTGTGCTCCTCTGACAGTAACTCCGGCTTGCTGTGCTTCTCAAAGCGGGCGAAGAAGGTGTTCAGCTCCTCAGGTAGAGAAACAGTCACCTTCCCCATGTTGTAGCTCCTCCCCTTGGAGTCTGTAATGGTCCTTATTTCACTCCACACGTGCCTGATGTTAGATCCACTGTAACAGGACTCCACCTTCTCACTGTACTGTCCTTTGGCTATTTTTATTGTTTTTCTGAGATTGTACCGGGCTTTCCTGTACTCACAAGGATTTAAATGCAGCTGTCCTTGCTCTGAGCGCAGTCCGCACCTCTCTGTTGACCCACGGCTTCTGGTTGGGACAGGTTCGTACAGTAACCCGAGGTACGATGTTCGTACAATAACATTCCACGTATTCATTCACATTTTCCTTGCCGGCTGCAGTCCGGAAGACTTCTCAGTCTGTAGTGCGGAAGCAGTGACGCAGGACGTTGTCTGATTGGCTGGCCCAACGCTGAATTGAGCGCATCACCGGCTGCTTGCGCTTCAGCTTCTGCCTATGGTGTTGTCTCCTCCTCAGCCTGACCAGGACTCCGGCTCGTTTCCCCCTTTTTCCTCCGGCACTGTTTCCGCTCAGGTAATGATTAGCCACAGATGCATATTTATCCTGGATGCTGACTGGCGAAAACCAAAGTGAACCTTGTATACCTTTAACACAATATGTATCTGAGAACCAGAACCCTTTTCCCCCAAAATATAGGCAGGTTGTGCTTTGTTGCTCTTCATCATCATTAATGCTAATCTGACCTCACCGTGAACCCGTGTGCTAAAGCAGACCCATCACCAGCACCAGCAGAATTACAAATGCCCTGAAAGCTACTTTTCCCTTCTGTCTTTGAACCTTTTCACACAGAGCTGTGATTTATATGTACAATTACTGGTCAGTGATATGCATACTTGAGTAAGCTCATGCTAACTTTCCTGAAATGTTTCATGAGATTTTTTTCACACAATCTACATATAAATTTCATCAATGTCACTTATAATTATATATACAGTCCCCTGGTACGGGGATGGACTATAAGAAGGCAGCAGTGTCTTTGTTTAATATCAGCGCTTCAGTGTGCTTTAAAAAACTAGTGTCCAATTTATCACTGGTGTTTCACCAGTCTCAGCAGTCTGGAGTTTAAATGGGAGGTAAATTCAGTCAGTGTGTGTGTGTGTGTGTGTGTGTGTGTGTGTGTATGTGTGTGTGTGCGTGTGGTCATAAAGGAGGGAAATGACAAGGACCAGCACCTGCACAGCAGAGATAAGTCTGTTTGCACTGAGCCTGAGCCAACACCGCCGAGTCGGCGATTCACTATACCGGCGTGTGTGTGTGTGTGTGTGTGTCTGGAAAAGGTGCAAAGTCCTACCTCTTACTCGGACTCTGTGACTGTGTGAAAACTCGCTCGGCTCAACAAAACAGGATATGGAAACCCAATTAGCGATGACCGTGGTGAAGCTGAGAAGCTATCGCTCAAGAAATCATGAGCATATACATCAAAGGAATCGCATCAGTGTGGATGTGTGACCCTGCTCGTCACTACTAATGGATTTCTCTGCGTTATAGATCCCCTTGCTCACATTACTGACTAATTGCAGACGATAAGGGCCAGGGATTGATTTCCAGCATTTTCCCGATTCCTCCCGGCATGGGGCTGAGCATAAATAAGTGACTTGCAAGAGAGAATGTGAGAGACCTGAGATGAGGTATATGAAATTAAATTAAACAGATTAAACAACAGCAGGAATAGATGAAAGGTCTTGTGTTCATTTACCCAGGAGCGTGCCTTGTGGAGATGCTTAGAAATTTCAGCGCGCGGTGAAATCACCATTTGACCATTCTGGCGTCCCCTGGATTAGATAAATGATCAGTTTCCAGGACATGAATGTGGCGAACTTCCAAGAACAGAAGACTAAATCATGGTTATTTCTCTTTTTGACGATGAGCAGACAAATATGCCTTTAGCTAACGGCTTAAAAATAGGCCAGTAAGAAGGAAACTGTGCAGACGCCTTTTGGGAATCATAACTAACCTAGACAGAGGTTCAATGCATGCAAACAAAGGCTTAGCTTTATTAAGTCTGTCTTTCACCTTTATATAGAAATTTATTAGAGCTGACGGAGAGAGAATGGAAAAAGAGGAAGGAGACAAAAAGAAATAGATGGACAGCGAAGAGAGAGCGCGGGATTAAAAAAAAGAAGAATTTCTCACGGATCCAATTAAATACTTTTTCGTTCAACCTCCAGAGTCTCGTCATTCCCAAAAGGCAGTAGTGAGGAGACAGCTGCTGCTGCTAGTGCCATTAAAGTGGTACAGCAGGAGACATAAAAGAGAGCTGCAGCACGGTCTCACTGACTTTTTGTCTCAAACGCGCTGACATTTTACAAATAACAATGAACGTAATTAAAAGGCACCACCTTCACTTGCATAATGCCTATTGTGTTTCCTTTTATTCAGCCAGCTGTTTGTGATTGAGGAGAATGAATGCTGTGCGCCGAACGTCGTTTTTCCCTGCCGCCAAAGCCTGGTTACTATGCTGGAAGTGGGGTATCTAGGCAGGCGTGCAAGCGTCTGAACGGCACGTGCGGCATACCAATGACGAGCTCATCACCCCGGAGGAGGGAGCAGCCGGCCTGGCCTCTCAATTACAATATGAGAGAGAGAAAAAACCAAGAAAAAGCACACAAGCAAAAGGGAAGAAAAAGAGGAAGCAAAGGAAAGAAAAAAGAACAAGGTGCATGTAAATGGGGACATTACAGAGGAAACAAAATTTAACGCATTTGCAAAAGGTGTGAGGAAAACCCACTGAATTCTCCTCCAAAAGTGGTTACTCGCAAAATGCGTGAGACACGAACACTCCTGATAGAGATTTTCACATGATGCGGTTGAAAATTAACCACCTACAATGCTTACTTTTAGAGTTAAAACGAAAGGGTTTTGCAATGCACAGTTCTACAGATGTATTTTGACTAGTGATTTAATGATCAAAAGAGTTTTACTGCTCCTGTTATCAATAACCCGCTGTCACTAACGGCATTTGCCAGAAACCGCCACCAAATAACAAACAGCCCCTGCCTTCACTCTCACTCCCACTTGACACGATGAATCATAACTTTGATTTTCTTAATCTTAAATGTGGGATTCCTACTTGAAAATTCGTCTCAACCCTAGCGAGTGACGTCATATTAGCATGGTTGCTCATGGCATGAGCTGTCTATTAAGTATTTGCTAAGTATTTGCTCTTGAGTAATCAACATAAGGACATAATTACCACATTCCGATCCAAAAACCCCGCCCCCATTTCACCCACCCCAACACACACACCCCAACACACACACACATCCCCAAATTAAACAAATACCTCTTCATAGTGTGCTAGCTGTCAGTTCTGTGTGCAGTCTGAGAAAAATAACTGTACACAGCCCTGGCACTGTACATGGGAAACAATCAGAGTGGCTCAAAGCAAGCCACACAGCACTTTTCCAACCAATCAGCAACAGTGAGCATTTGTGCTTATGCATAGCACCAATACAGCCGGGTGTGGATTGGCTGGAGGGAAGGTGCAGGTGTTAATGTTGCTGCCTGGCAATGCAGGTCCAGGAATTTGTATGCGTATACAGAATAGGGCTTGCAGAGCACGTGTAAAAATCGAAAAGGTTGCTCAAACCGGGGAAGATTCCATGCACGCATGTACGCCATGCATATTCCGGATGCAGCAAACACAATCTGTGCATGTAGCCATTTTTGCTGGATCCGCATTGAAAACCAGGCCTTGTTCTCATGCACGATGTAGGCGAGACGACCCTTGCAAACAACCAAAACATCAAAATGAGGCAATTAAGAGCCGACATTGAACTCTGAATGGTATTAGCGTCGCTCATGTCATATTATTCCAATACTTTGAGTATTTGACACATAATAAACAAGACAAATAATCAGCTGTTCATTTGTTAAAGTGTAAATGCTAGCCTACCGGCAATAGGTAAAGTGCAAACGTTGTCTGGGTGATATTAGTGACCGTGACGTACGGTGCTTCGTTAAATCATCATGGAGCAGCTCTGAAACACTGTCAAACTGCTCTTACAATAGACACAGAAATAATGTTAATATTTTTCTTCATCTATTTTGCGTTCGCTTATCAGCTGATCCCAATTCAGCTCGCCTTTGGTGTATGGGACGAACCCAGTAAAGATGCTTTTCACGTTCTCTGTTGCTTCGTCTTGAAATTTCAGTTGTGTTTGTTTGCTCTTTTCAAAGAAAATATTCACCGATAAGCAGTACACAGCAAAGAGAGAATTAACGGACTGAAGTTCTGTATGTATGTAGTCTGCCAGCACGCATCACACATACTAGATACCACGTATACGTTACATAACACCGTCCATATACCATGCATATGGGATCTTAGCTTTAAGTTGAATGCAGCTTAATCACACACACATTAGGTCCACATCACTGGTTCAGTACAAATACACATCGCCGTGTGACCTCAGTTCATTGTGGAACATGGCTCCTGATCACCCCAGATAAGCAGGCCTTTATTATGGACATTTTCATGTCATGTGTCATGGCCTAGTGTAAAAATATCACAATATTACCCCGCTATTATCTTCTGTGTCAAACAATATGGTGAAAATAAGAGGAGAAATGTATTACCACAATGATTACTGCACAACCTAATGTATAAAACAACAACATTAAAACACTGCTCCAATCTCATGGAAATGACTTGTTCTCTTATACGGTCAGTGTTTAGTGTCTTTATAAGCAGGAAGCTGAGCCAAGAAATGAATCCAACTGCTGCAGCTTGGCAGCGTGCAGAGCCTCTTGGCCATAAATAGATACTGTGGGTTTGTTTTGTTTTTGTTCAGTTCTAATCAGCAATGCCATGTTCTTCTAAGAGTTTGATAGCTGTTGTTTCATGCACTGTATATGCTCGGAGTAGCAGCAGAAGTCGCAATGTGAGGTGCTTACAGCAGCCAATGGGCTTTTCTGCACAGTCCACGTGTAGAGCTGATAAACAGAGGTTGCTATAGTGAGTCCTAGCTGTTATACACAATCTCTACTGCACTGTACCTTCTCTAGTGTGCGCGTTTACGATACACTAATTAAGAAGCGTTTTGCTTCGCAAGTACATGCCTAGACCTTACAGTAAAAAAAGTTTGCCTCTGTTTTGCGGTTTAATGGTGTGCAAAAGATTCAGGCTCAGTGAGCAGCAATCAACAGAGAAAATTCCTCAAGATGAAACGCCCCCACTGAGTTGAATAGTAAAGGCGCATTGGTACTTAAGAGGGGCATTTCAAAGCATTTCATTAAAGAAATCCATATAATTTCATTACTGCCAGCCTTGGCTCAGCTGACTCAGCAGTTTGCACCTGAGGGGATCTGTCGGTCTCTGTCAACCACAACAACCGAAAGACAAGTGTGCACAGCAAACATGTGCTTTCCTCTAACACTAGTGGTGCTGTGAAATAAAGAGAGTCCTGGTAAAAGTGTTCTGCGAAGTAATGAAATGTCTAGAGAGGGCACAATGCTGGAATAATGTTAAGTGATGGCTTCAAGGAGCAGCTATTTCCCATCGAGGTCAGACTTGTCAGCCCATTTCAGAGACAGAGGGAGCCAGCGAAATGGGGGGTGTTTAGAGAATAGAAGACAGAAGTAGAGGGAGCGAGAGTTAGAAGGAGAGAGAGAGAGAGAGAGAGAGAGAGAGAGACGGATGTGTAATGCCCTGGGGCTCATGCGGCTCAGTCTCCAAAAATAACCTCTGCTTCTGAAGCTTTCCACTGAAGCATGAGAGCAAAAAGCAACTATTCTACACATACGTCTCCTTATAAATGTTTGGCCTACATTTTTTAACAAGCTGTGCTATGCAGAAACAAATGAATGGGCAGACCACTTTAAAAGGAACACCTGTGCCACTTCAGCCAATCATGTGGTAGCAGGTCAATAACTTCTCAAGACAAATGCGGTGAGCAGAAAAACATCTCAGAACACATGCAAAAAACATTGGACCATAAAGGATAGGAAGACAACAGCAGGTTCCATCAAAGAGAATGAAAATACGATTAAAATCAATGCAATATAATTTATGAGATTTTACAATCTTTACCTGTATAAAATCTGTGTCTCTTTTTCACTTCAACTTACATCATAAGCTAAAATTCAGCTCGCGAGCAAAGCTCAAGCTCCAGAACGGTTCATGCTTTACTGCTTCCACGAGATCAAAGTGAATTATTACAGGCAGCTGATAAGACTGAAATGTAAACCAACAGGCCACACAGGCTCATCTGTTACACACTTTCATTCCCGCACGATAATACTGTTTCCTAAATCAAGCTGCAGGAGAAAAAGTGAAAAGGAAAAACAATACTACAGAAATATTTAAGGGAGGAGAAAAAGGGAAGGATTCGGGGCATTCAGAAATGTGTTTGTTCAGCGCCTGTACGCTTCCAGAGTAGCGAGTAGATGTGGAAATGCAGGAAACTACATGACCTCTATATTGAAGTATGCCAGCGCAGCATGTCCGAATGCATAACAATGCCATGCTGGTGTGAAGTCCAGAGGCATGCAGACAGAGAGACTAACACAACACACTAGCATAGCTCAGCTGGTCTGGCCTGCATTATGTACACACTGCCTGCAAATATGCGCACAGGTTTTTTGGGTATGATTTTAATATTATTATATTATAATATGTTTATTTCCATGTGAACATATTTTTTCTTTAGGCTGTTCTTTTTTATTCTTTGTTTCGTGGGTCTACTGATGATAATATTACCACTTTCTTAAAAAATAAAATAAAAAAGCCCCTTTTTAATTCCCAGTATTATAACACAGTATTTGCGAGTACAAACATCTGCTGCACCAG
Source organism: Porochilus rendahli (assembly GCA_039654305.1). NCBI lineage: Eukaryota > Metazoa > Chordata > Actinopteri > Siluriformes > Plotosidae > Porochilus > Porochilus rendahli. Next base: position 20,527,414 of record JBCNYG010000019.1, read on the forward strand.
CGACATAAACACAAGACCGGCGCTAGTTAGTACCATCTTACCAGAGATTGGTTACACTTGACAACTAGGCTTTATACTTGTAAACAAGCTGCAGGAGTGAGAACTTTTGCTTTGTCTTGTGCTGTATTTTTTTTTCTTTTTGTTATACGTGCTGGTAAAATACCATGATACAAATAAAATGTAACAAACCTTTGAACTTTTCTTTTATGGAAAAGAGAATACCTGTGGATACAAACTTACAAGTGAAATGTTATTTCTCGTGCTTTAAAGATACTACCTGACTTGTTGGAGCAAGCCCAAACAGCATTCAACACCCATTTTATTGGAATGGCGGATTTTAGCCCTTCATAATATAGCGGCCACCAAAGGCACATCATGCGAGGGTATTGTCTAGTCTTATGTTTATGTTCTTGTGCCACACGAGACTGTCGGGAGTGAGCTACGGACATGTAGCTCGCGTGGCTTTTCATGCTTTTGCACATTTGGCTTTGTGGTGTTTCTTGTTCCTCTTTTGTGTAGGCGAGATTTTTGCCTATGTGCCGTCTACAGAAGACCCCAGCTAAGTAGCCTTAATGCATCAACGGGCCAAGTTTTTACCAGTATGTCCTTGGGACACATGGTAGTGTGACAGAAGTGGTCAATACATGCATTTGTTTAATTTTTCATTTGTGAAAGTAGAGACTTCACATTTTGTTCTACATGAAAACATTCTCCATCCTGAACAGCAGCAGCATCAAAAGCTAACTAGGGGACCAGTCTCTTTTAATAACAGCCTCAGAGGCAAGGTGAAAGGGGAGGTCCCTTTTGACAGTATGTGTCACTGGTCAGTTTAAAGCAGAAGTTTTAACAGAATATACATGGGGCGGCTTTGGGGAAAATGTGTGGCGGTGCATGGGGGGGGTTGGGTGCATGACTGAAGTGCCCTTGAGCAAAGCACCTGACCCCCAACTGCTCTCTGGGCGCTGCAATGTGTGGCAGCCCACTGCGCCGAGTTAGTGTGCTCACTTTGGATGGGTTAAATGCAGAAGTTTCCCTTGCCGAATTAATACAATAAAAATGAATAGTATGAAAAGTACACCATTAGCTCAAGACATACTACTGTATTAAAAGTATTAAATGTTTAATCAAAGCACTGGTTCAGGCTTCTTTAAGAATAAAAGAAAGTACAAAAGAAAAATATTTGTATTTTAACCTTTCTTGTATTCTTGTTCTGTGGTGCTGTTAAAGGAAAAAAATCTGTTTTTAAAATGAATTTTTATCCACCAAACAAGAAATAAAAAAGAATGTAAATATATTGTAATTAATATCCACAGAATGCGTACACTGTTTTCTTTTTCTCTCTTTCTCTCCCTGCAGTGCGTCTCACTCAAGTCCCTTCAGCACTTTTATACGACAGTGAGAAATATGTTAATATGTCCGTTGAGGATTCGAGTCTCTTCCACATTAAATACTGTATTTGCTGCGGTCTTCTTTAAAACTCGTGTTCTTAGTGAAAATTGGGTCACCTCCTGAGAGAAATCTAAATGATGGCATGTCCATAAAGCTGATAAACTGTTAAATAAATACAGTAGTATGCAAAAGACTTAGCCACCCTATTTTTCTTATAGAACTGTATTTTAGATCTTTAACATTATGAAGTCACTATAAAAACATTTCCCCAAAAGTAGTTTTCCAGCACAAAATAAAAAAAAAAACAATTGAAGGGCCCAGTGCCATAACCTGCTAAGTCCATACAGGATGAAAAATGAGGTAGTTTCATATTCTGACAATAGAGGTCTCTCCCCATATGCTGGAAATCACTCCAAAGTGGACAACTGCACCTCCTTTGCAGCTAAAATACCAAATCATGTGATAAATTTGACTTGATCGTAGTATTAGTGTTTTCCTCAAAATCACAATTTGTGACTCAGCAGGTTATGGTACTGGGCCCTCCAATTGTCAGTAAAGAAAACAGTGTATTATGTATTAGAAAAAAAAAAAGTTGTTGGGTTTTGCTGAAAAACATAAGACGCAGGTACGGCAGTCAAAATCTCCAGACGTACTCTTGCTGGTTCTGCAAGACGTTCAGCAAAGCTTACAGCTCATTTCCTTATAAAACTGGTATTGTGGTTGCACCTCACAGCAAGAAGATCCTGAGCTGGAGCCCTGGGGTCAGTAGTGCGTTCCTGTGTGGAGTTTGCATTTTCTCCCTGTGCTTGTGTGGGTTTCCTCTGGGCACTACAGTTTCCTCCCACGGTCCACACACCCTCACGTATTAGGCTAACTGTCTATTATGGATTGCTTCAAGATGTGAGTGTAAATGGCTGTGTGCGTGCGTGTGTGTGTGTTTGCTCCAGCTTATCTGCGACCCTAATAAAGGATAGCGGTACAGATACTGAATGGACCATACACATTGTACTTGAGATTGCTTTTTTTTTAAGCAAAAAGGTCATTATCCATCTTTTACAATCCTGACTCTGGTGGGTCTTGTCCCTGTTGTGTCTGGCTGTGACTCTCCAAAAGAATTTCACAACTCCATCCCTCAGGATTTGTCCTAAATTTCATGACAGCACCCTGTGTTTCTGGCGCTCAGGGGAAGTGCACTGCCCCAAAAACGCTAAAACTATCGTTCTAAACATGATACACTGCTAATTCTGCCATGACTCACAAAATCAAACAGAAAAGCATGCCATTCCTCACATAACCAAACAAACAATCTCCTTTTTCTTTTTTCCTCCTCAATATCATGCTGCATTCTCTCACAGTCATCTTCTCTTTTATCTTACAACAACAACATGGCAAAATACTGATGGTGTGAGAAATAAGTATCATTCTAAGAAATACAACAATAGGAGACTTCTGTAATAAATTTTTACATATTTAATGCTTCAATAATAAACACAGCTGATATTTTAGTCTGGGCCATCACATTTATTCATTTATATACAATAGATTTATTCAGGTTTGTGTGGTGTCTGAAATGGTCAAGACTATCAGTGAACACTGCGGACGAGCAGGACGGAGCCAGTGAGTGGGCGGGGCTGGAAAGTCGATGTTTTGTTAAAGGGAAATGACTGGTGTTATCTCGGCAAGACTCTGCTGTGATCACCCTCATTTACTAATCATGATTTAGTGCAGCACCAGGAGACGCGATTAAGCCCTACAGCACACCAGGTCCCACACACACACACACACACACACACACACACACACACTGATAACGGCATTAACTAGAGCGAGAGCTTCTTAATGGAGCGATCATTTAATTGACAGATCTTCAGTGAGAATATTTTACGCCTATTTGTTTATGCATAATAAATGGTATTTAGGTCTGTAAATGTAAATGTAAATGTAAATGTAAATGTCTTGAAGGGAAAAAATATATTAAAAGATTTTAATCATACGCAGTGTAAGGTATACTTTGGGTGTGTTATTCTGGCATTCTGTAGTGGTTTTCTTTAACATTACTCATGCTCCGTTTTCACAGGGGCCAATTAAACAGGCTTCAGTAACGACTTCATACGAGTGTCACGGTGATCTGGGATACAGAACGACGATGTTCAGGTTTGCGTCAATTCATCTGGAAAAACTAGGTTTTACTACTACTCTCTTTCCCTCTCTCTCTCTCTCTCTCTCTCTGTCTCTCTCTCTCTCTCTCTCTCTCTCACACACACACACACACGCAAACAAGACAGCCTGGTTGATCTCTAAAGGGTGGAGCGGAGAACATAGAACACAGGGTTGCTTAACCATTGCAGTAAATTTGTTTGTGAATCTAAGAAAAGAAAATGTTGTTAGGCTGAGGTTACTGCTAAAAACAGAATCTCTCTATTTCTCTCTCTCTCTCTCTCTCTCTCCCTCCCCCACTCTCTCTGAGAGTATGGCTCACCTCAGACTGACCTGCATTTTCATTTACACATTCGCATTTACATGCTGTCATAAATAATGACAAGAAGACCATAAAGAGATGGAGGGAAAAAGGCAGAGTACACCTTTCTCCAACTTCATCCAGGTACAGGGTGATTTAGGGTCATAACTGACAGGCTATTTATCAAACTGCTCTCTGAGTATGAGGGAATGGGGGTGGGGGAGAGTGGATAAGGAGAGAGAGATAAAGGGAGAGAGACAGAGGAAGAGACAGAAAAGAGAAATAGCGAAACAGAAAGGGGGGAAGAGGGCGCGAGAGAGCACATCATCGCTGTTGCCCGCTAACCTTGACCTTTTGTAGCCGACTGAGAATTTATTACGGTTCGCTCTTCTTGGATCATGCGTGAGAAAAAGCGCAGCGGAGCGGCTGTGTGAGGAATCCCTGACGCCAGATCTATACAGAAGCTTCCAGAAAATTCGGCCCTGGAGAATATGGAGTGAAAGCAGAGTGTCCAGTCCATTTGACAGAAACACATGCAGTTGATGAATGTGCATTTAAAACATGTTGTTGTCATCTCGCAGTGACCCCGAGTCTAATGAAATATACCTCTCTCTCTTTTTTTTTTAAGTACTAAGTAGGGGAAAGTAGCTTGATTTTTCCACACGCTGTGTGGAACAAAGAGCAGCTCTGTTTCTCATAACGCACATGCTTGGCAGAGCACTGTATTAGGTTAGTGTTGCTTTAAGCGTACAGCACATTTTTCAGGCGCCTTCCTCTGTTTGACTTTCAAGCCAGGGCTGAAGACAGATGATCCCGTTGACAGCGGAGCTCCATTACCAAACAGGCTGGTACAAGTGAAGGGAGTGGCTACTTTTTTCATCACAATACGCCCCCGCCCCCATAAAATACCTGAACGCCATTAACCCCCTCCCCACAACACACACAACCTGTCCAGGCACATGAAAGACCCACCTCGCCGCAAAGGCTGAGCCACTTTCCAACAACAACAACAACAACAACATAAAATCCCTCTATAAGGCCCTTCATCCTGTGGCGTCTCCAAACGGAGGCTTAGGAAAGTGACTTCCTACATTAAGGCTGTGAAACATAATGTAGTCAGGACTGGATTCGAGTCCTGTCGTGCAGGTCGTGTTAATTACACCGAACGTGAAACGCTCAGATCCGCACAAAAGAGAGAAGTTTCACATTACTGCAACAGGCGTTAACTGAGAACCAGTTTGGTCCAGGGGAAGGAGTGGTTTGTGTACCAGAGCAATTAAAAATACCAGTAAACAATCATGCCTGGGTATGAAACTGATAAATTATGTTGCGACGGCATATAACTCATATTTACGTTTCAATTTATGCCATGTGGTTGTATAGGTATAACTCATTCATTCATTTATTCATTAATTTTCTAAGCTGCTTATCCTGGCACCCATCTCAGCCAACTCTGGGTGAAGGGGGGGTACACCCTGTACAACTCGCCACGCCATCGCAGGGCCAACACTCATACAACCATTCACACTCACGCCTAGGGGCGATTTGGAACAACCGATTTGCCTACTGTGCATGTTTTTGGACTGTGTGAAGGAACCGGAGTACCCGGAGGAAAGCCACGCAAGCACGGGGGAACTCCACATAGGAAGTCCACACAGACCGAGTCTGTGTCTGAATCGAACCCAGGCCTTCTTGCTGTGAGGCGACACAGTTTCAGTCCTGCATGGTTCAGGATGCTTTTATCCAATAACTGGCGTTTTGAGCCATTTTCAACCCATAACTTGTATAATTTTAATGCAACTTTACCATCAATATTAACACCAGTGTTGATACATTTCATCATTTACTTTACAGCACACAAAACATATTTATATGTGTGGTGTGCAAAACATCCCTAAATCGTTTATTTTAATGAAATATTTTTATTTCTGCGAATTTGCTTTAAATGTGAATTAAATCTGTGCTTCACTGTGAGTATCGCTACACACTAACCACCCTAATAACCTTACCACACTTAAACCCAGGAAAGAAACTTTCTCAGAAATGTCATATCTAGTTAAAGGGATGACAATAGAGTTTCTTTCCTGTCCTGTTTCTATTCTAACTGCTGTGTGCTGATAAGCGTGATCATTAAAAATGAATGACAAAACAGAGGCCTGGGCTCCTTTTCTTATTACCTATGGCTTGTCACTCATCCAACAAATGGGATTGAACCCCCAGCACCACCACACTGTGAATGGCAACTGACATCATCACTTCTGTTACTGAGGATCTCATTAGTATTGGGTAACATGGCTTAACGTGATCAAGTGACTTTTTTTTTGGGTCACACACATTTAAAAGGAGATGTGTAAATGATCATGTGTATACAGTATATAATGCTTTAAACAGGCTGTTATCATGCAAAGAAAACAATCTAAATAATCTTCAAGCACTGTTCCCTTTTCAGACTCCAAAGTTCTACCCAGTTCACTACATCCTCCATGGATCTGGAGCACAAATAACAGCCAGCCTAATTAGAATGATTTATTCACATAATGAACAATAGCCAGATTCCTGCTCGCATGGATAGAGTCGAAGTAAGCCACATTATTTATCAAGATGTACTCTTGATTGCAGTCGACGAGCAACGCAGCACATCGTTTACATCTAATCCGAAATAGGCAAAACAGTTTATTTAATCACTTCATGTACAAATGAAAGAGTATACAAATGCAATTGTTTCAGTGGAACCAAGGAAGTAGAGAGGAGACACGGCACCACAGCGGTAGTATAAACACTGGGTTGGTATTTGATAGACGAAAGATATTGATTGGAGGTTGTCAAATGACGGGCCTCTGCTTTTTCACACATGGAGTCTAGCACTTGAAAACTTCTCAGCAATGCTAATAGTGTTGACAGGGATGCCTCTGTTCCCCAATCAAGTGTCCTTGTATTCAGTATTCCTGGATACAAGAAAAAAGCTATTGAAGAAAAGATATATTTGAGCTTTGACCTTGCTGTAACCTTGACCCTATCTGGTTCCATTTCAAAATTGAATCAGTTCAGTTGCTGGTTATGGTGATGATTAAATCTGCCAAGAGTTTATGGTTTTGGTGAGGGGTTTGTGTGTTGTGAGCAGTATTACCCAAAATTTACACGTGAATCTTTATGAAATTTCTATGACCCCCTCTGTGGTCTTGTACTTTATGAGCCTTTCGACAGTGTCACCTGACCCATTGGATAAATTTTTTTTGATTGTGCTATACTATATATACTTCACTCCCCCACCACTGCACACCCTGCTGGCTTTGGGAATCGAACCAACAACCTTTTGATCCCAAAGCTGCTTCTCTAACCATTCGGCTACAGCTGCCCCCAAGAAGAAAACCTATACAAACACGGGGAGAACATGCAAACTCCATACAGGAATACCCTTGGACTTGAACCCAGCACCTTCTTGCTGTGAGGCAGATGTGCTAACCACTACACCACCATGCTGCCCCCTTGTACAACCAGTAATGAAAAACTCCAACACACGGATGGTGCTGAAAACATAAAACTGGCTGTAATTCAGTGACTTGAACCATCACGGGTTATGTAGCAGCTGCAGTCACATGACAAGACAATGAAAAGCAAAACATTTCAAGATGATATGACAGACGAGCATGTGTTTATTTGCCACTTAGTTCTGAGCTCTTTGTCAAAAGTGGAAACTTGAAGTGGAAATATGAACCAAAACATATCCATTAACATGTCACATTCATACTTGTCATTAATCATTACATGTTAAGAGGAAACTGTTGTCATCATTTAATCTAGTTATTAAATCATCCTCAGTTTTATATAATGGGGCTTTAGAAATGTAATTTATTGAAAATAACATTGCCATCTATAAAAGTGTGAGGCGGGGTCAGTGGGTGCACAGGTTTAACATGGAGATGTTTTTTTTTTGCATGGAAATAGCGTTGCTTCCTTGTAAAGTTATCCGCTCCGACCTTCCTCCGGCAGCCTGCGATCAATAATTCAAAGTGGCGCGTGAGCCAAGGTCACATTTCAGCACAGCTGACTAGAGTGAGACGGGAGTGTAGACGACCAGGAGCCTAGAGGCGAATGAGTGAGTCGATCCGATCGATGATTTTTCCATCCTAACACCTGAGTTGCCGGAAACCGCCACCCGTTATTAAAGCTTCTTAGAAGAAATTGCTCAGGGCTAAGATAAAGCCATATCATGGTGTTCCACTAAAGGAAAAAAGAAACACAGGGGGAGATTTCTGCTTCAGATTACCTGATTAAGTAAACCTCTGACAGTGAGCCGCGGCTGGATTAGGAGGGAAAAACATCTGTGCTGTGAAGGCTAATCTCGTGATATTGCACTCCTACACAGTTTGCTCAGTGGTAAGTGAAGCCCAGCCGAAACATAAGCATTGGAAAGTTGGGACTGTAGCTTCCTTTTAACAGGCTTCGATATATATAAAAAAAGCTCTTGGTGAACTTGAGAGCTGTGTCTGAGCTCCCATGATCACGGCTCTGAAGTAAAGGTTGGGCAGGTCCAAACAGCACTCCTCCTTTCGCTGTCAAATTTTTCAGACACGCTGCTCAAGCATGATGAAGAACACACTCAAATGTGTCTGCTGTACGAGAAACAAAGACATGGAAGGAGAGAGCTAAGCCTCAGAAATTACACTATTCATGTTTGACAGTGTTCTTGGATACATGATTAAAGGCAGCTATATACAACAGGCACTGATACTGGTGTCATTATTTTAAAAAATAATGATAATAAATTCATAAATAAAAGCCTCAGATACCACATGGTTTTAATGACACACTTGACGTATTTCACAAATAATAAATGCAGTGAAGGAAGACTGAAAATATCAATACAACTATATCTTTCTTATGATACAAATAACCTTGTAAAAAACAATTTTACATTTACAATTTACAATTTTACATGTTACTGATTTTACATCGACTGATACTGCCAGTTAGTGCAGTTCATTTCTCATCAGTTAGCTCATGTTATAAAATATAATCCTCATAGCCACATGAGGAAGTGGTGACACAGTGGTCAAAGCTCTGGGATACTGATCACAAGGCTGGTGATTCAAACCCTGGTACCACCAATCTGCCACTGTTGGGCCCTTAAACAAGGCCCCAGGCACTCAACTGCTCAGATTAGGTAAAATGCATGTTTATTTGATTGAGGTTGTCTACAAAACGCCCTAAAAATATAGTGTCTTAATATTTATTAGACTAATGGTACTTTTCTTGGCCACTATGAAACCAGAGAACCGTGAACAAAGCTCAGTAAAAAGCTTCATGATGTCCCTGACTGATAATGCTACGGAGGTATTGATATCAGTATCAGTGAGCATCCTTGCCTTGCCTTAACGTACACAGTGTGAAAAAAATGGTATCAATACTTGAGAGTATCAAAACATAGACCTTCTCTGAGAGGATGCCAGGCAGAATCGTTCCACCAACTCTCATTCATCAGACACCATGACTGACCAAACAAGATGGGAGGAAATATCGACGAGCCGGTTTGCAAAACTGACTAAACACAACTGTCCCAGATGATTTTTAGAGATCTATTCTTCCTGTTTTTTGTTTCACAGGGATTACAGTCGCATTGCAACATCCTCTGCGCTGTCATTCAGCAGGGGCGCGATGGAAAAAAGATAGCTGGAGCGAGACTGCTTCCAGAAACGAAATGGCGTTTTGCTACTTAGCCATCTGTCCAAAAGCAGAACTGAACAGCAGACGCATTTAGCTGAGTATTAGCACCACATGTGCGAACGCCACAGGAGGCCATCATGCTGCACATCAAACCTCTGCTCTTCTTTTCCTACATCCACACCCACACGCACGCACCCACACGCTACCAGAAGGATGAGTGCAAACAAAAATCCCACTGTCGTGTTCACAATGGTAGCGAGTCACATCTCTCTGAGAGCTGCGTCTTTACATGTCACTGCTCTGAAAATTAGTTCATTTATTCAAATAGGATTGCCTTTCAGAATTGTGCATGCCTGTACTGTACACACACACACACAAATACTGTACATTCTCAAATTCAAATCAGACATTAGCCATCTATAAAATGGAGGGTGGTGGAAAAGGGGTGGGTCTAATTTTAAATACATATACAAAAAAGCCACACAGGCTGGTCTTTTAAATCTTTGTGTAAAACAAAGGACAGTGAAACGCTGCAAGAAAGCCCAGTGGCGTTCCGTCCTCTGCTCCACCCCCACAATAATTTCAAACCAGACATGTAATCGCCCACAAACCCAATCAGCTCAGCCTGGGGCGCTGGAGGAAAAGGAGAAAGTGAGAGAGCTGGAGCAGGCCTGAGAGCCAGCTTACAGAGACATTTTGGTAATATATCCAGCTTGGCTTCGGTGGTTTTTATTACATAAACCACTAGAAAGGGAAGAATGGTGAATTGAATATGAAGCAAATATTAAACTTGAAGTATGGCAATATTCTTTTGTGGAAGATTCTATTCGGAAGACAGACAAAAACTCGCCTGCGCTGATAGAAAAAATAAATACGTCATCCCAATGTCTGCCATCCTTTGTTGCTTTCGGTGAAGAAGGTCTGTCAGGGTTTTGTGCTGTTTTTTTTTACCCACCGGTGTCTCGTATAAGCCCATACTGGGTGACCTCAGGTCGAGGTTTGAGAGGGAGTGCCGTCCTGCGCCGTTTCCTCTCCCCGGAGCCGCGGCTCCGCTTCACGGCGGACTTAATGTCTTTCAGCTGTGCTGAGAAATGTGAATTCCTGCTGCTATCGCATTAATCTCACCCTGCTCGCTCACCCACTTCCTTTTTTCTTCTCTCTTTCTTTCCACAATGTAGAGGTCGTCCAGGGAAACGGGGTACGTCATGGATAAAGGGACAGGCATCCCCACAATCTCTGTCGGGTTTTTTTTGTAATTTCTTTTTTTTTTTGCGTGTGGGGGGTTATAACAAGCAGCCGGGCTTTTATCTGCACGTGTGCTCGCCAGGTGAATCCAGAAACAGGAAATTTGATTTTTGAGGCAACGGACACACACATTCACACGCACACTCTTACAAACTATCATGGTTCAGCCCAGGGCCACGGGGCTGACATCATGGAAAACCGCTCTCTATTTTTCACAATCATTACTGGCATCAGCCATGTTTCCTGTTGAGAAGCCACTAGATTTCTCAACAACCTGCGACAGAAAGAGAGGCCGGTTGAGAAAATCAAGCCAAAGAATTTCAGCTGTTCTTGCTTTCTTACTGCGCATGTCTGTGAGCTGCGTTTTACCCGACTGCTCAATGTGTTTCAACTAGTACTGAAATATTACATCTACACATATACAGTGCAAAAAACAGATCAGACCACACGAGACTGAATTCAAACACTACATTGGGATCTAAATTTTGAAGTACTGTTTAATGACTGCGAAATCAGTAGGTGCTTGAATCGTTTACAAACACATCATACAAAAATTACTCAATAGCCTACTGATCTAAACAAACATATGTTTAAAATGTAATGACAGTATTTAAAGTGTTAGCCTTGACACCGGGACTTAGGGATGTGATGATATCAAAATTTTGATAAATTATGGCACAATACACCTACCCTGTATATCACAGTTTACTTATGCAAATGTCATAAAGCCATGAGTTCAATTTTGATGACGCGTCCATGCTCATGTGCCCTTACAAATAGCACTGAGTACACTTGCACTTCGCTGCTTATTTTTTTACTTTCATACACATGTTTGTGTAAACTTAAACATACAAACATTTTTCAGGGATCTGCTTTTAGGCAGTGCCTAAAAGCATTTATATTAAAACTAATCTTTATTTATTTATTTATTAAGTATCGCCTGAGCTACACGGACGATACTGTGATGTGGCGATTTTCATTCCACAGGAAATTTTTGATTTGTCTGGCTCCAGTCCACGAGTGCATGCTCAGTCCTCGTTACCTTTCGCGTGAGCTAACACATTGTTTATGTTATTATTACTAGACATTTGAGAGCTTACGGAAATTGCATTAAAGCAAAATAATATTACAATAGTCATTTCATTGACAGAAACTTTCCAATAGTTCTAACACCGGGACCTAGTCATTATAATTAGAAATTCAGCTTCATCTTCGGGTTAGAGAGAGCATGCGTGTCCCCGAAGACTCGGAAGAGGTAAGTTTTTAAATTCGAATTTCTCCACTAATGACACAGCAACTAATGTCATGACAGTAGTAATGTTATTAGTAGTAGTGTAATCATGTCATTCAGGTAATGTAATGGTAAACGTTAGGCCCTATTATACCACACGAAAGGTCAGTGAAAATGTGTGTGTTGACTCCACCAGTCATTTCTATATGTGCCCATGCTTTTTCTTAGCTAGCCTCGATGTCCCGATACGTTTCATGTGACACAGTAAACACTGCAATAGATTTGAGTTGTGCTGCCCAGGTGACGCTCCAGTATCCATCCTAAAACTAATTTCCATGCGGATTGATTTTGTTGGTGTTTACTGTACAGAGCACCAGTAATGGGTGCCAATATAATAAATGAAACTATTTTTAAAAAGAAATGTCTTACATTTACGTGGCTTATTATTCTCTCTAGTGTATGAAATGTTATACACATGCACATGCACTGTGCTCAGAGGTGTGGATATGCTGTTAATCATTGACTATATTTATCTTCTGGCAGGCTGCGCAATTTCTACAACAGTCATCGTTTAGAGAACAGGAAAAATCCCACAAAGCTGCTGAGCTTTACAAAGCTTTACGCAACACCACAATACAACTACTGAGAGTTACATAAGACTCGATTATCATGCAAACATCATTTATGGGTGGATAAGTATTTCAAAGCAATGTCTCACGGTACAGCCTGCTGCAGTCTATTCACCTTCTGAACATGCAAGCTTCATCTACATGCGAATATGCTGAATAACCAGACAACCACACTTTAATGACAACATGTTTAAGATATCCCAGAATATTTTGCACTTAATAATAAAAGGATCACTACGGCTATGAGTCATGTAAAACAGCCACGTCCAGTCATGACGAACCCTGCAAGAAACACTTACCACATAAAGAAATCCTCCTCTTCAGAAAAAATGCATTTATACTCGTCCTACTTTGGGCAGTTGCACGTTTTCATTTCTTGCGTAATGCTACTACATTAATGCCACTTACTGTAACAATTTCAGTAGTTTGTAAACTCAAACGTAGTTACTTTATGTTCAAAATAAGCTATGATAAACTGTTGTAAGTGGCTGCTGGATTTCATTTAGGACAGCCGTCAAGTCTTTGTGAATTGCTAACAGGCGTGTTACTCAATAAACAGGCAAACACAAGCTGAGCCATTTCAAAAGTTTGGAGATACAAGCATTGCCTTGCCAAGAGAGGAACACAGTGGCTTGGCTTACAGGGGACAGGCATCTGGGTAAAGGATGTCCAGCCAAAAGCTCCAAATGCAAACAACTAAGGCAGCCAATGGAAAATTTATTTCCACATTTCCACTAAAATAAACCAAACCCACGTGATTAAGAACCAATTTCATACTCCTGGACACCCAAGACCCTAACGCAACAAATTATACAAATCTCTGGCTTGATTATAGTCCTGGCATGGTATTTGTATCAAGAGCATTGTGACAATATGAATCTATAAACAATATGTCTGAGAGGAAGATATAATGACCTTTAAGAAAAGGAGTATTTTACTTCTCATTAGCATTTTCTTACAAACTCATTGTCTCCGACTTCTTTTGCCTTTTCTTGTTTTGGCTGAGAGTTCTTTCAGGTCTACAGCGTACACTGTGCAGCTCCATCTCGACTCTGTGGCACAGACGGGCAGAAGTCCAGGCTCAGCCTGGTATTAAGCTGCCTGCTGTCATTGCGTTCCTCTCAGGCATGGCTTAATGCATGGTGATGGGATTTTCCAGCAAAGCAGAGCCAACAAGCACAGCTCACAAATATCCCAACATTCCATTATCGCTGTGTCGCATTCCATGAGAACATGAACTCGGGAATTTGGGGCTTTTCGACAGAGCCGGTAGTGGGACAGCAAAATCAAACGCTGAGGTTGTGACAGTGATATGAAATAGGAGGTCAAGTGTCTTTCAGAAACGCCAAATGGATATAAAGATACACATGTGAGAGCTAGAAACTTACATCCCAAATATTTACCATGTCCCTGATGCTAACTATCAAAAAGAAAAGGAAAAGTGTGAGGCAAAAAAAAAGAAAGAGAGGAAAATATCTTTCATACAGAGGTCGAGAGAGCAGTAGAAAAGGTGAGGGAGTGAGAGCAGGAAGCCCCTGGGAGCCCTGATCTATGGCCATTTCGAGACTGAGGAGGCCTCTTTCCTCTATTCAGTGTGTGAGCCCAGAAGCTCTAAATTACCCCCAGTCCCCCACATCTACACAAAAGCAGCCCCCAGTCAACCCTCTCCTTCTTCAGCACAAAGTGAATTGGATATAGTACAGTTGGTAAGGCCGGTTTATCCTGCTCTACACTCGCCGTGCTGTGGAACAGCGGGCTTTTTCAGCAGGTCGCCCACGCTTGGCTCAGACTCAGAACAGGCCCCTGGTTTCAGGACCTCGGGGGAACAGCCGGACGAGGACTGGGGATTGCAAAAGCAAACAAAAGTTCCAGATGAGCTCCTCTGGCTAGATGTCAAAGCAAGCCTACAAAAATATCATGATCTTTTTTTTACCTCTTCCTCACAGCCGCCTGAGCTCAAGCAACCACAGAAATCTCTCAATCTTCATCTGGGAGAGGAGAGACAGCTAAAGCCAAGGCCGTCATTTCATTTCAGAAAGGATGTTTAGAAGCTTTAGGGGAAAAACGAATTGGAACATTTGGTGAGCGGTTACAGTTCCTCTTTGGAAGATTTGATGAGACGCTTTATAGATGTTGCCATAAGGATGAGGATTTCAAAAGCTCGAAAATACAAAAGCCCAAAATATTACATCATCTACCATACCAAAATATCACCCGCTGTGGGAAAGGGACATGTATTTGTTTGGTTTTCGGGCTAAATTTCAGTTATTTTGACAGGTTTTTTTTTTTAGGTTTATTCCAAACGTTTGGAGCATGACTGTGAAACCACTTTCAGAAGAACCCATACCACAAAGCCATACCCATACCACAAAATTATCTTTCCAAAGGTTAATTCAACAACTTCTCAATAGATTGTGTAACCAATCCTTAAACATATTAAAAGAAAAAAAGGTGCCACCCTGGTTGAAACTCATAACGCTCTCAGTTTATTTGGGCGTGTCTGCTTTATGGGGCGTAATGACACCGGACACAGCCATAATACTTTCTTTTTAGGAAAAATGTAACTACAAAAATGTAAAATAACTGTAAAGAAAATATTTTATCGTGTAATATAAACAATAAAAACTGCAGAGTTTGCATTTTCTCTGTGGTTGCGTGGGTCTCCTCTGAGTACTCCGGTTTCCTCCCACATGCACATCAGACTAACTGGCTGTTACAAATTGCCCCTAGGTGTGAGCGTGAATGGTTGGATGTGTGTTGCCCTACGATGGTCTGGCGAGCTGTTCAGGGTGCTTTCGCCTTCACTCAGTGTCGGCTGAGATAGGCACCATCCTCCTTGTGACCCTGGCAGGATTAAGCGGATTGGCAAATGAGTGAGTGAGTCAGTAGTCAAAAGAAATGCATCCAATCAAATTCTTTTTGGAGCACATTTATCCCGCCCTCTCATCCGTCATAAATAAACTGAGTGTACTGCTTTACGGGAGATCATTAAAAGTAAACATGCCAGCAATC
>JBCNYG010000019.1:20584559-20597640 GCA_039654305.1 Porochilus rendahli
GACGGAACATGGTGTTGTGGAGCATGGTGAGGGCCGGGGGGGGAGTTTTTTTTTTTTTTTTTTTTTTTTTTTTTTTTTGTAATTTACCCAATAAAACTCAACTGTACGTGTGTCCTCAGCGTACAGCTAATCCTAGCTGCTAACTAGCTAGCTTTGTTAAACCGTTTCTAAACTCCTCTCTGATCAATTACAAACATAGCGGTCAAGGTCTTAATTGACTTCTCAAATCAGAAAGCCAGCTATTATTTAATCCAAACTTAAACTGTTATTATTTCTTTCAACCAACCGCAGTTGGGTCGGAAGCTATTCAAGAAAAGTGAAGCTAGCCTTTGTGCGTAGGTTGTTAGCTTAGTTGGCTAGCTTACTGCGCCTGATGTCTGTGTCTTGTCTCAGTACGCATCAAGTAAATTCTCATCTCTGGGTGTGGTGTTCAGCGTTGCATAAGCTCTGTGTTTTACTTAACATTCATGTGAAATCCAATTTACACACCTGAGTTGGGATACCGTGTTCAGATTTAACTCTAAACACCCCAGCGCATGTTTTGTGTTTATGTAATGAGGTTGCTGACACAGAGGCATGTACAGACACAACACTCGAGCTTTTGTTCATGTGTGTCAGATATGTTGATAGCCACATCGAGTCATCACCAGAGTGACGACAGGTTTTTTTCCTGTTTGTCATGACAACCCTTTTATACATGATGTTGTTTGTTCAGTGGTAACAATCAATAATATCATGTGTACTTTTCACTTTCATGCCATGTTTGCTGCTTGGCAATACATCAGGGCTGTTGGATTCAGATTTGACCTTAACGCATCATTGTTCGTGTGGACCCCTATACTACATCAGTATAATCACATTATATTGGATGCCAAGGACATAACAAACTACAGTCTACCTACTCATGTCTACATGTGTAATTTGCATCAGGTGCATCGATCAGATTAATCAGCACATTTAAGACTGTGGTCTTGCTATCAGCTCTTCTGTAGAAACTGACTTTCACACATATATGGAGGCTTTACTGTAACCACCCTGGAAAAATGGCTTCTGCCCATCAGATTAGTCTTATACATGCTGTACAATGGTAACCACTGCAAAAGTTCTGCTGTAAGTTCTGGGTGGTGTGAAAATCATGAGCTCAGGCAGGAGACTTCCATTAAAGGGCTTTTTAGTACTCAGCTAATAATTTGGCACATCAAAGATTTATAACGTGTGGAATTTAGCTAAATTATGCTACTGGCCAATAGGACTAGTGAAAACTACTAGTACTCCTTCATATTTACTGGTCAGGAACATTATCTTCTTTACTTCTTTGGATTGTTTAGTTTGCCCGCAGGACGTCTTGCTTGATAGTTTCGCTCGCCCTACAGATTTTTGACTCAACATGGGCCAGCGGACTTGTGTTGATTTCCACCCCTGATACTACGATAAAGTAAAATTGTTAGCAGGTAAAGTCAAAATTGAAGTCAATGATATGTCAGCTAGGCTGTAATTTTGATCCTCTTCTTTTTATTATTGTTGTTAGGAACACATGGTGTGTTTATCACTCATGTTTGCATTTGGATTTGTTTATGAGGCACGTGGTTCCTTGCTGATTACAATTCTCTTTTTCTTCTATCAGAGGATCAAGAGTATAGTTTTTGGAGCCTTTTGTTTTTTCTGGGTCTAAGCACTACGGGTCAACCAGTAAGTATTCAGGGACGCTAATAAGTGATTTGGGGGTCGGTATTTATTTATCATAATTTTGACATTTGTAGTTTTCTATCCTAACTTACATTAAATTATGCCATATTTAATATAGGAACAGTATATAAAAAGATTAAGTGTTGTTGGCAAAAGATACTGTAAGAAATATGTACCGAAGGCAGTCGTCATCTCAGGGTGTGTGCGTTTGACGTGTTCTTGCCTCTCCTCTCCTTTCAGGAAGCTATTGCAGGTGTGGCTTCATTCCTGAGCTTCTCACAAACGCCAATTTCATTTAATATCAATTCAGTTGGATTTATCGGATGTATTTATTTTATTTATTTATTTATTTATTTCCACCCATCTACAGTACTAGCACTAAGAGGTGGACATGGAGCCAGAGTACAGAAGTGTTGGATGGGTGTATTCAATGTGTCACGCATTTCAAGCAAGCCAATAACGCTTGTTTTTATAATGTGGTTGCACCAGATATATCACAAAACAAGTAAAATTACTTCTATCAGAAAGTAAACAAGTTCAAGTGATTTTGATAACCATTAAAAATACAGAATTATCACTGTTGCTGATTGGATTTTTACCAAGTGCTAAGTGCGTATGGTTCTTTATACTAGTAGTACAGTTTTGGTTTAAGTAATTCTACTAGAGGTTTTGGTATTGGTTTCGGTTTCTGATAGTTATAATATAACGTATCGCAAAGTCTCAAACTTGTTACTGTACTTTTGTTCATGCCCACTGAAAATGTGTGTGCACCACAAGCGCGGCATAGAAGTGGTAAAGTTAGGACACCCTCCTTCCAATGGATATAAAATTTAAATTCAATTTTATGTGTCACATACAAAATCATACACGGTACAATATGTAGGGAAATGCTTAGTATGATTGTCCTAAATATTGAAGCTATCATAAGCAATCAATACCAAGAAGAAAAGAACAATAACTATAACAATTTAAAGGACTTTACTTTTTCAAGGTTTATAGATGAAGGTCAATATAAATGCAGAAATAAAACAAAATATATAAATGCGATATAATGAAATATAAATGCAGTGGGGATTTTACAAGTAATATTGTCTGTAAAGTATCAAGTGTCTGTGTAGGATATATAATTTGCAATCATAATTTGTGGAGTACACATAAAAGTATGTTAATGTTCGGTTTTATAAAGTGACTTTCGTTTGAAACAGAATTTTTAAAGCAATTATCACCAGTAGTGTGTGAGTTTGGTCTCCTAATAAATCTTTGTACTGCACTGACTCTAGCTTAGTAAGATAACGGCATGTTTAGCTTAGTTGTACATGTGGATGGATTTGATGTAACGGTCAGAAACATGATTGACAGGTGCAGTTAAGAATGTTAAAAATGTTGCACTTTGAACTAAATATCACCTCAATAAAAATATATATATTTAATCCATTTTAAGATTTGTATAAAATATAGCCAAAAAACACAATTACACATAATTGATTTCATAATTTAGGCACTAGAGTAAATGAATGATTTCATCACAAAGAACCAATCAGCATGCACTTCTGCAGTCTGAAATCCAACATAAAAACCCTAATTTTCAGTGTTTAATAGTTATTCTAGAGAAGCATGACGTTTCTACACTATATGAAGTGCATTCTGCTCTGTTCTAATGGAACTTAGTGTGTTTTTGGACTAACCATGGAAACGTTGTGAGGAACGTCCCTACTCACAGGAGCTCCGCCATCATGATAAGAGGATGCAAAATTGTCTTACCACTTGATTTTAAGATCTTAAAATTAAACACCCCTATCTTTACGTCACGTTAGATGGACTTCCGTAGTGTAGGCCTGAGTGGAAACTGTTTTCTGTTTACATTGTGATAAATATACTCTGCTATTCTAGATCAGCTTGTAAACTGTAGTGTCAAAACAAGAACAGAACCAACCGCATTGTTTTTGTTCTGAATCACTGCGAGTGCCTCGGAACGCCTCGACCGACTCTGTAAATCTCAGATGCCACACTGTTGCTGTCTTTGTTACATACCCATGGTGCAATGTTTCATCCAACCTGTTTCTGGTGATTAATTTTGTAAAAGAACACGGGCTCGCCAGCCGCTTCAGGGTATCCATACGTCAATTTCTGTATTGTTTTTCAACCTCCAGGCTTGTTTGTGTTTAATTCGGCATCTTGTGCGCGTAGCTAAGTTCTAGAAGTGCAGCATGCGAGCAGTTCATTTGCAGATTCAGATTTCAGAAATGCAATTAAAAAAAAAGGTTACAATGAGAAAATCGAGTTAATATGACAGAAGGTTCGATTTAGTGTGTGCTGAGTGGTAATGAAAACGCCAGCCTCTGCTCACGCAAAGTCCCTGCTTAAAAAGAGTTTTATTACAGAAATTCACTGGGTTAAAAACACTAAGCATGCAGGATTCTGACCATATCAATGATTTGACGATTAGGACCTCGCCTAGAATTTTTGTCACTTTATAGCCGTGTGTTAGAATTGTAAAGCTATGTAGGCCTTTGCTCTCTTTGTTTCTCTTTGTTTCTCTTTTGCCTTTTTAGGGGGTACAGAAAGCAGCTCCAGGTTTGAGTTGAACCAGATGTCGGAGCAGAGGCACTTTGGCTCTGAAGCTTTAGTTGATTATGAGCCTCCATCTGGCTCAGGCCAAGTGGGTGGAGCGTGTCAGTATTTCTTAGCAGGAAACTCAGAGTTGACCTTAAACAGAAAGTCAAGGTCCGTCTAACAGGCGTGTTTTTTCAGCTGCATACTGTGCGATTCTGCTTCACTGAAATTGTATCAAAAACTCGCCCCACAGGGTCCGTTTCCTCCCGAGCCCCGACTCCAGAGAGAAGAGCTCATCTGTGCGTCTCAGAGGAAATGATCGATGCTGTATGGCACAGTTTATTTATCTGGAACATGTGTTGTGTAGTTGTTTGACTGATATCACGCAGGCCATCAGTGAATGCTTATTTGAACAAACCCTTGAGTAAACGCTAATAATAGGACAGACCCAGTATTACTCTATTATAACTCTATTATAGCTAAGAGCATGCATGAGAGTTTCTTTATCTTGCTTTTAATATTTGATTGTTTATGCACATCGAAGCAGTAATGTCAGTGAGAGGTTGCTGAAGCTGTCAGACACTAATACATTGAAAAGCTTGTGGTCCAAGTTCTCAAGCTGCTCTTTAGAGCCTAATTAACATATAAAGTGTGGTTAATCATCAAATACTGCTATTATCTGAGCCACTTATATTCCATTACTGTATAATTCTACTCCAGTAAACCCCCTCATGTAGGGTGTAGCTCATTTTTTTGTGGCTTGGAGAGCATCAACCTGCATCTGTACTACCATAGCAACTTACTTGTTTGTAGAAAATTGTTAATTTTGTTTTTGTATTTCCAAAGAACCACTAATAATTGTATAGAGACATAGATGTATAGAGACAGAATAAGATGAACCCATGCTTAAATTTTTTCTTCCATTATATTTTGTTAGCCTAGCATTAAATCAAGGGCTTTAACGCAGACCTGCCTATACCCAAACTTGGTAAAAATGGAATTAACTGTGGGCCAAAACACCCCATCACATTTTACACGAACAATCATTTTCCAGATTTTTCTTGACATTTGACAAATATTATGCCTATGTTTCTGTCTCTGAAAAACACAGAATAGTCAGGGCAGGCTCAACTCTTTATTTATTTGTTTATTTATTTATTTATTATTTCTTTATTTATGTATTTATTTATGGTGTTAAACCCTTGAAATAGGGACTGATTGCAGGTGAATTTATGAATAATCATCCGAGGAAGCACAACGCTACCAGTGTTGGCGGACCAATCTGAGGAATCATTCAGTCCAGACGTTTGGATTTTGTTCTTTGAAAAGTCATACCGAGTTATGTCTTAGTTCAGAGGTCATTTTATTTTTTATTGTTAAAAATGGTTGCGTGTCTTATTGTTGAGTAATATTTGCCTTACAAAAACGAGACCACCTCAGTGGGATCCTTTTCTAAAAGTGCAGCTGAGAGTGGTACACGGCTGTTATACTTAGGGCAATGTTACAGTCTGTTATTACTTGGAAGACGTCTAGACTTGATCCTTGGCTATGAACTTGCTGAAATCAGGCTTGCAATCTTGAAGCAGAAACAAGTCATGACTTTTCTCCTGCATTTATAGATTTCTTTTCCCATACTTTTACAGTGTTGCTTGCAGTGGTGTCTGGCATTGCCTTTAAGTGCATCCAGTCACTTTATTTTCCCAAGTATAAAAAGGTGGTGTTCTAAAACTTTGGACTCGTAGTGTATTTTCTCAGTTAAAATTACTTACTGAGCACTCGTGACCTCTGGATACTGGTGGAGTCGTTGTGGAAGAGACCACTGTCACAGTAGGATAACAATATGAAGAAACTTCGTAGTGATTTGCAAGTGCACCCCCAAGCCCCACCCCCAAATCTACAGCACAATAGCTACTGGCTTTTGCTCTCTGATCTGCATTCCTCATCCTGTTTGGTCTATAGTTTCCTTTTGCTCCTCGTCAGATTACATTCTGCTACCCTCTGTTTGGATTATATTCAGTCTCTTCTTTCTCAGTGTTTTGTCTTCCCCCAAAACACACTTTCCTCTTCTACCTTACCCTACAAAAATGTACAAACACAGAGTGGTCAGCTCATTATTATTATTATAAGATCGTGTCAATAATTTAGGCCATAATTGGCTAGGAATGTTTGGTGATAATGTCAATAATTGATGGATTCTAAATATTTGGTTATCTATCAGATCAAATGATTTTGTCTGCACGAAAATACATCTCCCGTAGTTTTATGATTGACCAAACTAAAGTGTCTTATATCTTGTTGTTCTCTTACCTTTTTTGTATCTTAATTGAACTGTCTGATTTTGGCTCAGAACAACAAAACATGTTTCTTTGACCTATCTTCGTTGTGTTCGTCTGGGCTCGTTGAACAGATAAGGCCGTGAATGTTTTTTGAATGAAACAGCATGCTGTTTATCAGGGTGTGTTCACTATGCAAGAATTCACTAAGCTTATCTGCCACTGTTCACCACAGAGTTTATATTTGTGTAGTTTATATAGTTATATTTCAAATTCATCATTCACAGTCCTCCACTCCAGGCAAGAATTCCTGCTCTCATGAATAGTTTATTACTTAAAAACAACACCAGCTATGTACAAATGCTAGCATTTGCTTCTGATTTGCAACCAGTTTCCAGGATTCTTCCTATCCAGTGATGCACCGTGCGCAACTCATGTAACATGTTTGGCAACACCATTTCTCTCCCCCTATAGGTGATACTGTGGTCAATCAGAGATGGTTAAGGGGGACAGTAGGGCAATTCCATTCAATCTTATTTCACCAAACTCTAACTAATATGTAAGGACGATATAATGTTATCTATGTTGATCATTCTATTGCTACCACTTGACTCAGCAAATAGCAAATTAAACCTAGAGGGGCATAGATCACCTCCAAAATTTACTAGGCTTTTTTCAGGCCATACCTCTCCACCAAATTAAATAATCAGATAGGTAGTAAGTTTTTGCTTAATCCTGGAGAAAAAAATAATTCAGTAAATGTGTGTTAAAAACCTTTTATACATGTTGTGGGTTCTTGCAAGGCTCATACCACATAGCTCCACCAAGTTAGGTTAAATTTAGTTGAGTAATTTTCACGTAACTTTTCCAAAAAATGTACAAACTAACGATGCTGGGGAAAACATAACGTTGTACTCCAAGCGGCAGATGTTAATATAGATATAGGAAAATATTTATCTTCGTCCCACAAGTAACTTGGACTCAATAAGGGATGACTAACTTAAGTTATAATTGTCCAACCAACAGGGTTTTCTCCATTTAGAGAGTAAAATGCTTTTGTTTCTTTAAAAGGGCATTTGTTTAAAAAGAAAAAAAAAACCAACAACAGAAATCTGTGTGTACACACACATATATACATACTAATATATATGTGTGATAAAAAGTAAATATTAAATTGTTTTTCTAGTATCAGACAGTTGAAAAGACCCATCAATAAAATCTCTTACCTCTTTTCTAGTGCTGCCTGTTTTGCAGCAAAAGAATTCAGAATGCATCACATGTCATTTACAGAAGATTGTACTCTGCACCTTTTTCAATGTCTAAAGCATCCCATAATCCCTTCATTCTCTTGTGTACACAGAGGTTATCCAAACACGCGTGCCGAGTGAGCTTTGTCTCCACCATTGTCGATTGTGATCAGCCCAGAAATAAAAGTATTTACAGAAATATGTAAAGAAGCATGCTTAGAATAGGCCTACATTAGGAATCTCAATAAGTCAGATATCTAAGGGAAAATGCAAGTGAAAGTTTTTTCATCACAGATTAATTATAATATAGGTTCACTCCATGGAAAGAGAAAAATAAAAAGCACTTTCAGCTTTCCATACAAATTACTACTTTAACTGTAAACGCAACGATGAAAAGTGAGTCAGCGAAAACCCTGAATGATGCAGAATCATGTGGATCACTCAGCACGATGTGAATGTGGAGAAGATTAAACACTGGGCTGGAGCTGCCCTTTAGTCATGACATTATGAAGGTGTCACGGCAGTTGGGTTTTATTTCTCCAGCCATGATGACTGAGGTGGCACAGAGTGAGTATGGCATAAATGGCACTATTTAATATTGTGGTGAATAAAGACACGGAGAAGACTCACCACTTCAAGAGTTCATAAAAGAGTAACTGCATCATGTCTCATTCACAGGGAAAGAAAATGCCAAATGTTATGAAATTGCTTTTTTTTTTTGTATTGTGTTAGCATTAGAGTCATTCAGTGCTGGTATGATGTAACGAGAATTTCAACAAAGAAAATACCAGTATTTCTGAAAAAAAAACAACCACATTTCCATTTCCACACTTATGTGAATGTAAAGGTATCATTTCACAATAGCTACATTTAATTGACTGCACTGCCATGGTGTACTTGTTACACCGTTAAAGGACTTTGTTTCCATGGCAACACTTACTCCGAGTCATGTGACCGGCATGTAAAGAGAAAACAGCATCTGTAACCAGTGACTGCTTTCATGATATTGGGAAAATCTTAGGAAGTAACGAGTGCACTGTTGTGTGTACCATTTAAATTGTGGAAAAGGAACGAGAAACGAAGAGAAAATGTCTAATCGTGTGATTACTTAGCTGTGAGACAGCAGAATATTTTTGGGTGGAGAAGTGTTGTTAAACCATTTGCTTAGATACCGTGTAGGAATAAATTGTTAATGAAATTGTTTATTGAACACAAAAAAATGCCTGTTATTAAACCCAAGGAACCGCATTAAAGGAGGGAGTAGTTACAAGAACCTTAAAATTGCAGCGTTGCAGGTTGGAAGCAGAGGAGTGTGTGCGTGAACGCACTGGAAACCAAACACTATTGTTGGATCCCTGCGGCTCTTCTGTTTCTATAGCAACAGCAAAATAAACCACTGCCAAGGTGGATCTGTGGATGTGGGCCATGGAACAGACGATGGCGGAGGGTGTGTGTGTGTGTGTGTTTGCCTTATACGCATCAAACTCAATACATTTGCTCGAGCAAGTGCCAAGAGGTCTTACAGGCAGTTTGGAAAAACATCTATTTGGTAATGTGTTATCACAGCTCCTCATATCCTGTCCTGCTATTTCATCATACGTTTTCTCTTGCTAACTTTGCCTGCAGCAACCAACAACATGAATACTGTTTTATCAGAAACATAAGCATGTGTTCATGTTCTAGATATTGCTGGTGTTAACCAGACTGTTAGTATATATTCATCAGCACCCGTTTTTGTTTGAATCTATATACTGGATTTAGCTCTCAGTATTTCCTTGGGATTGGAGTACATGGATTTTCTTACACACCAGATATACCAGTAAGGTTCCTGAGGTCCTTTGTATCTAATTACGTTGAGTCATTTTATGAATAACTGACAGGCTGGTGTTTTTATACCATGCTGAGCTGCCAGGTCTATATCTGGTAATGGTGCAGCTGAGTCAAGCACACACACACACACTCCATCCTTAGAGTTGAACTGTTTAACATTAGGATACTGTATCTAGGTCGTCTCTGAGCAGATTCAAAACTACAACGTCCCGAAGGTTTAAAAGAAAGGTGAACCTTGAAATCTGTGTGAAGCACTTGGGACACACTGAAAGTTTCTAAGGGCACCGAGATTAGCCAAGAGGTGTCTAGGCTTGATCCTTATCTTATGAGAAGACAGAGCAAAGACTTTCCCTTCATGTTTCAGTCAGAGCTACATTGATTGATTCCCAGGCATCTCATCTCTTTCATCATGTTCTGCACCTTGATTCGATCTGTTGTTATTACCACAATCCCCATGTTTACTCCCTTTGTTTCATTTCAGTCAAGTGTTTATACCCGTGCCAGGGAAAAGTCACGGTGCACCAGGATAGAATGTTGGACAGTTGCTGATATTATTGTGCTTTTTTGGGTTGTTAACTATTTTGAATCTATAAGGATTTTGTGAATCTCCGCTATAAATAAAGTTCTGGTGAAAGCAAAAATGAAGGCAATCCCACTGAAAGATGTAGTTTCACTGCCATTGAAAGACACCACACATGCCTATCCGTGTATAACGTTGTCTACTTATAGAAAAGCATGATGTTGATAAATGTTAAACAAATGACTTTACCGAAGAAATGAAGTTTTTAAAGTTGTCTGTTATTGAGCATGTAAGTGCTCTTGGCTGGTTTGACAATCAGAATCATTTGGTCATGAGTATCTGATTACAAACTAAATAATGTGGGCTTGTGTCCATTTCTTATGCCATGTAGCTCGCAATCAAGCTGATCAGAGTGTGTGAAGGTCATGCTCGGTTTGTAGGACTGTAATGACGCAGTCTCTAGTATTGTTCCATATGAGATGCCTTCCAGCAGACTAGCATTTAGGTTAGCACGAACTGGGCTCTTTGCTCCCTGGACGTCTGCATGTTTTCGAACAGTTCTGGTTGTGTTGTGTTGTCTCTGAATAATATTTTCATGGCTAGCTATAGATATAGATATAGATATAGATATAGATATATATAGATATAGATATATAGATATAGATATAGATGAAAAAAAAAAGATGTTTACAAGTGTTAAATATATGTTTATGTACATAAGATCTCCTTCCTACATAACTTTTTAAATCAAATACATTATACTAAACCATATAGAAGGGTGATCTGATCGATAAGTATATTGTGATATTTGCCATGAATTTATCATATAAAACATTTTGTGTAGCTAGCGGTGTCTTTTAATCCTACTTATTGAGAGTTAGTGCATGGTATATGGAACCATGAGTAAACTGCGCTCCCTTGCTTTTACACTCAGTTTCATGACTGAAGGATTGTTTTTACATTTCCTAAAGCATGACGAGGATGACACCACCTGCGTTAAGAACCGTGACAAGCTGTGAGCGTCTTTGGATTTAAGATTTATCTCCTTGGGAAAATGTCTAATCTTTGTGATGATGAGCCAATAAGCTTTTGCCATGTAGTATATATAAATTTTATTTAATCATAGGAACACTTGGTGGATTTTCCTAGATTGCATTTTATGTGTGATGTGTGTTGATCATGGGTTTAAAACACTGATGATTAACGATTGCTGGATTTTACAAATGACACTTAGACCTGATGATTATGATTGTTCACAGTTCTAGTCTCATTTTGAAATCGAAGTCTGAAATGTAGAAAAAACACGTGTGTATCCGATCTTACTGATTGAGTTTTGTCCTAGGCTCTGCTGTGTGTTTCTTCATGGCAGTTGCTGTAGAGATTCTTGCGTCCATGTGTTTTACACTTTTAAACAGAGGCCCTGAGTAGTGTGTTCACTCAGCAGGAGAGTACTGCTAACAAAATTCTCTTGACATTATCAGCAGAAATTTCTACAACAGATTAACAGTAATAATTACCATTTTCCCATCCGGTTATTGTTCTTTCTGTCTGCTTTGAAGGAGGAGATGGTTTGTGGGTGCAGCAGGGAAACGGCACACCGTGAGATAATTGCTAAATGGTGCCGAGAAGTTTTGAGCGGGAGGGTGGGGCAGAGAGGGGTTGCTTTCTCTGGCAGCTTCCACTGCGCATTGTTCCTCAGGCTCGGCCGCAAACTTGGCCAAGTGGAACACAATAAATGAGACTCAGCTGAGAGCTGTGTCTTCCAGATGAAAGCCTGGCTCAGGGCCCATGTGCTCTCCGTGGAACTGGTCTCCGATCAGCTGAAGCGATACTGCACCAGGGTGAGCCACATGATCTGAGTCTTAGGCTTCATATTTGTGTATTTTGCAAGACTGTACCAGATGCCTTTTCTTTTAACTCCCCACACAATGTGTGCTGCTTTTATCAGAGAGGTGAAAAGGAGCGTGTTGTTTATCTTGTGAATGTACTGAGTGGGAGGAAATCCAGTGGGTGGCTCTCAATAGCACAGGACACTGAGCGACTGGCTGGAAGGATCACTTTTTGTAAACATACCCTTTGCTTGTACTTCTGACAGGCAATTCATCATACGAAGAATCTAATATTGCTTTCTTCTTTTTTTTTCACTTCACAGACTGCTGTTTGGAAACTTGTACCCAGCGTACTACTCTTACAAAGCAGTGAAAACCAAAAACGTCAAAGAATATGTAAGTAAATTCCTTCTGAAGTCACTGAATCCCTACAACCATGCTCCAGAATCTAGGAGAAACCTTTTCAGAAGACTAGTGGTTATTGTAACAGTAAAGACGGACTAAGAAGCGCAGTAGGAATGTATGGATGTCGTGGTGAGGTGTCCACAAACTTTTGGTGTGTCTACATAGTATGTGAAAGCATCATAAGGTGAACTTCTCACTCAAATAAATATGGTATTGTGCATATGGACAATTTTTGCCATTCGCTACCATACGCTGACGTTATGATTTCGTTGTTATTCGTTTTAACAAGTCCAATACGTTGTTACATTGCTCTTTGTGCCACTCATGCATGTGCATGCATAGAAATTTTCTATGTACGCCAGCAGGCAGCCCGTCTGCAGTGATTAAGCTCTGTATGTAATATGGGAACGTCTTGTTCATTTGAAGTAATATGGCGGATGGTCACCGGTGCAGTTTAATTCGTCCACCCCGCGGGCGGTCTTGCTCATCATCCACCCTCCTGAGCTCAAAATCTTTCTTTTCAGCCCTGGACTTCTTGGACTTCCCTGCTGGTATTGTTGAGCATGTGGAGTCATTTGAGACACCAGGTGGACTACGGGAGATGTTTCTGTGAAAAGCCTGGACTGTGTGACCTGGATCTTGAGACTTGGGATGTTCTTCCTGAAATTTTTAGGCATCTTCAGAACTCAAATAACATGACCGGGGGTATATCATGTCATGGGGAGGGGCATGTGCTTG
>JBCNYG010000019.1:20621575-20633937 GCA_039654305.1 Porochilus rendahli
GGGTGTACCCCGCCCTCGCCCAGAGTCGGCTGAGATGGGCGCCAGCCTCCCCGCGACCCTAATTAGGAATAAGCGGATCAGAAAATGAATGAATGAATTGAAAATTTATGCTTCGCAAACCTTCAGGCACCACTGTAGTTTGTATAGAAAAATAGCCGCCAGATTTGCGCCCACTAGGTGGGGATACAACAGCACTTTTTATTCGCTTGTTAGAAAGCCACTAACCAGTCCTTTTGTGCATTGCTGTACATTTAACTATTCATCATTCTGTGTAGAACTCATTTTGTTCTTTTAATATTAGTAGTATTATAGTATAATATTTATAGTAAACATATCAATCTTTAAGGATCTATAGATCCAACTTCGAGTGATGTTTTTCTTCGGCAAAATCCTTCACAATGAAACATTAAGGGTAAGTGTCAAATATCCACATTCCATCTTTACTTTTTCAAAAAGAAGAACTGCATGCTTTCATAGCACAACCCTGAAATAGGTAATGAAGGATGTGAACACACGTGCATATATAAGCATGCTGTGTGACCAAACTTTGACACAGTTACTAGTGAGAGGTCACTTGGCCCCTATGAAATCATACAGTACTGTACACACACACACCCCCCCCCCTTTTTTTCTAGAGCAGTGTCAGCGTGAGGAGAAAACACACTCCAAGGACCTCTCAGTGACTTTAACTCTGTTCCTAAAATTCTTAAACCAGTGTGTATAAGTTGCTTTAACGTGGTTGCTTTGTTCACTTGCTATCATTGATAGCATTTTGGTTAAAGCCTAGATAACACACCCAGTGGTATTTGACAAAAGATTATGGCTGACATAAATTTGTATCCCATTGTCCAGTTCTGTTCATGTGCTGTTTCCTTTATGTAGACTGTTATATTTTCTTATGACAGCTGTTTATTTCCAATTTAGGTTAACGTATATTCATAATAACTGTCAAAGTGTATTCCCCATAAGAAAATTCTACATCGCTAAGAAATCCAACTGTGCATTCTGATTGGGCACATAGCAACTGAAGTGCCATGCATACAAACACCAGGAACCAAAACAACACTTCATAAATGGGTTCAGGAGAAGGTCAGTAACACACTTAACACGCTCAGGACCATCAACTGCTGCTCACGTAATGTTTCCTTAATTGTCTGAATTATATGGTAGTTGTCCCCCTTTTTCTTTCCTACACCCCCTTGGTAGTCCCCCTGACCCCTCAAAGACCACTCAGGTGGGTGGGAGTGTGTGTGTGGATGTGTGTGCGTGTGTACTATGGTGGGGGAAGGGGCCTAAACGGGGAGGAGCGATGTCCCTCCTGACCCATGGCTGAACTTTGCAGGGACTTCCTGTTGCTGCATTAGATTTTGTGTGTGTGTGTGCTGTAGAAAGGTGCAGATGGTGACATACCTTCTTTCTTTCTCTCATTAGTCCACGGCACACTATCTGTATCATCCCGTTATCAAGCCATGTCAACGTAAGTAGAGGTCAGTCTACCGCAATCTCAGAGTTTCCCATAAACCTCTTTATTTCAGTGTAATTGAATTAGGCGGAAATGAACGTACTGTGAAACGTATTTAAAAGGGGGGAATTAAACAAAATGATCCCAGAGTCCTTTTACATGACTCAGGATGCCCTCCTGAAGAAGACTAAAAGCTGTAATTGAACATGTTCTGAGACAGGCCACTCGAAGCAGTTAGCGAGGGCTAAGCAAACAGAGCTGGCCTTCAAAGCAGGAGGATGCGTCATAAATCGAGGCCGCCGACAGCAGACAGAGCACCTCCTCAGCTTCTGTAAAACACTGCTCCTCCCAGCATTCTCCCTGGACGAGCAACAAGCAAACAACTCAGCAGGCCCTGGCACAGGTGTATGAGACAAACATGACCTCCCCTGTTTGGTCCCTTCTCCTACATTGGTCTTTTCCTGGACATCCAGATAGCGATGTTTCTTACCCAACTTCAGCTGGGTCTTGGTTTTGCCACCAAGTCTGAACAAGATGCTAGGATTGACAGCTCACAAGCACGTGTGAGGTGTACTAGGCAACGTGTGAGAATTTGGATGGGTTTCTCATCCTGACTGTGAAATGGCATACGCCTTGTGCTTTTGTTGCTCAACAGGAGCAATCCACATCTAGCCAAATGGAGGCATTTTACTCGGACACTCTCGCACACACATGTACACGCAGCTGTTCTTCGCAAGCCTTGGCCTGATGGCCACCAATAAACAAGAAAAGTTCACATTCCCAAAGGCAGTGAGGTCGGGACCTCAAAATAAGACGGACAAATCTGATTGTGGAATCAGCGCGTGCCGCTGGGCCAGGGCTGGAGGGGGGTAAGGGTAAGTGGAGGGCAGAAGAGCGAAAGAGAGGGAAAGAAAAGAGGGCGAGAGATTGCTTGTGTGTGTCTTTTGAGAGGTTTCCTGTGATTGTCCCTTTGCCGACCTTATCTACTCAGAAGGAGAGGTGTGTGCGAGTTTGTTGTGGGTGTGGAGTGCACAGTTTGACCGCACTATCTCACGTGCTGTTTTCTCACATCCATACGCTGGAGTACAGTACATGCTAGCAGTAGAGGAGGATGATTCTGTAGAGGCTATAAGGGGGTAAGTAAGTGTGTTTTTGTGTGTGAGCCTGCTTCAGGCATGTGGGCAGTGATTCAGTGGCCAGGGCAACAAAAACATGTCAGAGGTGTTTTGTTCACCCTGGCCTGCGCTCCTGTTGAACTCCTGCCCGCCAGCTTGACCTGATCTTATCAGTCGCTTTCACACTCAACGCAGCTTCTGGTTGTAATTACACCGTGTAATGGAGCATCCTGTCATTGGACCCCCACAATGTAAGCCCCTTATCTCATTGCTCAAACAGCACATCACCCCTACAAACACACACGGCCTTGCTGTGGCCGCAGTGCCATTCATTTTAAAAGCTGCTGTGCGGAAAATGGCCTCTACTGGGCCTGTTGGTCACTTGCCTGATGCTGCAGGTGCAACTAGAAAGTTGTAAAACTTCACAATAGTTTGATAATATTGCAATATTTCTAGATGTGAGAAGACAAAGAAAGATTAGTTGTTCAAAAAGTAGTGTTTCCGTTAGTGGTATGCTAATAAAGAACATTTCCTTCAGGGAGCATGGACGCTAGGAATCCAATTATGACAGTATACTGATTCCACTGATCAACAGGGGACACAAGGTCATTTACATACATACTGAAAACATCCATAGTGATGGAAGGAAAGGAAGGGTAGATTTTGGTATACATTCCATTGGATGGCAAACTTCTTGAAAGATAGGGTCTTCAAAATAAGCATAGCACATGCTCCTTCAACATGAACCAGAACTAAGATCATGCAGAACTGCACCTGACCACCTCAGTAAACATAATGTAAGGAATTTAAAGAACCCTTTATTGTATTCTTGTGATTTTGTCATCAGGTCCCACTGATCTGATGTAGCTGTAGCCCAGTGGGTGGTGTTTTCTACTACAAAGTGTCCTGTCACTAGATTCCTCCTTTTACAAGTATGGTCCATGATGAGGCTAGCTGTTTGACAAGATTTGTAGGAGGCACTTGGATGTCTATTAGGGAGGCAACGGCATGATTCTGTCTGTGTCAGGGCTATACAAGTCAGACCAGGTCATTGTAGGCTCTTGAACATAACAGACTGTAGTTACCTAAATGCTCCATGACCTATTTGGTTTGTTTACTAGTGATTCTGGACCATCTGGACTCCTGTCCTAAGCTTTGACAGTAGACCCTGGAGAGAGAACCGTGGTATACAGAGAAAATGATGCAGGATTGATTTGCAAATGAGCAAAACTAACAGCTGCTGATGCCATGCATACAGCACGTCGGTTATGAGCTGCCCCATGTCTTTGCCCAAATTTCCAACCTCTAGGAGATAGATGTCAGTGAGCTCCCACACAATGGACTCAAGTTCTCTAGACTTCAAAAAAACAAATAAATAAATAAATAAAAAGTATTTTTACACCTTGTTCAGAGTGAATCCATATACCACTCACTGACTCAATTATTAGCCACACCGCTTAATCCTACTAGGGTCACCGGGAAGCTGGAGCCTGTCTCAGTTGACACTGGGCGAAGGCAGGGTACACCCAGAACAGCTCACCAGAATATTGCAGGGTCAACACACAAGCACACACACCTAGGGTCAATTTGAAACAGGCAGTTAGCTTAACGTACATGTACTTTGCGCTGTGAGAGAACACTGGAGTACCAGGAGAAAACCCGCATAATCACAGGAAGAACATGCACACAAACTCCACACAGAAACACCTGAGGCCAGGACTTGAACCCAGGACCTCTTTGCTGAGACGAACATGCAAACCACTACATCACATCCACACACCATTGTGTTTATTTGAAATAGGGTATCATAATCACGTTTTGTTTTACATGGAATTCCTTCCAAATTAGTTGAAAGCAGGAAAAATAAGCAAGTGTAAGGAGCTAAGTAACTGTGACTAGGGACACAGAGTGTTGGTTAAATTACTGGGTCTGTTCATCTCGAAAACGACAGGTGATTAAGGTGTTCTTGCTATGCACTGGTAAGTACCTCCCAATGGTGGTAGAAAGTAGTAATAGCCGCAGCCCACACAATTTCCTCCGGGATCAATGAAATATTCTGATTCAGCCCGGTCAGGTGATGTTAATGTTAGGGCTGGTAGGTTCCCAGTACAAGTCCTCACACACATATAAAAGTGTTGTAGCTAATTACATAAGAATGCCTTATTTACTCCTTTTATTAATGAGGCATTCTCTTCCAGTGACCAAAACAGCACTATCCCTGCACAACTTGAAACAGGATTCAAGAACTGTGTCAAGTTGCACCAATCATTTTTCTGTATATATGAGCAAGGAATCCGTCGTAGTTCATCTGTCGGTGCAGTTCTGGCAGCACCCTACGATGTGTATTTTTTTGATTTTGCTATACTGTATTAATCCCGCATGGGAAATTATTATTAAACTATTTTAACCCATCCGTCGCGAGCGCACACGCTGGGAGCAATGGGCTGCCACACACACTGGGGGCACCCGAAGAGCTGTTGGGGGTTTGGTGCCTTAATCAAGGGCACTACAGCCGTGAAAGTGGAGGAAGGGAAGGTGCAGCTCACTCCCCCAATGCAACACATTTTTCCTGCTGGTTTGGGATTCGATCCAGCGACCTAACGATCCCAATGCTGCTTTTGTAAACATTAGGCTACGGCTGCCCCCATATAAAATATGGTCATGTGTAAAAATAAAAATGTGGAAGTATTTGAAGATAATAAATGAGGTTTTTTTAATCAATTATTTGAACGTTTTAAATAAACTAGTTAATTTCAATCATTTATTCAACAAAAATGAATAAATACAATATTCCTTCGTGTAGAAGCCTAATATTGGCCCTTTAGCATAAATAAGTTCTTGTAATTGTTTCGTATAATTGTCTACCTGTCTATATATGAACAAAATATGTAACATTCTTAATATTGTTTTAAGAATATTTTTCTTGATTATACAGAGACTGGACATAAGTAAATAGATCGCCAAAATTTCAGAATGAATATTTGCTGGTCAAAGAAGAGTAATTATCTTACTGCACTGGCAGTTAATTTAACTTGATTTAAGAGGATACAAGCTAGACGAACGAAAAATATTCTTAAAACAATAATAATTTCACATATTTCGTTCTTACATAGTATATAATTCCCAAAATAAGATAAAAAAGAAATTTTGGCTGAAGATAAGATTTGAAATCTTGATTAGATAGCATAGTCTTGCAGTGTATGTCATTTGTTATGCTATCTCACCTTTATCTGTATTCACTGTATATCAAAGAAGATTAAATGTTTGCTTGTTCGAATATGTTGAAAAATATCAAGTTCTATGATGTACGATTTTTTGACTGTGTGAATATGAGCCAGTCTTGGTGTTTTGCTCACCTTTCTGAATATTGCACAATCATAAATGGAAAATGTCTTTGCGATGGTCTGGTGTGCCATTCACAATGGACTCTTTTTTTCGTCTAGAGTCAGCTGACACGGGCTCTGATCCTAATAGGATAAATCAGTTTGGTAAATAAATGAATGCATGTAACTGCAGAAAGTAATTTTCTATTATTTGATTAATTGCAGAGCAGTGGTGGCCTGGTGGAAGGGTGCTGGATGGCTGATCCCAAGGTCAGGTGTTCAAGCCTCACTATCAGCGGGTTGTCATTGCTGTCCCCCCAGTGCAGCTAACTGGGTTATCAAAAGCAGGCCATGTCCCTCACTGTCCCCAATGATGAGAGGCATGTAAAAGAACCATTTCTGATTTTCGTCAAGAGTAGCTGCATAGCCGTCAGCGTGTTTCTGCCCTGTGATGGCCTGGCGATCTGTCCAGGGTGTACCTCGCCCAGAGTCGGCTGAGATGGGTGCCTGCCTCCCCGCGACCCTAATTAGGAATAAGCGGATCAGAAAATGAATGAAAACAAGTATAGAATGGAGACCCTTATGCATCATGAACCCGAAGAGTTAGCTCTCCTCACCATTGCCACTGTCTTAGGAAAAAAGTTATAAATATATCTTCCATGTTGATGTGGGCAAATTAATTAAACTTGTGTTTATTGCTTCCCTTGGGAAAGGTACCGTCAATCAGCAGTATCTTTATGCTCTGATTGATAGTTGCTCAAATCTGAACTCCTGCTTGGCCACTTCACATCGCTTTGAGAAAATATTGCCTCTCGTTGTTCGCTGGGTTCATGATCTTTGACTTTGCATGGTCGCTTGGCACTCATTGCTTCCTGTGTGGATTAAGAATAAAAAAAAGAAAAATGTCTTGCCTTTTTGCAACGTTTCAATTTTTTTTATTTTTCTCATTTTTGAGGTTGGAAAATATTTCCGTTTGCGGCAGCCACGTATCATGTAGACTTCCAAAACTTGTGCAAAAACGAAGGCAACACAAAACTCTTTATCTCAAGTATAAAACCATTCGAACTGCTAGATAAGATCAGTCACTCTTTGAGAATCACATTTGGTCAATTTAAAACTAAACCCACACTCAGCAGGTAAGGTAGTTGTTGTAAAGCTACTTGCGTGGCACTGTTCATAAAAAGGTGATTGGGTTCCTAACAAACAACAGGCTAGATATATATATATAAAAATAAGTTAAAATAGAATAATTTACATTACACATGTATGTTCAAAGTGGACATTGCATACTAAGGCCGATTTCAAGGGTGCTGCGTCTGCCCTCTTGCACACACGACCAATTTGGACTTCTCATGATTGGAAACCTAAAAATTCATGTATAGTATACAGTAGCGTTCAGGATGTTGCACACACAGGTACAGCTATATAATATATGGCTGCATAATATCATATAACATAGATCTATACACACAAATGACAAATGTACGAGTATCTACATGTATATACATGTCCATGTAATACTGCTATAATATAATAAATAGATAAATAAATAGATATAATATAATTAAATTTCGTAGGCATTGCTGCAGAAGTACTTTTCATACTTTCATGTTCCCAGTCATAAATCCATATATTTGAGTAATGAGTTTACGTTTACCTAATACATGTACATGTAAGTACTGACTCCTACTATAATCTCCTTTCATGCCATTGATGCCGAAGGAACATTGTCCAAGATGGCATCAAGTTGACACACGCACAGCACATTGAAAATCGACAGAGCGTCCAGTCTACGTATTTAGATGTCTGTGGTCAAAATGTCATATATTTGGTCCTCCATAAATCTTGTGCAAGTTGCTGAACTTCCCGATCACGTACTTGAATTAATTATTGATCATTAACAGAATCAACATGAATATGAATACAGAACTTGTAATATCTTTGAAATGAGAGATCACATTTCCTTTATTTAAAGACATTTGTAATCCTGAAATGGATAATTGTCCAATGAAGTCATCTCTAATGAAAAACTATTTAAATTGTTAATGATTACACCTAGAGAAGAGCAATTGTATAATTTACTGCATTGTTTTATTACTGGATGATTTATGTGACTATTGTTTGAGGAGTTTATTCACTGAAGTGAGTGAAAGATTCTTTTATTTTCTTCTCTTCCACTCTGTACGAGGATTGCTCGATGACAACACAAGGTTCTCAGCTCTGGGAGCTCGACCAGGTGTTGTTGAGATGAGACTTTCGCGGTCACTTAAAGACAGGCGTTAACTACAGGGTTAAGAAACAGTGAAGCTTTTTTTTGATAAGCTAACTCAACATAGTCAAAAGCCTAAAGTAAATAATCTCAGCAAGTATAATGGCAGAAATTAATGGTAGTGAACCGAAAAGATGGTGAACTTGAAGATATAAAAGGATGGGTCTTGGTGGACTACTTAGCATCTAGGAGTTAGTCATGGGCGGGAGGAGGAACTTGGGGATCCAATCAGAGATAGAGGATGGTAGACGGGGTCCGAGCTCTTTTCTCAGAACAGTTTCTTTTGTGTGATTGATTGTATGCTTTTCTTTTCCTGAAGGCTAAACAAACACCTGGAAAATGAATTTGGACCTTTTGCATCTTGAACTGAACACTCTTTGCCACAACAACCCCTTTAAATTTCTTAACTCTGTACGAGATCTCAAAGGGCTCTTTGCTGAATAGCAGTCATGGTCCTTTCTTTGCATTTGGGGAAAACTTTAGTCCATAAGTCTTTAGGGAATGTTGGGATGTGTGAGGCATCAGTTAAATCACTGTGAAGATGCTGAACCTGTACACAATGTCAGAGACCGCCATGAGCCGAAGAAAAGGCAATTCAAATAGGTCATACAGACAGAGTTCACGAACACCTAAACTGCGCTCCACTCGGGTTTAGGGGCCATGAGGACGTTCTTTAACAGCACGCATTAATTAATGTTCCACACAGTACCTGAATTGTCCATCCAGGTTTGCCAGTGTGGCGCCTCACTTGATTCGCTGGGGCAGCAAAATATTTTTATTTGAAAAGTATATTAGAAATAAGCACCAGACAACCACAGGCAAGAAAATAATCAAAATCCAGAGTACTTAAAATATAATTCTAATATGCCCACAATACACGCCTCAGAATCTGAAACACTTATTTCACATTAAATGACAATTGTGCTCATTTTTATATGCATTTCAGTGGTCTGCACTCAGACAGATGGTCCTGCTGGGTTCAAACATACAGTATGATTTCACTCATTGTTTATTAATGGATTAAGGGGGTCAGAGCAGGGAAACCAAGCCTGTTTACCTTTTAAATCATTTTGCTGAAATGCTCAAGAGTTCCAGGTTGGAACTTGTCTCTTTATCAACATCGCTGGCCATCTCGGCTCCATTCGCTCCACTCAGCCTTCACCTGGTAATCCTGCTATCAGCTATTTGTCTACTTGACTCCACTTACTGTCTCTGAGTCTCCTGATAAGTCATGCCACCCTGTATTTGGCATTTCACACATTTTATGTTTTTTTTAAACAGAATATTAAATTGTATTCATGTATTTTATTGGACTTGTTCCCCAAAACTATTTCCTCATCATGTCATTTTAAAATCATACACCAACTATTTCCATTTTGGAGAACCTTGTCTCTCCTTTGTGCTAAGGCGCTCTTATTACTACCTGGTCTCTGAATTTTATATTGCTCACTCTGACCAAGCTTAAAAGTAAAGAGTGAGAATAGAGGTCAACAGCCGTGCACGTGCATTATAAGTGCATTCCTTGTGAATTCTGATTGAACTCGGACCTGCAGTCTTCCACTTGGGCAGCAGTAAAACAGACCGTCTCTGCCGGTGACAGATGGAGAAAGATGGCAATCTCAGCAGCTCACTAAGGTGAATCAGAGGGCAGGTCGCTGAGAAACCCTGAGCTCTTGAGACGCGTCACACCGCCCATAGTAAACCGGCTCCTCAAACAGTCAACCTATCTTCCAATTTTTTGCGAGGATGGGTCTCTACACTCTTCTCGTTTAACCCCTCTCTCTCATTCTCTCACCCCTGCAAAAGAGACAAGACAGTCCTTTGATGGTGACAATGAAAGATGGCCAATGCTAAAGCAAACACTTGCCTATGATTGATTATTTGATGCATGGCCTTAACAAAAGTGAAAATGGATGATGAATGTATAGCCAAGCACACAGAGGTTGGGAGGTCTCCAAGCTGAAAGAACAAGCTAATGGATGCCTCAAAAGACACACAATTTCTGAAAAGCATGCCACAATCTCAGGAGGGAAAGTAGGTGTGGAAATGTGAAATAATAATCCATCATACCTCCAACATGCACTTTGTGTTCACTTCGAGACAACGTGCAGGTATCACTCATTTAATATATACTTTCTGATAAACCGTGACCCCACATAATGGTAAACGTCAAAATATTTATCTTAAACTATGCCTTATTCTGAGATCAAGGAGGGTTAGAAGTTTCGAAATATGCATGTTCTGTAAAAAGAGGAGGTTTGTTATTATAGGTCTTGATCAATAGCTTCGAGACCTAATCAAGAATGACAAGTATTATGGCTAAAGAGGGGCAGGATCATCCTGCAAATCATGGCTCATAAAGTGAGGGTATTAAAGTATGTTTATGGACTGTCTTTGATCGCACCACCTTTATGGTTCCCAGATACGCTGAAGATCTGAGGCAGCCATCTCCTCACAGAGCCTCATTACAACCTGAGTGTGTGTCAAGCTGCCGTCACACTGGTGTAAAATGCAAACTAGTCTGGTGACCGAGACGTAGGGGAGGGCAGCAGTTCAAAGGACCTGAGGTACCATCCTGCCTCTTTGTCTGTCCTTTTCACATGGAGGTGAGGTGTCGTCCAGTGTAATATAACCCTAATTGAAAGTGTGAACAGTGGGCTTGGCATCTCTGCATTTCACTACTGTAAACCTCACGCCAGTCATCAAAAAGACAGGAGATACAGCCACAGTAGCTACACCGACTCGATGACTAGACTTAATAACAGTGAAGGGCAGACTCGCAGCAGTGGTATGACCCTGTCACCTCTCCATTGTCTCCTGTGTTCTCCTGTCCTGTTAATGCCACCCACTCCTATCGTTCCGAAGGGCCTTAGGACGATCCACAACTTCAGAGCTAGCAGGAAACAAGGCCAGTGGCACACAATGCAGCCATCTAGACTCTTTGACTCCGGCTTAATGACGGCACTTAACAGGTACCGTTTCAGACGACTCTGTGCCTCCTGGGTCGTTAAAAGACACCTTGTTCTTATCAGCGCACAATTCGATTTACCTTGGCTTATAGAACTCTTTTTAGAAAACATTTTCAAGCAAAAAAAATAAAAAATTATGTACTGCTTTTTTGCTATTATACATGTTTAACAAGTGCACCCACTGTTTAGGCAAATCATCCCTCCTGCTGAGTTGATTGTCATGTTTTCAAGTCAGTCTTGGATAAAACTGTTTCCAAAAAGCTCTGTGGTGTGACATCCTGTCAGAATGGTGTGACACTGGTCATGAGGTGTGATGAATCTAGCATAAATCAAGGTGGTACTAGAGAGGATGAGGCATTACGCTATAATGGGCCATAAATAAGCATTAGCATCACAGAGGTTAGGTTTGGGTCAGGAGGGCTCCGAGCTGGGGAGGCAGAGAGTCAACATGAAGTCACTCTGCTCAGAAAACCCTGACTCTGACTGGTTTCCCAGCTGTGAGGCACTCTGTCCTCATCCTCATCTGTCCCTGTCTGTCTCAGCATGGCTTGAGCTCTGTACCTTTTACATCTTCTACATCTCCGTTGCTTCAATCCCATAACACCTTACCTATGGGCTGACTATGGAGAAAATCATACATTATGTAGAGATCTTGCATTAAGCATGTATTGTGAGACACATATAAGCAATGCAGTTCTACATTTTTTCTGTGTGTGCTATATCATAGCTGACCCTGCATTCTGACCCCAGCATGCTAACAGGCTGTAATGTTGCAAATCTTTGCTGGAAGATAATAAAGGCATTTTATACACTCTTGGCAACCCATCCTTATTTTGTAGAGCACCTGAACACCAACTTATGAATATATGAACTTCCTACCATGTTTAAACTGTTGCCAGATTGATTAATTAATTCATTTATTCATTTTCTAGGCCACATAATCCTAATTAGGGTAGCAGGGAGGCTACCACCTATCTCAGTGGACACAGCTCACCACGCCGTTGCAGGGCCAACACGCATACAACCATTCACATTAACACCAAGGGGTGACTTGGAACTGCCAATCAGCCTACTGTGCATGTTTTTGGACAGTACCTCGGAGTACTCAGAGGAAACCCACGCAAGAACATGCCTCGAACCCTGGAATCGAACCTGGGACCTTCTGGCTGTGAGGCCAGTTTGCTAACCAGTGCACCAGCATACTGCCGCCAGATTAATTGATCT
>JBCNYG010000019.1:20722789-20735563 GCA_039654305.1 Porochilus rendahli
AATAATAATAATAATAATAATAATAATAATAATAATAATAATAATAATAATAATAATAATAATAACAATAATAATGACAATAATAACAATAATAATAATGTAATCCGATTGTAATTATTGGTAGACTGTTTTGGAATAAGTAGAATAAATCACAATGAGAATTATATTATAAGAAACCATTAAACTTTCAGCTATAATCATTTTTTGGTTATTATTATAAATGAGGACTAGAGATAGAACTCCCATCTCCAGTATAAACAAGCTAGACGTCACTGAAGTATGACAAAATTCATGTTTTAAAAAGAATAATTTCAAGGAACGCACCTTAACAGTGAGTGGGCTGTGATCAGCTAAGAGAACACAAGAGAAGAAAATACCATAGTTTGTTGGTTAAAGCTTAGATTGTTGATTATGTCCTACTAAATCTAACCACATGAAATAGGCTATCCTGAAATGTATACTGGTGGTCAATGGGACACTTGTGGCCACCAGATGGCACCAAAAAATGCCTTTGGTCTGTTTGAGGTAAGCGGGGTACCCGGAGGGAATCCATGCAAACTTTACACTGAAGTGCCATCGCTGGGCACAGGCCTTGAGCCCAGGACCTTCTCGATGTGAGGCAGAAGTGCTAACCACCTGAAGAATCACGATTCTGAATCATGTTATGAATTTTCATATCATAGGGTAATTTTTAATACGTTTTTATTAAAGCTGACAGATTTTCATTCCTTAAAGATTTATTAAAGCCAAACCTAATAAAAGCTGGCATGATTTGTTTTGATTGTTTCTTTCTAAACCTGTGTTTTCTATGTTCCTTTTCGCTCATTTTTAGAGCTCAGTCGAATAGTATTAGTCATACACATGAGTAGATGTAATTTACCAAAGTTACTGACATTTTAATATTCTCACTTACTTTGATCCTGCAGACAGGTGGAGTGCCTGCATGACTGAATCCGTTGCACCTTGAGGCTCTCATGTTAGTCATTATTTAAAAAATAGCACAAATATAAGTCTAATCTCATTGTTTGAGTTCCTTCAGGATGTAATTTTTTTTGACTCTTTCAGTGTTTTCAGTGAGTCATTTTACTGTATCTGAATCAGCATGAATCATGTTAAACAGGACAATCGTCTATTATCTTCTTCAGCTCTTTAACCTGAGAACTGTAAAATACTGAACTTGGTGATCCATTAATAGGAGCATACTCATATGTCTCTGTTTCAAAAGAACTGCCTCACAGAAGCCTGAACGACAGAGTAGACTTTTTAGCATCTACAGAAACATGAGCATATACTTTTGAAAGTTATTTATATCACAAAACACTCACACAGGTGATGTGGATTAATCAGTTACCTTTATTGCTTGTGTGCCTCCAGTTATTCTCCCAAACATTGCATGACTAAAATGAATTGCTAAAATGAATTGTTCCATGGATTTCACTACAGATATTTAATACAGTTATGAGTCATTATGTGCTGTATTTAAGGCTAATTAAAGGCCAACAAGTAGAAACTGATACAGTTTAAAACCAAGTTCTGATTTCTGATTTTTCCCAACCATTTTAGAAGAAGCTTGTTGCATGGTGATGTTGTGATTAGCATGTCTGCCTCACAGCAAGAAGTTCCTGGGCTCAATTCCCAGGCTCTGCAAGAGTGTTTCTGTTTGGAGTTTGCATGTTCACTCCATGCTTGCATATGTTTCCTCCGGTAATCTGGTTTCCTCCCACAGTTCAAAGAGATGCACTTTAGGCTAATTGGTTGCTCCAAACTGACCCTAAGTGTGAGTGTGTATGGTTATGTGTCTGTTGCCCTGTGATGGTCTGGGGAGCTGTTAGGGGTGTATCATTCCTTTGCGCAGTGTCAGCTGTGATAGGCTCCAGCCTCCCTGTGTCCCTAGTAGGATTCGGCAACTGAGTGAGTTCATAGGAGCTTAAGCAAACTAAACTAAAATTATTTTTTTCTTGCTTATTTTCTATTTTATCACAATTTTTTAAATAACAATTTATCACCAAAGGCAAGGTGGATGTCACAGAATAGTCCCCACCACATTTAATTTCAGGCACTTTTCAATACAGCGACATTCAACAAGCCTGAGGCGAATAGTTAATTTAGTAAATATTACATGGGAACATACGAAAAAAGCGCACAAAACTATTCATGGTTTATTTTCTACATTTTTAAATCATGACAGTGAACAGGTGTATAAGAGCAGTGCAAAGCTGTTTCTTTTTATTAGAGTTTTAGTGTATACTACATGAAAATAAAGAAAAACAAACTAAAGCAAAATTATTATTTGACATTATTTAACCTTAACAGAGGCAGGTCAAATGAATTCTGCATTCCTTGGATCTTGTAGCTAAAATCATCTATGTGTTGCCTATAGTTTATATGTAGTATATATGAAGTATATTTTACTTCATGGAAATGAAAGCAAACCATATTCTGTAAAGTGTTTTTGAACTCATTTAAAGTTTTAGTATATATCACACAGAAGAAAAATTTAGATTTTAAAGTGTGATGATGACACTTTTGCAAGTGACCACAACAAACCATGAGTGTCTGTCACATTGATTCAAGCATTATCAACTCAGGATAATCCCAGAATAGCAGAGCGATCAAACATCACCATTCCTGTGTATTATATACTAAATTAAAATATACACCATAAAACATTATCCATTAAATTGCTATATTCGGCTGATACTTTTATCCACAATGACTTACATTTAAAGCTAAAAAAAAAATCAAAGGCTTAACCACTGAAGCACCCCTTCCCTCAACCAGCTCACACTGACTTACCACTTCCCTCCACTAGCATATGCTGATTTCAATATCTGACATTAAATAAATTCACACAGAAAAACGTAAAGGGTATCTGTTGTAAATTATTGTTTCTAGCTATTTAAAACAGTCATGTTTTAAATAGCCGGATGCGTTAACGTCACTTCCGGGAAAAAACTGCAAATCCCTGCAGCTCAGCCCCCAAACGTATTACATACAATACCCTTTAGTACTCTTTAAGAAAACAAAGCTTTTTGTTATACATAAATGTATATTCGAAGGGGTTAATTAACTTACCAGGCACAATAAATAAGCACGA
This sequence comes from Porochilus rendahli, assembly GCA_039654305.1. Lineage (NCBI taxonomy): Eukaryota > Metazoa > Chordata > Actinopteri > Siluriformes > Plotosidae > Porochilus > Porochilus rendahli. Next base: position 20,725,887 of record JBCNYG010000019.1, read on the forward strand.
AACACAGTTGGAAATGAAATGAAATCAGCTGCAACTTCTTTCTGAAACCATTTGCTCACTCCTGAACACTAGTGTCACTGACCCCTGCACCAGGCACAGTAATATTAGTAAACATCACCATCTTGAGGCGAGCAAGAGAGAGCGCAGAACACATGATCTCAAACTGTTTCACTCTCTACAAATCAGTGTTGAGTTGCCAACTTATTGCGCATGCACATGGTCTTGTCATTGTCATTGTGTATGACAGGTAATACACATAGGCTATTCACTATTAAAGGGGCACCTTCAAAGAGTTTACGTATCTAAAGTACTCAATGAGAAAAACAGACTAGTATAAATCTGCTGACCAGTATATATAAGACTGCTTCTGAAGCTTCCCACCATCATCTCAGAGCTCGTGTGTGTCTCTGAGCCCGTTATCATCTTTGACTCTGTTTCTACCTGACAGTTTCTTTCTGCCTATGAGCCTGTTTCTGCCTGTCTTTGAGACCGCCTCTGACTGTTCTCCAAGGATGGTTTTAGAATCTGTCAAGGAGTCTGCTTCTAAGCTGCCTTTGAACTTGCATCTACCAGAGCCCACGCTCCAGGTCCAGGCCCACCAAAAAAAAACTAATGGGCACTTCTGGAGTAGTGTTCTTGGAACGGGGGAACTGTCATGTCCACTCCTGTCCTGCACAATCAATTGTCTCATAGCTAAAATAGCCACTTCTAAGATTTCAGATGGTATGCTGTAAGTCCCTATTGCTCCCTATCCATTATTACTTTGTTTTTGTCCAGCTGCTGAGTTAGATAACCAGGTTAAGGCATGTCGAAACATTCACAGGATGCAACTTGCTGGACTACCTGATAGCCTGCAATTAAGAACCTGGGTTTTAGATAGCTAGATGAAGTTAGACAAGACTGTATAACAGGTAAAAAATAATACTGCACTGATAAACCTCCCAGCAAAGTGGTACTGTAGTCTTCAAATTTATTAAAATATTAATCAGAATATATTATTTTTTGAGAAAGAACTATAGGTTACAGTTTCTGGTGATGTTCTAAACATAAATCTTGTAATTACATGACTAAACTTATGTTATATTTTTGACAGACCTAAAGCGGGAGCAACGTGAAAGTTGGACTTGACTTCAGGCTTAGACTTGATTGTCGGCATTAAGTATTAATTACTTTACTGTAGGCATTAAGTAGACATAATTTCTTATTGTAGATGAATAAAATGAGTCCCATTAAGAACGACTTCTTTAAACATGTCATTTAAAATGATAAAAATATAAAAATTAATAACTTGTAATACCAGCACAAATAATTGGACGCTTAATGCAACAAAGTAGGTAGATTATTTTTATTTTCATACAATAGAATCATACAAAATGTATACAGTGCCCTGCCACATGATTTAAATGAACAAATAATAATTTAAATGATTATCACTATAGTGATTAATAGATTTCAGCTGCCAACATGTTATTTAACCTTAACTGATGCAGTGAGCTGTGATGGCCTGGCAAGCTGTCCAGGGTGTACCCTGCCCTCACCCAGAGTCGGCTGAGATGGGCGCCAGCCTCCCCGCGACCCTAATTAGGAGTAAGTGGTTCAGAAAATGAATGAATGAAGGAATGAATGATGCAGTGAGTACCTTCTCATATCTAAAATAACCATGTCAGAAGACGTATCCTGTAGTTGTGGAAAAGATGTCAGGGTATAATTATTGTCCTGCTTTAAGTAAATACAACAGCCGAGGAAATTGCTAAAATTACTAAAACTGGGTTAAGAACTACACATTATTAAAACCTGCAAGGATAGTGCAGGGTAAGAGGAGAAGTGCATTGTCCCTACTGTACAAGCTTCTGAAGTTGTCATCATAATACTGTGTTATGATCTGGGGTTGCTTCAGCTGGTCAGGCTGAGGTTTACCAATGTTATATGGCAATAGAATGAAGTCAGCTGATGACCTAAATATGCTGAATGAAATTCACTGACAGTACAGGCATACTCCAGGACAAAAATGGCAGGGTTTATTGTGCTCAAATGATGAGTTTTTTTCAGGGAGTATAAGACGTAATTTTCACAAGTTAAGTGGCACCACAGAGTCCTGACCATAATCCCAGCGTGTGGTTGATTCTCTCATCTTCAACTCAAGATCTCTGTGTTGCCCATCCACTTACCAGGCATATTAAATAAACATGAAATAAAGTGTTAGAAATAAAATGAAACTGTCCCTGATGTCTTTCTCAAACCATTTGCTTCCTCTTGTACACAAGTTTCAATGACCCCTGCAACGGGCATCGATATTACTAAACATCATCATCTTTTTTATTTTTCTTGAAATTGAATGCCTTGTTTCTGTTTTTTAACACCTGATTGGTGTTGCACTGCCAAGTTACTGGGCATGCACACGATTGTTCCTCCAATCACGTAGTCTTTTTGTTATTGTAAACAAACACAGAACCAAAACAAGGAAAACAGGTAAATAAGAGATATACGATAGCATTCCGTGAGCTGGGGTGGTTTGCCGGGAAAATTTAGTAGTCAGCCAAATGGCTATTCACTTGTGAATGAATTTTTTTTCATTGGAATGGCAGTGTATAAGACTTTATATTACTATGTTTACAGCGTTTAGAATTCTGACTGAGACTGTGCAAAAATGCAAAATAACACAAAGTTATTCAGCGCCGCATATAATTATATTAATATATTTAATACTCATAAGTGTGACTTGTTAGTACTTAAAAACACCAGTTTTGGTCTTTAAAGTGGTACCCAGGTTGTAAATCGAGAAATTTCATTAAATTATAGGAGATGGTAATTTACAAATGTATTTTTAATATAGGTATATAAAAATTCAAATTTTGGTTGTGTATAACAAGTATACATTAACCATTGTTATGTTCCTCTCTGCTTTTGAGGACAAGCAAAAAAAGGAAACGGAACCTGATGTGTCACCCCTCCGTAGATGTGTTATTAGTCACACAAACACTCAACTGACCCAAAATCCATCAATGATCTACATGATGATTCGTTTCATAGTCATCTCCTTGGAATGGTGAAAGGTCTCTGTGCAGTTTTTAATTCCTGTCTTTCAGTCTGTAAAACAAAATGCTTTTATTTCAGGAGTCTGTTTAAATAACTTCATCTTTAGTGACCAAAGGACAGTATAAAAGCATCGATCAGTCTATATCTAGTCAATCTAGTCTATATTTCACATATTATTATTAACAAAATGGGTCATTAGTTTAGCAGTGTAAATTATTCCTATATTTTAAATTGATAACCCTGTTTCCAGAAAAGTTGGGAAATGTTTCAAAATGCAACAAAGCTCACCTATTTGCTGAACTGCCTAATTCTACTAGGGTCGCCCAGAGGCTGGAACCTATCTCACCCGACGTTGGGCAGAGGCCAACCAGACCATCACAGAGCAATGCACACACAAACATTCATACTTACATGCACACCTAGGGGCAATTTGGAACAGCCAGTTAGCCGTATGTGATTGTGTTTGAAGTGTGGGAGGAAACTGGAGTACCCGGAGGAAACCCATGTACGCACAGGGAGAACATGCAAACTTCTAACATAAAAGCCATCACAGAGTCCAGGACTTGAACCCAGGACCTTTGTGCGGTGAGGGGGATGTGTTAACCCCTACGCCACCGTGTCAGCCTTTGTTGATTTGCAAGAACCTTTTTCTAACTAACAAAATTACAAAGATAAGATTTTCAGTGTTTTTATTTACCAACTTGATTGTATTTTGTGAATATAAACAAAGTTAGAATTTAATGCCTGTAGCACACAGCAAGCCTTGGGACATAGGAAAATTTACTATTGTGTTTTGAAAATACTAATTGTTGCCGTTTGGAATTGGAATTTTTGTCTAATCTTATTTCATACTAGACTTCAACTACCCAACAGTCTGTGGTCTCTTTTCCTCTCCCTGATGCACCATACATTTTCAGTAGGAGAAAGATCTGGATTGATATCAAGCAAAACTATGAACCCACTCTATTGCAGCTCATGCAGAATGAGGACTGCCATTGTTCTCCTGAAATAAACAAGGACTTCCCAGGAGGAGATGTTGTCTTGTTGTCAATATATGTGTTTTTAAAATCCCAATGTACACCTCTGCATCAACTGTACACTCACCCATGCCATGGGCACGGATGCACCCCTAGAGTGACACAGAGGGTCTGTCTTTGGGACCTTTCACTAATAAACAAATCTGTATGGTCATTTTTGTTTTTGGCTCAGAGACCTGTACATCTTCCCAACTCTACATCCTTCTCTATTTTTTCCCCAAATACAAGCTGAAATGTGGATTCATTTGACCACAGCCAAAATCCAAACTTTTCTGGAAATGAGATTTAAAAAAGGATAGCATTTTAAAATAAGATACTAGTAGTTCTAGTACTCAGTACTTTTATTATATATTTGGAGATCTAACCTCTTGTTTTGCATAGGATCCGGAGCCCACAGTTGGTTTGAGTGAAACCACAGGAGAATGTGCTGGTCTGTTTACCTGCAGTTTTGCAAAAAACAGTTAATGCATTCATACTGGGATTCAATATTCTTGAACTTGAAACTGTAACTGCACAGTTCTTACTAGTGAGGAATTCAAGAATAGGGTGAAGGTTGTAAGTGGCAGAAAATCACAGTTTTAAACAGCTATGTAGGGTTTTAGGTTTTTAATTATTTTTCAACAACATTGTTTTCTTTTTGCAATTTAGCCTTAATAAATTATATTTTTTGTAGATTTGCAGATTTATTGCTCTTATGGCGTGATGCTTGTAGTTAAATCTGAATTTTAATCTCTGTACAATATTGCAAACACTTTCTTTTTTCATCACTTCCCAATTCAAGGATTTTTTCAAAATGTAGTTTAGTAAGGTTTTCTTCTAATGGGTGGGGTGATTAAGTGTATAGGCAACCATCAGATAAAGGTTTTCTCATATGAATGTTCAGTATAAAATGAAGTGTGCAGTTCACCTGTTTTGGATCAGTATGATATGAAGGTTTAGACGGAGTCAGAGGCTTCATCTCTATGGGTAATGAAATAGATGGTGCTGTCTGAGGTGGCTGTGGAGCCACCGTTTTAAGAGGAGGCTGAAAAAGTTAACACAACCACATGAACTCTTCTACAATTTCAATTTGGAATCAGGCATCACATCGGAAACAGAGGTTTTTCACACAACACTACAAGTCAGGTGCTTCTAAAGCAAACTGAATGGTAGATCACTCACTTGCGGTGCTGGCCTCATTGGCATGACTGTGTGAGTAGAGCCAGGCCGGGTCATGGTTGAACTTATAAAAGTAGGCTCACTGATATTAAGACGATCTTTCAAAAGCATTTGATTTGGTCTGGAGTTCCCAAAGAGAGGATTTGACTGTTCTGAGTTAGCATTTCTGTATAGAACACAGAAACAATGAATACAGATATGTAATATCAGCTGCTATTGTGTCACAAGCACTCCACTTTGCACCGATAACAACAACAACAACAACAACAAGAAAAAACCCGTTGACTCACGTTTTATGCTTCGAGCACGGGCTATTTCTCTTTTTAAAATATGTCCAACTTCCAAATCCTGCAGCTAGCAGTACTAGGACTGCAGCTGCAGCGGAAATGCCGATGATTACTGTATTTTTTTCTACAAACCAAATACAAAGCAATTATATTTTTTAAAAAAAAGGCACAAAGAATCCAGTTATTGTACCATACACGAAAATTAGCAATTAGAATTTGTGCAACAATCTCACTCTTACCAGAGGGTAGGTTTGTATATTTGACATTGCAGTATGGTGGAGACCATCCTGGATCACAGTGGCACTGTTTTTGATGATCACAAACCTATCAGTACACACAGAGACTTGTGATTTATGATACAACCCTTTAATCACAGTTTACTTATTTTCACTACCTCCACCTGCAATCACATTAAGAGTCTCACCCCATGGCCGTTACATTTCCTTGAACAGTTTTCACTCACACCATACACTTTCAAATCCTGGCACATGTAGTCAAAGCAAACCTGGCAAAATCAGCACAGAACAATTACAAACTGTGATCCCAGGAACATATGAACGATAGCACAAACTTCACAACCTTCTGGCATACTGACTTTGTTCTGGGCACATTTTGTTCCTGTTGGCACCATGCTTAGGTTCTCATCGTCAGATCTCTCCCCAGCTATATCACATATCTCTCCGGAGATTGTTTGCAACCGAGCTTTTAGACCGGTAATGGGATCTGCTTTACCTCCAGTGCAAAATATGGTTCCACAATATATATCTCTGTGAGGAAAGAAATGCACATTTATCAGAAGGAAAGGCAATAAAACAATACAGAGATTCGTCACAACATTTATACAGTGTGCGTGTGTGGTAACCTGGAAAACCATTCACACTGTGAAAAAATGTTTTTACACTGCTGTCAAACTGGATGAGATCCCAAAAAAACATAGGTTCAATGTTATAACAGACAATGTGATAACACATATTCTCCATGTCAGTTTATATGAAAATCCACAAACAATAGACAGATGTATATATATACAGAGACATTCCTCCAAGACATTTCTGCGATAATAAGGGTTTTTGGGTGTTTGCCCAGTTAAATATGGCATCCACTGGATTTCCCCACACTACTGCACAATTCCATTTCAACTTATAGTTTTAATAAAGCTACACTCACTCAGCCATAACATTAAAAGCATTATGACTTCTATCAGGTAAAGGGAAAACATTGATTATCCCAATACAGTGCTGTCAAAAAGTAGGATGTATTATGCAGAAAGTGAACAGTCAGTTGTTGAAGCCGATGTATTGGAGGCAGGAAAACTGAGCAGTGTAAGAATCTGAGTGGCATCGACAAGGGCCACATTGTGATGGCTAAACGACTGTCTATTTATCTCCATAACAGTAGGTCTTGTGGGGCGTACCTGGTATGTGTGGTAAGTTCCTACCAAAGAACTTAGAGTAGGAACAAATGATTGTCACTGGTGCCTGAGGTGCCATTCACATAGGGGGAGAAGGCTAGTATATATGTTCTGATTCCACAGAGCTACTGACGAGCTACTGCAGTACAAACTGAAACAGGTAATGCTGGCTATGACAGCACTTACACTGCGTCACAGCTTACTGTGTATGGCACTGCCTAGCTGCAGACCAGTGAGGTGATCATAATGTTATAGCTTTTTAATGTATATAAATAAAAATTATCTCATGACCTCAATAAAAAGGTGTCAGACGCTTTATTTGACAGAGGGAAAGAAGATCTAAGCTGATATGAGTAGTTTGACCTACTGAGCTTCACATTTTCTGTAGCCATTTTTACTCCTTCCACAGTTGGAATCACTCATACCAAAAGCATTCCTTCGAAAGCACAGACGTGCAGCCACTTTAGCATCTATGAAAAAAAAAAACACAGTTCATACACAAGCTGATATAAATTCAGGAAATATTACTCATGAACACTTTATATTAGCGTATATTATATAGAGACTTTGTTAGCTACATTAGCTACATGTGCTTCTAAAGCTTTCAGATAAGCACATTAACTGTGTTTGTGTCAGATTTGTGTACAGTTCCAGAATTAGACTACTTCACAGAGTCCATTCTCTTATCCACTCTATCTTTTTTGTTCAATGGCCTTATTTTATATATTTATCAGTAATTCAGCATCTGTGACTCCTTTATTCTGGTCAGGGTTGCATGGGGAATCTGAAGCCTACCCCAGGGACACTGGGAGTGAGGCAAGAATACATCCCGAATGGGACAGCAGTCCATTACATTTCAGGGCACACATACACTCACAAACAGGGTTGATTTGGGTTAGCCAATTCTTGTACGAGTGTTTTGGGAGGTGGGAGGAAACTGTACGACCCAGAGGAGACCCAAATTAACACAGGGAGAACATGAGAAACTTCAAACAGACAATAACCTGTGCTCTGAACTAGGAACAACAGAGCTGTCAGACAGCAGAGCTGAACACTACACTTTCAGACCTCATTTTAAATTGTCAAAATTCCAAAATCTAAACAAAATGCATTCATCTTATTTAGCCATTTTCCACTGCTGAGAGAAAAACTGTCTTTAGTCAGTGGCGGAGGGCATACTGTCAGTCCCAAATCAGTCACAGTGACACTGCTCATGAACTCATGTATGCAGAAGAGGGTACATGGTGTTTTCATCTGAAAGTGTTGCTCTTTGTGATGCAGCAAGAGTGTACAAAGACGCCTGCTGCTTAAGGCCAGCTGGAAGCTTAAGGCCAGTTAAGGCCTGTTTCATGTTATTGGAACAACCCAGCTCTAATCAAAGTGGACAAAGGAAGAACATATCTCACCTAAATGAAGAAGTTAAGGTATTATTTCAGTTAATACCAATATATGATGATAATAATAATAATAATAATAATAATAATAACAATAATAATAATAATAACAATAATAACAACAACAAAATTAATAACAACAACAACAACAACAATAATAATAATAATAATAAAGGCAGGGAACACCCTAACAACTCGCCAATCCATCGCAGGGCCAACACACATGCAACCATTCACACTCATTGTGCAATTTGGAACAATAGGCCTAATTGTGCTGTTTTTTGGACTGTGGGAGTTCCTGATGGAAACATACTCCAGCACTGGTAGAAAATGCAAACTCACACAAAAACACCGTTGCTGAGCCTGGGACTTGAAACAAAATAGTGGTTAGCATGTCTCCCTCTTGCTGTGAGGAAGACCTGCTAACCACTACACTTCTATGCTGGCCCTAATAATAATAATAATAATTATTATAGTAAATAAGAAATTACAAGACACACAACATTATGGTTCGGTATTAGGGAATTGTGTTGTGAGGCACTCATTGCTCAACTCCAATTAAACTATAGGAATATAAGCAAACAAAATTTAATTTATATGTTTAAATACATATATGAACAGGTACCATTTCCCCACAGTCTTTGGCAGTGCTGGAGATGAGTTGGACATTGACCGTTGTAGCAGTAGCTGGCTCCATTACTGCAAGATATTCCATTCATTTTAAAACTGTCTTCTGGACACTTTTCAGACATTCCTGTGCAGTGCTCATCCAGATCACACTCATTCACAGAAGCTCTACACAGACTACCAGCTTGTTTTATCTAGAAAGGAAACAAAATGTTAGGATAGATAAAGTTATAAGGATACACATCCAATGACTTAGAAAAAAACACTTTCTGCAACTATGCTTTCTCTGCATATGATGTCATTTTGTTAAAAGGGAAAATGTTGATTATCAGCATCTAAGAAAAAAAGTATACTACTAAAAAATTTGACTTGTGTCATATCTGCATTTATGATATTTATATCGGTATTTTAATAGTTGCCCCTCCCTGGGTTTCCTGTTTTTATGGTACTTAGACATGACACACATTTCTTCACTAATATGCCATATGACACAACTTCCTTTTCTTCAAACACTGGCATACCTATATTTAACTACTGACTATTATTGAAGGGGGCAGTGGTGGCCTGGTGATAGGGTGCTGGATTACTGATCCCAAGGTTGGGTGTTCAAGCCCCACTATCACCGGGTTGTTATTGCTGTCCCCCCAGTGCAGCTAACTGGGTTATCAAATGCAGGCCATGTCTCTCACTGTCTATGGTGAAAGGCATGTAAAAGAACCATTGCTGA
>JBCNYG010000019.1:20735663-20749156 GCA_039654305.1 Porochilus rendahli
CGCCCGAGCTGGGAATCGAACCCAGGACCTTCTTGCTGTGAGGCGGACGTGCTAACCACTATGCCACCGTGCCGCCCCCTGTATGACTCATTTTTAGGAAAAAAATAATGATGCATTTGTACTTAGATAATTACCTACATTAAGGATAAAACAGACTGAATTGATGAGTAATTTTCAGATTACAGATTGTCTCATTTACCAGATCATGTTAGTTGGCTCAGAATATGTGTGGTTGTGAGACAAAAGGCAAACATCAAAATGTGTATATATCATAAAATAAATAATATATATAATAAACAGCTGCTGTCAGGTAAAAATCAACTTGGGAGGGTCTATAGTGAGCTATTAAAAAAACACATGAAAGAGCTTGCTAGCCTCTAACACATGGAGCGTGCAGGTTACCCTCTTCTGTGCTTGGGTTCTTTTGGCATTGCTGTCACAGAGGGGAACCACGAGGACCACATATCAGTGGGTTGTCAGCACATTGTTTTTTTGGAGGACGACCATGGGTTCTATGAGGTCTTCCCCCTTTACACAGTGTTCACCACCCACCACACCAAACCTTTTTTTGTTTGTTTGTTTGTTTTGGAGGTGGCAGGGGCACTGTAGTCGCATGAGCAGATTGTACCAGATGACATGGCTCACGAGTAGGAGATCAAAGACCTGAATTGTTCTTAGGTAATAGTAATGACAACAACAACAACCACAACAACAACAATAATAATAGGGCCGTGGCAGCCTGGTGGTAGAGTGCTGGCTTACTTATTCGAAGGTCAGGGATTCAAGTCCCACTATCTAGCTGTCCAGGGTGTACTCTGCCCCCAACCATAGTCGGTTGACATGGGCGCCAGCCTCCCCGTGAGCCTAATTAGGATTAAGCAGTTCAGAAAATGAATGAAGGGTGAATGCTAATTATAATAATAATAACAGTAAGAATAATAATAATGATACTAATAACGATAATTGTAATAATAATAAATCATTTTTATTAAATGCTTGAGGAAGCTAAGGAGTTGTTCATATTTTAGGACACCGCGCACCCAGTGTACGTACATATCCCACCGTAAATCAAGATCCTTTTGACCCCATGAGTAATTCTTGATGGTGTCTTTCATTCTTGCTTGTTGGAGATCACTTTGTTTGTCCTAATTAAATGACCCCCATCTGAATGCTGACTGGTTTTTCTGCTGAATTAAATTATTAATGAAAGGCTTGCAATCTCATCCTCTTGCCTCCACTTTATGCTGTACAGTATTGGTGTGTGTTTTTGGTCATCCATGAAACTACGATTTAAAATGTTTATAATTGTTTTTTTTTCCTTTAGCTGATTAATACAATAACCAAACCCTTGGAAAAATGTGGAATCACAAAACGTACATAATGTTCATTGAGCAGGCGGCATGGTGGCACAGTGATTAGCACGTCTGCCTCACAGCTAGAAGGTTCTGGCATTGAGTCCCAGGCTCAGCGAGCGTGTTTCTGTGTGGTATGTGCATGTGTTTTCTCCAACAGTCCAAAAGCATGCACATTAGGATAACTGGTTGTGCCAAACTGCCCCAAGGTTTGAGTGTGAGTGTGTATGATTGTGGGTGTGTTGGCACTGTGACCTGTTCAGGGTGAACCCTGTCTGCGCTCAGAGTCATCTTATAAGCTCCATCCTTCTCGCAACCCTAGTATCGGTTTAATAAATGAATAAATGAATTAATTATATATTTTTTTTGATGACGGAATATTAATCTGTTAAAGAAATATGTTTTGTGTCATACAAGCAATATGTGGCTTGTTTATTTGCAAGCTGGGTAACCATTCTCAAAGTGTATAAATTGCGTCATTTTGCCCATTTTTTTTAAAGCACACCACTTCCAAACAAGCGGCTTATTATTAAGGTTTTTTATTCAACACTGCAGATGTTAAATTTGATAAAGCAATAAAAAGATTTAAAACATTTGTAAATGATTGTTGTTGTTGTTCTGTTAACCTTATGAAGTAGCATTTTACTGGATCTGGATTTTTACAAATTCAACATCTCCGTGGAGATGGTGACCTACAGGTAGTGCACGCCTGATAGATAAATGCCTACAGATATTTTTCAAGCCTACTGCTACCTCCGCTTTTGACAACACTTCAACAGCACTATTCTGGCTGGGCACCAATCTCATTTCTCACTCACTGTCTGACTTTCAGTAAGCGCTTTATCCTGGTCAGGGTCATAGTGGATCCCAAGCCTATTCCAGGAACACAAGGTGTGGTGTGAGAAAAACCAGAGTAACATGCCAGTCCATCCCTGCGCACACATTTATTCACAACACAGGATTATAACCAATTTACTTATTGGTATTTTTTCTTCTTTCAGAAAAACCATAGAGAGTCCTAGAAAAAACTCTCAGAGAACATGTTAAACTCCAAAATGACAGTAAATTGAGCTCAGGTGCACCTCTCCAGGAAACTAGTTGAAATACTAATATTACCTCCATTTTTATAAAATGGTTGTATTTTTGAATTAAAAAATAAAAATGAAATTAAAAAATATAAAAATATAATGTAAGTATTGAAAATAAATGTAAGGAAAAATTAGGTTAGTTAGATATTTAGTTAGATAGTTAATTAGTTAGAGGTAAGTGCTTGGCATGTTTACCTTTTCTTATGGTAATATTTATTTATTTTTTAAAAAATTATCCCAATTGCTGTTATGCAAAATCTTGTTCAATGTAGGATTGAAATCTTGCACAATGTTCTCTTGATATGGCGGATACTACATGTGTTCCACAACCGGGCTTGTGCTGTGCTCTGGTCTAATCTCTACCGTACAAGTCCTTTTTTATCTATACTGTGCGAATTGCACTCAAATTACAAGGAACAGCTATTTATAAAAATTCTGCTTTTAAAATATTGCCTCAGTAGTTTTCAACATATCTAAAAAAAATTTTGAAACACTGTTGCATGCAAGAACTCTGTATAAAATCAGGACTCTTAGTATTCTTTTAATTTTACATCCTCTGCCAGTGGTTTAAGGAGAGCTTATGTCATGCTGGAAAGACTTTGTGTGTGCGTGTCCCTAATACAGAAAAAAATTACGAGAAGGGTATAAGCTCTTTAGAGACGAGACATTTTATAGGACAGCCAAGGCTGCAGGATTGTGGGCTAGAATGCTGAACACTTAATAACCTACACACACACACAAACACACACACACACACACACACACACACACATACACACACACACACACACACACACACTATACTTCTATACATGATTTTTTGCATATTAAATATAAATTGTGTTATTTCAATAAGATATTAGTAAAATAAAAGATAACATTTTTTGTGTATCTACATTATTTAATTCTTCCTCTCTGAATCAGTCGTCTGCACTATTTCCAAGTTTGCTTAAAGTTCAAGAGAAGAGAAGAGAAGAACAGGGCAGAAACACAGTGATGGCAACCCAACAGCCTACTCTTTACAAACGACAGCAATGGTATATATATATATGTTTCTGTTTGTTTCTGAGTTTGCATGTTCTCCCGGTACTTGCATAATTACTTATTTACATGCATATCTTTTATATCATTTCTTCTCTCTTTGTACATATAATTGATTTTGATGTCTGCTTTGCAGAGAAAATGTGTATAAAAGGAAACATTGCTTAATGCATGGAGTTTTATAGTTTGAAATCTCATGGAGTGCAAAGCAATTCAGTCTCAGGAAAGGACTGAAAAAGGGAAGGTTTGAGAACCACTGTGGTCTATCATGCAAAAACTGGAAAAAAAAAAGTGCTCAAGAATGGTCCATGCATCTTTATGACCTTGAATCTTATCTTGAGCATTATCCCCGAGTTTCTTTACATTGCAAAACAACTTTCTGTTGGTTACAGCACTACAGTTTTTAATATTACATATTATGTATGAGGTAAGAGGACACAATATCATAGAGCTTAAGCTTATTTATACCTAATTCCTTTCCCAAGCCCATCATCATGTGCTGGCTTACTGGACAGTATACCAAGTAATTTTTTTAATAGATTTATATGGTTGTTGGGGTTTTCAAAATATTAAACTGATTTAAACTGCTTTATTAATATCCACTGGAAACCCCTGGCACTTCAGGCATAGGGTAAAAACAGTTTAGACTGAAAACACTTGGACAGAGACATAGTTTTTGGGGTCCAGTATTTTAGTAAAAGTTACTGATAACATAAAAAATGGATCTCAGTTTGCCCTTTCTACGGCTGCTGTAAGCTTTTACCGCGTCTTCAGTTTTTCATCAAGTAAAACTTAGATCAGTGGTGATCAATTTATGTAAACAACTGAAATTTAAATTTATCTGCTTTAAATGATTCCTTGGTTGCTTTCTTAAATTGTTATTAGAGAGTGTCTCTTTGCACCCAGGTGAGAATATTTACAAAACAACTATCTATTTATCTCACCCAAATCAGCTATTTGGCTATTTACCACAGGCTAGGATTAATGTCTGGGTGTAAATGGCATCATTGGCACAAATGAACACCTGGGTGGTGTTGCCATATGTAGCCAGAATTTGGCACCATATTGACCATCCACCTTTGGCACAAATGGATTTTTTTTGACTGCTGACACAGCACGTGCTAATAAAATCTGCCTTGTCGTTATCATCTTGCTGCAATGTGAATCTTCATCCAGTGCTATAAAATGTAATAAAATATTCCTCTGATCAGAAGTGTCACCATGTAGTATGAACACAGTATACACACACGTTCATGGACAACCGATTATAACACTTATATACGCTTGTTGAGCATTTCCTACCAGATTTAGTCCAGCACTACAGTTAAAATAACAATCAGTCTACTGGGAAGGCTTTCCATTAGATTTTGGAGTGTTGGTGTGGGGATTTGTGCTCATCCAGGAGTGTGAAGAGTGAGGTCAGCTGAGGAGATCTGGGATTCAGTCAGAGTACCAGTATTGGTCATCCTTACAGCATAATTTGTGTGTTTACATTATGTTTATGTTATACAGATGCTTATCTTAACATAAATTACCATGGAAAGCACTAAACTGGATGGTTTTATCCTGTGGATTACTATCGGATTACTTACGGAACCAAGGTGGAGCAGTCGTTTTTGCCCTAAAGTTACTTGAACTTATTGGGCTTGAGTCGAGGCAACTGGACTACTTCGTGTGGTTCTGAAGACTTTCAATCCAAAAAGCTTTGTCAGTTGGAAATTCTGGTGGAAAGTTCCAGCCTTATATAGGCTGAGCAAAAACTCTTGTCAAAAACTCTCAAGTCAAGTACAAGGGAACAACACCGAGCCATTGGTTTAGATACGTGGATGACACATGGGTGAAAATCCAAACCCAGGAAGTAGAGGGCTTCACCAAGCACATTAACTCAATGGACAGCAACATTAAGTTCACCAGAGAAGATGCACACAACAAGTTACCTTTTTTGGACTGTGCTGTACACATGGAGGAGGATGGAAGTCTCTGAATTGAAGTCTACAGGAAACCAACACACACTGACCAGTACCTGTTTTTTGATTCACACAACAGAAAGAAGGAGAAGCACAAGGGACACTCATTTGAGGACAGCAATGTACAGATTATGGACAGGGAGGAGAGATGGTTTAATAGAGGAGTAAAAGAACCCATCTTTGTGAAGAACACACATTCTGGATCTTCTTCCCTAGAGGTGTCAGACCAGGTAAACAACCCTAGTGGACAAAGGACCCCAACGAGCGATGGAATGGATAGGAGGGACAGTGATTCGCACTTGACTTGAGAATGTTTGCTCAGCCTATATAAGGCTGGAACTTTTCACCAGACTTTCTAACTGATGAAGCTTTTTGGATTGAAAGCGAAACGTCTTCAAACACCACAAAAAGAAGTCCAGTTGCCTCGACTCAAGCTTTTTAGGATTTATTAATATTGTTTCACTGAGACAACAAATGACTGAACTCATTCACAAGATGACATAGGAAATATCCATACTGTCCAAAGTTAATATTTTTATGTTGCTAAAGTCTCAATAAACATTGTGAATCGCACAATAAACATTAATTCATTAATTAGCTGAACTGTTAATCTTAGGCTGGAGCATATCTCTGTGAGAAGGGTACCCCCTTAGTAACCCCTGAAAAGCTTGCCAATTTATCTCAGAATCCCATTGCAGGGCTAACACACACAACCATCCACATACACACTTATACCTAGGAGCAATTTGGAACAGCCAGTTCATGTCACATGTATATCTTTGGACTTTGGAAGGAAACTGGAGTAGCAAGAGAAAAAAGCACCAAGCATGTCGAGAACATGCAAACTCCACACAGAAACACCCTAGCCAAGCCCAGGGCTTAAACCCAGGACTATCTTGCCATGAGGTGGGCATGCTAATCACTAGGCTACCACGATGCCAACATTTTACCTATTTATTGCAACACAATTAATTTCCATTGTATAGATATACAGTATGATTCATACTGAGGTACTGTATTTTCTAAAGAATTAATGTGTACACCCTGTATTTATCTACCTTTTACTCAGTATTACTGTTAAGAAAAGGTAGCCTCTACGGTAGAGGACTGGTGACCCTGACAGTTAAATAGTCCATCAGAGACAGAAGAGAGACAGTGAGTGAACACTGAGGGCCACGTGATTTTAGTACCCTTTTACCTTTTACTTCTACCTCCTAATTTTCTCTGATGATCTGTAATTTTCTGTTCCATAGAGCAGTCAGGCACGCATTCTGAATTGCAGGTTTGACAGAGATGGAGGCGAGAGAAAAGTGGTGCTGATGCACAACAGTGGGAGATTTATTTGTACTGAACAACTCACATTTCTGCCACTGAGGAATTGGTGGGCAGCAGAATTAAAACCACACATCATGACTGACGTGTCCTTGGCAGCACCGTTAATCCCAGTCTTCACCACAATCTCCTCTGCCAGCTGGCTTTAGAATTTCTGACCATTTCACTTTAGTTATGCCAGCGGGTTTACTATCCCGACTTCATGTTGTCTGTCCGTATTGTGATCACAATCATCTGAATTACGAACAGCAAGTGTATTTTTCTGGACACAAAACTACATATTTTTTGCTGGATTATTTTGCATTAATTTTTGGAATTTACACTCAGATTGATTTAGCTTAATTGGCTACACTAAATTAATCATAGGTGTAAATGTTTGTCTGCATCTGTGTTAGCCCTACTACAGCCTGGTGATCTGTTCATGGTGTACCCCATCTCTCACCCCAAGTCAGCTGGGATTGACTCCAGCTTCCTCCACATCCCTGTACAGAGAAGCAGTACAGATAATGGATAGGTGGACATGTTTCCAAGTTTGTAGTTTCTGTAATAATGGTTAGCTATATGATATTGGCACTGGCATGAAAGAGGCATTCATGGCCAGTGGCATAAAATGTTAGCAAAAACAATATAACACCATCTTAATCCATTTAAAATGTGCCTTGCCAGAAATCCTCAGTCCTGACTACTCTTCTTTAAGATGAATGGATTATCTGTGAGCTTCTCCATTCATCCATTCAAGTGAGGATCCCTTGCAGGGTTTTTTAATACATATATAAGAAGAAGAATAGTATGCCCGGTGATTCGGTTGCTGGCATACTGATCGAAGGTCAGGGGTTTTAGTCGCACTATCACCAAGTTGTCCCCCCTGTAGAGCTAACTGGGTCATCAAAGGCCAGCCATGTCGTCCACTGCCTGTGGTGAGAGGCCAATAAAAGAACCATTGCTGTCGTTTGTAAAGAGTAGGCCACTGAGTTGCCATCAGCATGTTTCTGCCCTGTGATGGCCTGGCGAGCTGTCCAGGGTGTACTCTGACCTCGCCCAGTGTTGGCTGAGATGGGTGCCAGCCTCCCTGCCACCGTAATTAGGATTAAGTGGTTCCGAAAATGAATGAGTTATAATAATATTATTAATAATAAATATATAGTATAATGTAAAATCATATTAGATGTAAAATCATGGGATCCTGATAAATTTGCAGTCTCTGTGGAAGGCAACTCATTATGTGTACCTGAAAGAGCCAGTCAAAAACAATACTATTACTCTCTAGTGGATAAATACTTCATAGTGGTTTTAGTATATATAATCTACTATACGAAAAGAAAGAGATATAAAAAATCAATAGAATTTTATCATAATACACTTTTGAAGAAGATGGTATCCTGGGTGATTGATGGTTTGCAACGTATAACTGAAAGTATTCAGCAGGATTTCTTCCAGTTTTTCGTTTGCATGTTGTTAGAAGCTGGTAGTGCATGAGCTGGAGCCACTGTGTACTGCTTATCATCATGCATACAGCTGGTGGTCTTTATGAATTTAGCCATGTGTCCCTTGAATCATAAGAAGCTACTTGGCTTATAGAAATATTTAAATTTGAAATACATGTTTACTTTTATCTCCAGTGCTCAGGATAAAGCTAAATTCAGACAGTTGTGTGCAGTTTTGAAGATTTCTTCTATTGTGTGAGTAATTCATAATTGGAACACCCAGTAACCCACCACAATAATTTTTGTTTTCTGTGCAGTTTTGAATTTAATAAACACGATAGACAAGCAGCAGTAGGCAGTATGAATGTTGATAAAAAATCCTAGACACAGTAAGCAAATCTATTCAAGCTGAAATGATAGCAGAAAAAATTGAACAAAGATGAAAGCTTGAAAACTTGCTTTTCACAATCACAATATATTACTCACCAGCAATTTACATCCATTTAGTTACACACTTACATATTTTCACCACTTAAATAAAGTCAGACAAGGAAAAAACTGCACATAAACAGCAAAAAATTTACACATATGGTTTTTGGTTTTGTTGCTTCTGTTTAGTTCTCTTGTCCTTTCGACTTGATATTCACAATGTTGTGTGTGTGTATTCAGTTTAAGTATTGTCCTATGTATATATGATATTTTTTGGTCTTTCCTCACACTGTTGTGTATGTTTCACTTTATGTACCATAGTGCTGTCGACTGTGTTACACCATGGTCGTGAGGAAATTATGTATACAAGTTTACAAGGAAATGACAGGGTAAAAGCCTTTGACTTACTAATAAACATGAACAGCAAAAAGTAGTGACATTTTAAATATCACTCCAGGGCTTCGCCATACAGAAAAAAATAAAATATTTGCAAAAATATAAATATTGGTTTTATTAAAAAAAAGAAAGAAAGAAAGAAAGAAAGGGGAAAAGAAAGAAATTATCTGGAATTGTAGTTTACTCCATAGTGAGCAAGAAAAGCAACACTAAAATATCAATTAAAGAAATATTAGTGTTGTGCAGTCCTACTGAAATCTCCTTGTCTTTACATAAGTTCAGGGTTCAGCACTGTATGGTTGGGGGCACAGTGGTGTACCTCACCTCATAGCAAGAAGGTCCTGGGTTTGAGCCCATGGTTGGCAAGGTAGTTTCCGTTCAGCGTTTGCATGTGCTTGCATGGGTTTCTTCCAGGTACTTAGGTTTCCTCCCACAGTCCAATGACATGCACATAATGGTAACTGGCTACTCCAAATTAGTGAAAGGATGCATGTCCTAGAGGATTGGCATCAGTAAGGGCACCTGGACATACAAATCCTGCCATGCATCAACCCTCATAAGTGTGGGAAAGAAGGAGAAAGGTTCAGCACTGTAAGAGTGATTCTATTACTGTATATGTTAATTGAACACTTTATTATTTGTAGACTTTGTTGAGTAGTCAGGTATACATCCATCAACCAAATACAGTCTCACACACACTTATGGCAGAAATACTTTTGCTTCTGTTTAATCTGTTGCTGAAAATGTAGCAGCCTGTCCATCTCTGCTTTCCTGGGCTGTACTTTGTGGAAGACTGAAGTTTGAGGGCAGAGTTTACGGACGACGATGGTCCCTGTGACACATTAAAAACAGAAGACAATTTTTCTCGGTAGCTCTTCCTGAACCTTTTTGCAGACCTGTACAGGTCACCCACAAAGCAGTAGCAAAGTGGGTTGAGTGCTGAGTTGGTGAGGCCAAGCCACTGCGCAAAAGGTCTGCTCTGCAACACCCAACTGTGTTCAACTTGACCCAGAACTTCTCTGTCCAGTGACCCTGGCATGTTGAAGTCAATCCATATATCTGCTACATAAAGAGGAAGCCAGGACAGAGTAAAAAGCACCACCAGGGCTAGCACCATTTTGGCTATTTTCTTGCGTGATTTCAGCCGTGCTACTGACCGGGTTGAGGCTGACATCGCAGCTTTACTAAACTCGTCATCTGCACTCCATAGTTTCCATGTAGTGAGAAAACATATGACGAGGTTGAAGATGACTGGGAAGCCATACAGGGCACAGAAAAGTAAAAAGTTGTAGCCTTGACGTAGTCGTGCTTTAGACCAAGCCTCAACGCATACAGTTATCACATGTGAGCCATCCATCGTCAAGAAAAGCATCTTAGTTTCATTCATAAAAACCAAAGGGGCACAAAGGCCAGATGACACCATCCACACCATGACTATCATCGCACCAATCTTCCTACCTGTAAAAAAGGACCGTGCACGTAGTGGGCTGTGTACACTATAGTATCGGTTTAAGCTTATGACAGCCAGGCTTAAGACGCTTGCAGACACCGACACGGCCTGTACAAACGGCACGGCATGACACAACAAGTCCCCAAATATCCAAGCGTTGTACACCTGGTGGCCCAAGTTCACAGGCATGCACACACACACCACCATCATATCACACACAGCCAAGTTCATCAGCAGCTTTCTGGTAGTGGAGGCACCAGCTAGTCTGTTCCTTCTTCGACTAAGGACCAAGAGCGCCATAATATTCCCCACAAATCCAGTCAGAAAGGACACCAGATACATGACCATCAAGACAATCGTGCCAGGTTCGTGCCCTGCAAAAAGAAAGTCTGTAGCAAAGGGCACTGTATCGTGAATGATACTCCCATTATGGTCCTGACTCAGGAAAGAAAAATTGACTGGTAGAAGATGTCCAAATTTGGCATAAATGCTTGAAAAATTCATGTTTGGTCTTTATTATTATTATTATTATTATTATTATTATTATTATTATTATTATTATTATTATTATGAATTATTAATATTATTGCTGTTGGTGGTGTTGTAGTTATTATTCCAATCTGCTAAGGAAAAATCCAGGCGCATGAAGAAAATATCCGATCTCAGGCAAACCCGTTTAAAATGCACCATGCAGGTTATCAGGACGCAGGAAAACAAATCAGACGCATCAGCATTTAGAACACGAGCGTGGAATTATTCACTAATGGTTGTAAGGTAGCGGTGATCGCCAACATCCGGAGCTTGAGCTGCACCAGTGTGAAGCGCGTGCAGTAAGAAGAATAAACGCGCTGCGTCTCGCGTCTTTACAGATGCTGCTTCAGAAGTTGATCAGTCCACACCGGCACACCCGGAAAGTCCATCTCCATGGCGAATAAAGGTTTCAGACCTCCGGAAGGAACAGGTGAGTGCACACGGACATTGCATTTCCAATCGCTGTAATTGAAGGTGAGAAAAGTTTACGCACGCGGACAGGAGGCGTGTGGACGCGCAGACAAACCCTCTGGCACTGAGTGACGGGTGTATGCGGCACAGCTGTGCGCGTGAAACCTCATGATGATGATGATGATGATGATGAGTCCCAGTTCCTCAAGCCTAACCTGTGGAGCTTGTTCTTATTAAAATTTTTATTATAATTGATAATTTTATTATTAAATTTTTTGTCAGCTTAAAAAAGAAACATTACGTTAATGATCAGCTAAACTATGATTTTATGAACTTTAATTAGTACATTTTAATTCCACGTGACTCACATTCAAATAATTAATAATTGCAGTATGGAGCTCTATTATTATTTTTACTGCTAAACTTGCCGATGTTCTATGAATTTTCTTTAGCTGTTGTTTTTGTCCTATTTTTTAAATCCTAATTTGTCTACTGTCTATTTAATAGGCCTAATGAGAAAATGTCTCTAGTAGGAACTTTAATAAGCCAAGCATAATAAATGAGCAGCATGGTGGTGTAGTGATTAGCACACAACAAGGTCCTGAATTCGATTCCCAGGCTTGGTGAGGGTGTTTCTGTGTGGAATTTGCATGTTCTACTAGTGTTTGCATGGGTTTCTGCTGGGTGCACTGGTTTCCGCACACAGTCAAATGGCATCACATCGTTGGCCCTGCAGTGGATTGGCGAGCTGTTCAGCATGTTCACAGGGTGATAGATAGATATATAGATAGATACAGTGAGCAACTTAGCATCAGGATTAGACAGAAAACAGAAGAAAAGCCATGTTTTCTATTACATGTTGATGGCCAGGTGTGTATGTGTCGCTGGGAAAGAGATAGCACCAGGATTCATGATGGGAAGAAGGCAAACCCATAGGGGCAGAGTGACATCTGAGCAATGTTCTGCATGGAAACCTTGAGTCATGATATTAATTTGAATGTTCCATTGACACATAACCCCAATCTAAACACTGTTGCATACCAAGCACACCCCTTCATGATAACAATGTTCTCTAATATAAATTATCTTTTTCAGCAGCACAATGTACCCTGCCATAATAAATGTACCCTGCCAAATAGTTTAAAGAACAAGAGAAAGAGTTTATGGTTTTGATTTGGCCTTTGAATTTCCAAATATCAATCTGATCAAGCATCTGTGGAATGTACAAACACATTTGATCCATGGAGGTCCCACCTTGCAAATTATAGGACTCAAAGAATCTGCTCGACAGGTTGCAACCACTTTTTTCAAGATTTGACCAACCCAATATGAGGGACGTAACCAGTTTTAGCTAATCAGTGTGCATACAATAGGCATGTGAAATGCACATGAGCAGAAGCACTAGATGACTAGGACAATTCATCAGCAGATTGCCTATATTATAATAAAACTCTGATAGTCTATACAGAAAAGTAGCCTCATGGTGGGTCCAGCTTATTTTTAATAGTCCAGAGGCATATTTATACATATTATTCAAAATAAATGTTAATAGTTAGGTATTCCTATAGCTGGACCGTTTTCAATTGATAGATGTCATCTTAAGGCATTAAAGTATGCTAAGTTGTCTCACTATGCTGTCTTATCCAGAATGGACTCTGTACTTATATAGTTATTTATATATCCCTCACCCTTTTTAGCTTCTTATCACTGAACCAGACAGTAACATTTTTTTTTTCTTTTCGGATTCTGCAAATGCTCACCCGATGCTAGAACAAGAAGATTACGTCAAAGATGAGTCAAACAATTCACTGTGTCTAAGACATATGACGATAAGACCCTCAGAATGAAGACCATATGTTCAGCTTCTTTAAGGTGAATTAAGAAAGGGGAAAGTACCTGGTGTTCTTAAACCCTTGAGCTGTAAGACTGATAGACTTGATGGATAAAAAAAAGAACCTGCAGTCAGCTCAGGAAAGAAAAAAAAAAGTATTTATATTATATTATGAGTATTAAAAGACTGAAAATACTACTACTAATAATAATAAATATAATAATATTTCTCAAATCATGCA
>JBCNYG010000019.1:20758784-20771474 GCA_039654305.1 Porochilus rendahli
TGTGTGTGTGCGTGTGTGTGTGTGTGTGTGTGTGTGTGTGTGTGATACACAATGATCTACCGCACCTGTTTGCCCTGAGAAGCAGTAACTGTCTAAAGGCTTGAAAGCTAAATATTATAGAAGGTGGGTTAAACTAATGCATTGCCATAGATACTCTACACTTATATATTACCTATGTTATCTAGGTTATTCTATTTTTTTTTTTTTTTTTTTGGTTATTTTACTGAGAGTACCATTGCTATTGAATGGATGTATTGAGCCTCCCAAAGGAAGCAGTGTCCTGCTGAATGACCTCTGACCCTTGAGCTCAGCAGATCCAAAGTGAAGTTTTAGTCCAGCTGTGGGACCTGTCAACTTGTAGCCACTGGGATTGTTTATATTTAAATAGGCTTTATTTTTTCATCATCATTTCTTAAGTCGTTTCTTTACAGTCAGCGACAATGTCAAGCTCTTGTCTGGGGTGTCTGGTATCTGAATGTTCACATTGTGTGAGCTGGTGTGATTATTCGGCCATCACACCAGCTCTAACAATGTGGACACACTAGCTATATTGTGCTTGCAGGGAAAAACACACCCCTTCAATCAGTTGCAATCACTTTATCTTACAATACATTCATAATCCCCAAAACCACAGGCTACAGACTATATACATATATATATATATGTGTGTGTGTGTTCAGTCCCTAAATTTCTTTTAAGAGCTGTAAAAAGGAATGGCAATATTATAAAGGGGTAAATTCTTTACTTTTCCCAGCTCTATTGATAGGTGTTGCAAAATAAAATACATAAAACTTGAAGGACACTCGTAGACCTTAAGGTAACTCATCCAGGCACAAATGGATTATTATAACTTGATATAGTTAAAATTAAATGTCTCCCCCTAGTGGGCATCAAATGAACATGTTGCCCCATTTTAAAGATAAGTATTTAATGATCCCATGCATTGATCACCTCCAAAATGTAATTTTTTTTCCAGGCCCAGGCTCCTCCCCTCCACCAAGTTTGACAAAAATTAGAATTGTTGTTTTTACTTGATGCTGCCAATGAAAAATAATAACAACAATATATATATATAAATAAATTATATATAAATATATAAATCCCCTGATGAGTGGGCAACCACGAAACAGGTCTGTAGGGAAAATGTAGCTTTGTTTTGTTTTTTCCTTATACCACATATATATATATATATATTTATATATATGTGTGTGTATGAATACGCATATGTATACGTACGTATATATGTATGGTGACCTTGAATGCCAAGAAAGGTGCCTTTAAATAAAATTATTATTATTATTATTATTACAACCTCATAATTAGTAAGAAAATTAAATAAACTTTACAGCTCAGGACTGCAGTGCTTTGGCAGATTGCTGCGAGCTGTAGTCCATCTAGCTAATATGATGTCTATGAGGAGGAACGTTGGTGTGTGCTAATTAACTGATGGCAACAATGAAATATCAATAATTATTTAGTGACTTTCCACCATCAGAAACAAGAAAATCTCTTGAATGAAAAATAAAGTGAATTGTAAAGTCTTGCCATGATAAAAGGAAATTTAAAAATTCCTGTTTGCTTGTCTGCGTGCAGTCTGCTGAGGTCACCCGTAAGCTGCTAAGAGACCGGCACAACAAGAAGAATCCCACCCAGCCTATTCCTGTATTCCCAAACTGGGTGTATGACAGACCTGCTCTAATCGGAGATTTCATCACTAGTTCTGCACCAATGGGAGAACCAGTCGTGGCTATCGGTAAGAGATTCCTGTTTTGATGACCCCTTGAAGGATCCGTGTTGAGTTTCACAGGCAGGGTTACAGAGTCTAATTGTACTGATACTCCGCTACTCGACACTAAACGTAAGATTTACTGCAGTCACTGCTGTTTTCATCAGTGCAACAACCAGATGTCCGTGCAAAACCTCCTCACCTAAACAAATCTTATTTCACTATGTTAAAGAGTCCTTAAAAAATTCCAGAATTCGTTCCCGATCATCCCCACAATCGCATGAATTTCTGTTTAACCTTTCTAACAAATAAACACACAAACAAACTGAAAGTTAAACATAACCTCCTTGGCAGAGGTAATAAAGAGGCAGGAGTTACATGTGCAGGAATGTGCTGTTTATTTTTGTTTCTAGGTACAATGCCGCTGACTGTACAGGAGCAGGCTCTGGTTGAGGACCTGCTGTATGTACTGATTGGTGTGGATGGGAGAGACATCACGGCTCAGCCCGTGCTCGGTAGACAGAGTCGATCTTTCGTAGTAGACCCTTCTCTTGACATGTCCATTAAGGAGCTTGTAAACCGGATATTGCCTGTAGCGTCCTGTTACTCCACTGTCACACGGTTAGTGAGATTATCAGTCTTATTAATTAAGCATATTACAAGGGTCATGTAAGTTTTCTTTTCAGAATTTTTGGAATTAGCTAATTCACTTTGTTGAGGTCTTTTATAAGTACATGCAGATTGAAATCTGACCCTGTGGCTGTTGTTTTTTGGATGGTCTTACAGCTTCACAGAAGAGAAGTTTTCCTTTGAGTATGGTCAGGTGAATCATGCACTCACAGCTGCCATGAGGACACTGATGAAGGAGTATCTCATCCTGGTGACCCAGCTAGAGCATCTCCACAGGCAGGGCATGCTTTCTCTACAGAAGCTCTGGTTCTACATCCAACCCACCATGCGCACCATCGAGGTGCTGGCTTCCATCGGTAAAGAGCTTGCACTGAGTCATGATAATGTGCAAGGCTGTCAGGTTTTAACATGGTAGAAAAAAAAACATTGATGTGATAACCTGCACATTCAGTACATTCAGATCATCCACTGACTTCGTTTTATTGCCACATAACGTTGCTGAGCCTTACCCTGGGCTAAATCTTCATTAGGATTAAGCAGTTTAATTCGGGGAGGTTGGTGCCCATCTCAGCCGACTCTGGGCGAGGGCAGAGTACAACCTGGACAGCTCACCAGGCCATCGCAGGGCAAAATAATAATTTAACATATTTTTTTTAACACTTTGACTTCACCAAATGTTTAACTGGTCTCCACTCATGATCAGTCAAGACCTTTTCTGGCATGCATGATTGTTCAATGCTATCCTTCTAGGTTTTATTAATGCATTGGACAGTGTGTAACCCAATTTTAGTAATTTGAGCAATCTCTGTAGTTTTTATTTATTTTATTTCTAAATGAGATTTACTTCCTCAGCAGCACAAAAAAAAAAAATTGACAAAAACTGTTGTACAAAAATGCTGCTTATTCCTGATGCATAACAGCCGTAGAATAAGTCCTGTTTGAATTTGACCTCTGAAGAATAGTACAGTACGTATCCTTTATAAAGCTTGCGTTTTGTTGGTATATGCTGGTGTTCATGATTTATTCAAAAAGTCACCTAAGAGTTGCTTCTCTTGTCCCGGTGTTTGTGCAGCGACTTCAGTAGACAAAGGTGACTGCATGGGTGGCTCAACGTTAAGTTTGCTTCACGACCGCACATTCAACTACACTGGGGACAGCCAGGCCCAAGAGCTGTGCCTCTATCTCACTAAAGCAGCCAGTGTTCCATATTTTGAGATGTTGGAGAAGTGGATCTACCGCGGGATCATCAAAGACCCATATGGGTAATGAAATTTATAAACAGTAGTCAACATTAACAACTTTTGAATGCAGAATCTCATTGCTTACCTTCTTCATTTTTAGTTGGACTACTTCAGGTTTATTATTTGAGATTTTTATCTCCCGTCACTAGGCGGACTTAGCTGGACTGAATTTGTTTAAAACAACAGTTTTGATTTTGGTTTAAGGAAGATATAGATCAAGTATAAAATACACTTTCCTGGGAGGCGGGAGCTTTGGACCCCTGCGGTCTATTTTTTTATATGGGAAGGGAAAAGTGAGTTGAATTAGTACTTGCATGAATACTAAATCAGATATATTTTTTGAAAGTGAGTTCATGGTTGAGGAACATGAGCTTCAGAAAGAAAAGATCCAGGAGGACTATAATGACAAATACTGGGATCAGAGATACACCATCGTACAGCTGAAAATCCCATCCTTCCTTCAAAAAATGGCTGATAAAATACTCAGTACAGGTAAGATTGAAAAAAAACCCAAAAACATCAACATCACTGTATTAAATCATAGTGGAGATGTTATAGAACTGCTCATTATAAACATGGACTACTTGTCATTTGTCTTCTAAGGAAAGTACCTGAACGTCGTGAGGGAGTGTGGACGAGACGTCACCTGTCCGGATGCAAAGGAGGTTCTTTATACTTTAAAAGAGAGAGCGTATGTGGAGCAAATTGAAAAAGCCTACAACTATGCCAGTAAGGTTCTCCTGGACTTTCTTATGGAAGAGAAGGAGCTGGTGTTACGGCTGAGGTAATTATACAGTAAAACTCCCCAGAGTTCCTGTCATAGGAAAATAATCAACTATACTGGGCTACCACATTGTGTCATTCAATGTTTCCTTATATAAAAGTGTCATCACGCTTTGTTCCTTGTATGTGAGAGAGAAGGATGATTGTAAACTTAACTTAATTGAAGTAAATTTAATAATTGAACAGGTTTTTAAAAAAATGTCTAACTTTTAATTCATTTATTTGACTAAGGAAAGGCACAATCTGGTTGGTATACTGTCTTGAAGATGATTAACAATTATACACGGAAGGCAAGGTGGATGTTGCTGAATAGTTTTAATTCAGTTCAACAACATCCATCAAGTCCTAGGTGCATGATTATTTGGAGTACCTCTCAGCCTGGTGCCTTGCTGTCAGTCAGGGGTGTTCAGAATGCAGAGGAGGCAAGAAAAAAAAAGCCCTCGAACAAAAAAAAATTAATAGCAGAAGAGACAACTGGCGGCAACAACAGTGTCTCTTCTGTTGCATATAAGTGCTACTCCATCGTCCTCTGAAGGCAGGAGGGTGCCACGGGAACAGTAGCTGAAAATCACACTACTACACACAAAAATTGTGATCTGATTGGTCTGCTTTTTTTTAATCAAAAAGGATTATCCATAAAGTACATATAATAGATATTACTTAACTGAAAATAGACTCACTCATAGTTTGTCACAGTCACATATTCAGAAATCCAAACATTTTAGTCCCCAAAATGGGAAGTAAACTATAGAATATGACCCTTGTGTTTTGAAGAGGGGGAAAACGCATTTTAGCCAAAATGAGCAGGTGGTGTCATTATCATGCCTTAAAAGCGTTAGAATAAAGCATGAATATAAAAATAAAGGTTTTAATTTTTTTTGTTTCCCTGCAGTGTAAACTAAAAGTTTTAAAAGGTCTCAACATGTATATGCCTAGTGTTATGATTCTGTGCAAATTTACTCAATGAGCCTGAGTGTGTGTTTGTGTCTGTGTGTTTAGGTCCATCAAGCACTACTTTTTGATGGACAAAGGAGATTTCTTCGTGCACTTCATGGACCTCACTGAAGAGGAGCTGAAGAAACCTGTTGATGACATCATCCCATCTCGCTTAGAGGCACTGCTGGAGCTGGCTCTGAGAACAAGCACGGCCAACACAGATCCCTTCAAAGATGATCTAAAGGTGTATTATTTAAGGATATTTATCAAAGCCGACAGCTCTGCCTAAACCAATTTAAGTAATTTAATATTCCTCACAGTTGCATTAACTATTAGACATCAGCGTGACTGCAGGGCTTTTATATACCATGGAAACAGTGTGCAAAATTCACCAACTGTCAGGTTAACGGGCCATTTTTGTACCTGTACGGAGTAATAATAGGTTAAACTGCTCATGTTGTTCCTGTTGTTTTCCAGATTGACCTGATGCCCCATGATGTCATTACTCAGCTACTGCGCGTCTTGGCCATAGAGACCAAGCAGGAAAAAGCCATCATCAACGCTGACCCCACTGAAGTGGCCCTCAGTGGCCTTGAGGCATTCTCTTTTGATTATATCGTCAAATGGCCGCTGTCACTTATAATCAACCGGTAAACAGCTTTACGCACGATGTGTGGTGTGCAGTCTTGTGGTATTTGAGATGATTCTGGGTAGGGAGAAAATCAACACTGTGATTGTTCTTGCAGGAAAGCACTGACAAGATACCAGATGCTCTTCAGACACATGTTTTATTGCAAGCATGTTGAGAGGCTGCTCTGCAATGTCTGGATCAGCAACAAATCGGTCAAGCAGTACTCTTTACAATCTGCTAAATGGTGAGATTAAAACCTGCTAAGTCTGTTTTTTTTTTTGTTTTTGTTTTGTTTTGTTTTAACAATATCTTTAATGATAAATGTCAAATTGTTTTCCAGAGTTCAGACATTGATTCAGTGGTGCAATGTATTTGCCCACAGAAGGCTCTTCATTCATTTCTTAATAAAAAAGAAAAGCATGAAGGCCATGCATTCCAACTGCTTAAAGAAATCATTTTCAGTGGTGGCTCAGTGGCTAAGGCTCTGGGTTAGTGATCCAGAGGTTCAAGCCCAGTACCACCAAGCTGCCACTGTTGAGCGGTATCTCTCAACCTTGCACACCAGCTCAGGCTCCTTCCCCACCCGACAGGTGACATTGCATGCCCCATGCAGCCTACTCTTGATGAAACTCAGCAATGGTTCTTTTACACGCCTCTCGCCATAGACAGTGAGAGACATGGCCTGCATTTGATAACCCAGTTAGCTGCACTGGGGGGACAGCAGTGAGACTTGAACCCCCAACCTTGGGATCAGTAACCCAGCACCCTACCACCAGGCCACCACTGCCCCATGCTGTGTATATATGAAAGTTTATTGAATTGTGTGTTATCTGAATGACCTTATTTTTTTCTCTTTCTTCCAGGTTTGCTGGTGCATTTGCTCTGAGGCAGCGCATGTTAAACTTTGTACAGAACATACAGTATTACATGATGTTTGAGGTCATGGAGCCTACGTGGCACATAATGGAGAACAACCTGAAATTGGTAATGAGAAGAAATTTTGTTTATTTGTTTATTTAGAAGAATACTGTGAAGACTCAAGGGGTACATATTCCTTTCTTTGTCTTTACAGGCATCCAATATTGACGATGTTCTTTGCCATCACACCAGTTTCCTAGATAATTGTCTGAAAGACTGCATGCTGACCAACCCAGAACTGCTGAGAATTTTTTCTAAACTCATGTCTGTGTGTGTCATGTACACCAACTGCATGAAGGTGTGTAGTATGGAATACAGAGCTGCTTTATCAAGATTGTTAAACTGTAGTCCATAACTGTAATCCATAATTTAAAATAAGTCGACATAAATTAAAAAAACTTTAAATACAGCGTTTTCCAGAATTGAAGAACCTCGGCTTCACTTTTGAATTTTGCTTTTTAAAAACCGTAAGGGTGGTTTTTATGCAGATTTATGTTGGTTATTGGTCATGGGAACATCGATTAATGTTGTTGATTATTTGGCTTATTAACAGCTATTTGCAGAAAGCGATGTAAAATACAAAGCCTGCATTTTATCATGTTCCTGTGTAGTGTATACTAAAACAGTGAAAACACAGTTAGCTACATAGTGATTAGACTGGATAAAAAAAAAAAAATTCTGGTTTCTCCTCAACCCCCCATTCGGAAATTGGTGCCGCTTGTAATTATTTATTCATTCATTTCGAAAAGCCATGCTCAAAACCTGGGAAAACACCTCACACAAGTTGAAACGACACAGCAGGCGTGTTAGATGCAGTGATGGTGATTGTGTGATTGGTTTAGTTCTTGAAATCCTTATATTTTCTAAAGATTTTTGAAACAGCAAGGCTGCTGTTTTGTAGGCAGTTGTTCAGAGTTTATTACATGGTATGTGTACATGTAAAAGACTGCTCATCTAGAGTGTATTTTGAAGCAGAAAATCGAAATAAACAAGTACTTTTCAAAGGTTCGTGTTTTACCCAAAAACCTCCTCAGCAAATTGCTGGACGTCATTACAAGTTCCTAGCTTCAGTCACTTTGAGTACATTTAACTTTAAAAGCGTTTCGGCTTCAACTGTCACT
The DNA here is from genome assembly GCA_039654305.1 of Porochilus rendahli. NCBI lineage: Eukaryota > Metazoa > Chordata > Actinopteri > Siluriformes > Plotosidae > Porochilus > Porochilus rendahli. Next base: position 20,766,771 of record JBCNYG010000019.1, read on the forward strand.
TCATTTTTCTATATATATATATATATATAAAAAAAAACTTGTGCTGCCGCATTTAGGTTTTCAATAAGTTCTGATGAGAAATCAGGAATTTTATTTAGTTATATATTTTTATCTGGCCATAACTGCTTGGAGTGCGTAAAGCTCAGCTTCCTGCCTGTGTTATGCTTAATATGTGAACTAAAATAAACTATAATTTTTGAAGTTTATGAAGTATAATATATAAATTAATAAACTGTAAACATTTTGACCTAATTTGCTTTTTATGTTTCCGTGCAGTATAAACTAAAACAATTGTACACCTCAGTGCTCAGGAACTATTCAGTGACATTCACTCAACTGTTAATTATCCTGAGATTGTGAACCGATCAGACCACGCACTTCCTGTATAGCGTGTGTGTGTGTATACTAATTTAATTTCAAAGGAATTGATTATATAAGTGTTTGCCGATGAGAAAAATACCTGAGGGTTTTATTTGGGTATGAATCGGCAGCTGTTGTTCTGATAAATTTTAGAGTAAATTGCTTTCTGTATTTCAGTGAACAGAGTTCACTCAGTAAAGGTCACGTTTGAATTGACCTGAGTGTAATGTGATTTAGTACTTGGAATGAGACACAGCCTTGGCAGTGTCTAACCCCAGGCTTAAAAGCAATTGTTTTATTCTAGCGAGTCACCCAGAGTATGAAGATGGGTAGTGAGATAAACCGTTTAAATCTGGAACATGGCACTATGGAGGGTCCTCCAACGCAGAGCGAACGTACAGAGGAGGCTGAGAAGAAAAGACTGACTTCGAAGGTAATGGGAGTTTTAATACTGTGAGCCTAATTTATTACATGCCACTTGTAATAAAAACCAAAAACATCTTTCTATCCATTTACAGTTTTTAGCTGAGCATGTTGAGTCCCTGCAGTCAGACTCAGGCTTTGAAAGCACCATCAGTAAGTTTGACAGTAACTTCAGCACGCTGTTGTTGGATCTTTTGGACAAGCTGAGCATTTACAGTACCAATGACTGTGAGCACAGTATGATCAACATTATCTACAGGTGAGTGAGCTTAACATGCACGAATCGAGTGGCCTCAGAAAACTCACGGGAAGTTAAAAAATGATTAGATTTAATTTTGTTTATTAGTAGTATAGATGCATGCAGAAAGAAACCACCAGTTCATTGCAGGGCCAACGCACAACCATTCACACGAATATCTATTGGCAATTTGAAGCAGCCAGTTTGTATTATCAAATTTGCATTTCTCTGGACCGTGGAAGGAAACCGGAGTACCAGGAGGAAACCCACAGTGAGAACATTCAAACTTTGCACAAAAACGGGGACATGAACCCAGGATCTTTTTGCTGTGAGGCAGCTGTGCTAACCCCTAAACCAACATGCCGTCCATATAGTTAAAAAAATAATCAAAATTTCAAGGCTTTGCGCAAGCAGCCTCACACATTAATTAATTAATTGATTTATTTATTGTGCTTTTTGACAGGCTTGACTTTAACGGCTTCTACACTGAGCGTCTGGAGCGAATGGCGATTGAGAGGGGACAGAAGGCTGCCACGTAGCACGCTCTTATACCAGGACTGTCAACATCCACATCAATCAGCAATAAGGGGATGAATGGCATGTTCAGCCCCTTACAGTTATGTTTTAATTGAACATGCTAGTACCATACTACTATTACCTAAAAGTCTATTCAGAAAAGTTTTACTGTACAATACTAGAACAGCTGTCATGTGTCTTTATTCCTCCACAGGACAGGTAGCAATGTTGTGTCAAAGTATAAGCAATTCTATAGGACATGTTGAATTAAAACTAAATGAGTGGTGTTTGTGGTGTTAGTTTTGTCACCTAATAAACACCAGTGATCAGTAATCATACACTTATACAGGGATCATCCGAAGGCAACATGTACACACGTTTTAATGCCCCAGAAATTTATTGCTAGAATTATTGGTTTTGTCAGAATAGTTATCAAAGATTCTGTTTCAGCTACATTACGTTATGTATAAAAACAATGTGCAAAAAAAGACACAAAAATTAGAGTGGACCTATGATGTACTGTATAATAGGTTTACAGTGTGAAAACACATGAATTCATTACCTGATGCTCAAACTGAGTAATACATAGGACTAAAATCAGGCACCATATCAATCAGAATTAAATAAATTCAACAGCATGATACAATTACACGATAATGCAATGAAGTTTATTGAACAAGCATCAAGAAATTATGTCCAATGCACTTTATGGCTAGAGAATTGTAGACTGATTGGGTGAGGAAGTTTGGGATGCGGTCAGAATGTTCTCTGTCTAGTTCTTCTGTCCGCCTGGGTGCACCATGTCTTCATTGCTTTGTGCATAGTGGCATTGTCATCCTGGAAGAGGTTCGGGCTTCATTGTTCCATTGAAGGGAAATTGTAATGACACCGGATACAAAGACATGAGAGGCAGTCATGTTTCCATGAGTTCCATGACCAGGGGTACACACTTTGCCAATGTAGTGTATTAATCTAGTACACATGTCTAATAATAGCAAGGAGGGGGAAAAAATCCAGTGTTTAGATTTGTGTGAATTAGAAATCTTGGGCAAAGCGCCTTACCTTTATGCACTACCTGTGGGTAAATATTATAAATATAGGATGGTGTGGAAGAAAAACGAGGAAGAGAGAGTATTCGAAGTAAGATAGTATTGATGTTATTTAAATAACTCAACTCTTGGTGGTGTAAAATATGCTTAATTTTCAGTTTTATTGTTGGTTCTTGCATCTTATTCTTTTGCCTTAATTTGAAGGACAAAGATGTATTGTATCTCTAACTTATTTTTGAAAATGACCCTTAACTGTAAAAGTGTGAGCTCAATAAACCAGTTTGTATTGATATTGAGTTGCGCTCATAATTTTCACCACTAGAGGGCGACAAACGGCCGCGCCTTCTTTCTTTCCATTTAAACATGTTCATAGGAGTTTCGTTCCCCTGTCGATGGTTTAAATATATTGTTATACATGTTCAGCTCATAAGTCAGAAAATAACGCTGTGCTATAACTATTCCCTGGTCAGGTTTCCTGCTCAGGTGCATGTATAGAGCAGGTAGAAATTGTGTTGAACTTGTGCAAATCCACACCCTCCTCTCAGGGTCCAGCCCTACAGCTCGTTTGCTTTGACTTCACTGAGGAAACATGACAGTACTACAACCAAAACCTTCTGGCATGATGATAGGATAAAAAAAACACTTTTACACATTTTCTAGATTATTTTCTGCTGTGTTTCAGTCATGTTGCGTGTTGTGGTCGAGTCTGCTTCAGGTCTTCCTAAAAAAAAGCTTGGCAGTCCGGACCCCATCACATCTGTGGTGTTTAAAGGTAAATACTGCTCTGAAAGACTGCAGTGTATGCTTTGTTTTCACATGACTTATCTAAGAAATTCTAGACTAAAAATATGTGCAAGATAAAAGTTGTCAGAAGATATTTAATACTTTTTGTAACCTAAAGGAACTCTGCTGCAGAATATACTTAAAAAAAAAAAAAAAAAAAAGAAAAGAAACCACACCTAAAGGAATAGTGTTTAGGTAACTCACTGTTCATAACTCTTACAGGACTACAGTTAGTATAGTGAGTAACCAGTGCAAAGAGACTCCCTAGGGTTAAACTCAATTATTTCTGTTTAAAGGATACTTAGAGCATTTTGTTATAGATTTTAGAGAGGAAATAACAATTTAGTGTGGTTTGTGTTTTTTTTTTGTTTTAGGCTAAAAAGGCTAAAAATAATCTTTAGTATTGAACTTGAGTTGTTTGTAGACCATCTGTAGAGTTAAAATTACTTTTACTATCATATTAACTCCAATTGCTTAAAGTATACCTATATATTGAGTTAAAGTAACTTTTAATAAGTCTTTACCTGCTTAAGGTATACCTACAAATAACCTTTTTTTTAAATAAAAATAAACGTTTTATAGACGATTTAGGTTTAAAATAATTTTTATTATTATAAGTTAAAAGTTGTAGTATCTTAAACTGCTTTAAGTTTATCTTGATGGTGAAAATGACTTGAATTAATTCTTTAACTGCATAATGTATACAGAGTTAAAATATTTTTTGCACCAAATTAAGTTTTTAGGCTGTATTAAAAAAACAAAAAAAAAAACAAATCCTGCTTCTCATCAGCACTTATACCCAAAAATTTGCACTGCATCTAGTTTATAAAAATTAGTCTTTTTTCGTAAAATAAAACATTTTGCTGTTCTATAGACAGCAGTGATGCAGTGATGATTATACACTGATATTGATGAGAATAAGTAAACAAACAACAATATTTAGTAATAACAAAATTACAGTCTCTTTTTTGAGAAAAAAAAGCCAATAATCATTGTGGCCACCCTTTACTTTGATTACAGAATTTAACCTTTAAGGCATAGTGTTCATGTTTTCTAATTTCTTCACTCACTAAACATTCCATATGGCATGAAGTTCATTCATGCTATGCAGAAGTAAAAAAAAAATTGCTGAAAGATTTTTCGGAAAAATTGGTATTTTCTGTATTTTTGTTTATTAGCTGTAATTTTTTACTTCTTTTTATTAGGAGCCCTTTTGGACAAAAGTGGTGGTGTATAATGTTCACTGCACACTATGTGATATAAGGGGGAAAAATGACTACAATTTGATCCCTACAGACCTGTTTCGTGGTTGCCCACTCATTAGGGGATTTATAT
>JBCNYG010000019.1:20785486-20800245 GCA_039654305.1 Porochilus rendahli
GCCCAGACTTCCTTCACCCCAGACACTTCCTCCAGCTCTTCCGGGGGGACCCCAAGGCGTTCCCAGGCCAGCCGAGAAACATAGTCTCTCCAGCGTGTCCTAGGTCTTCCGAGGGGTCTCCTCCTTGTGAGACATGCCTGGAACACCTCCCCAGGGAGGCGTCCAGGGGGCATCCGATAGAGTTGCCCAAGCCACTTCAGCTGACTCCTCTCGATGCGGAGGAGCAGTGGCTCTACTCCGAGCTACTCCCGAGTGACTTAGTTTAAACAAGTTTGTTAATTGTTATCATGCTTTTCTTGACTTAATTTCACTTTCACACTAATATTTTTAGTGTATTTATTAGAGTCTTGTGAATGGACAGCAGCTTCATTCAAATCATAGTTCAGTGTATGGTGTTATTGTCCTTAGTTGTTAGCCCTGGTTAATCAGGATTTCAATCAGCAGATTAAGGATTAAGTAGCATCCTGCTTCTACCTTGACTTTACTCTCCCGTTCTTCAATACCATGGGCCATTGTTTGTTTGTACAGTGCATGTTAAATATCTAGTCATCCTTTGTTTGCTCTAAAGACTTGTGTGCTATGTTTGAAGTAAGGTTAGTGTGTAGTTTCTGGGTGGAACAGAGTGATGTAAAACATACAGAGTGAGAGAGGAAAGAGTCTGCACTGTGCTGACTGTTGAAGCAGCTGAGAAAGAGTGAGGAAACAAAGCCACCACCCTTATAATGATGGAAAAAAACTGTGTGGTGTCTGGGTTCACTGTGCATTTTTTTTATCTAATAGTTCCCCTAATGTTGTTATGAGAATCAAATTTTTGGAGAACACTGTGCCTGTTTGTAACCCACTGGGAAGAGCTTCCTACATTTGCATAATACAATTCATGATTGTTTGCTGTGTAGTTAACTGTGTCACATTTGCAGAAAGAATGCTGACAGAGTTATCAGCTTATAATGGTTTCACCACAGCTCGTCCTACTTGCCCGAACATTTCAGAAATTTCCCGCAGCAGTAACTGTTCCATGCTGCAATCTCACTCAGTGAATCTCACTCAGCTGTAGTCAGAAAGGAATAAAGTACAACAGCTGTTATTGGAAATAATCTGTGATTGGGTGATATGAAACTCTGAACCATCACCACATGAAGGTCGATTACATTCGGATAACAGCAGCTCCTAAAGTATTTTATTACTCTAATATCGCAGGAATGTTTCATACATTTTAATCGGTATCATGTGTGGACCATCTTTGAGACAAGTTTCCATTACCACTCACTCCCTCAGCACCCCCTCTTGATGTTTTTTAGCCACAAATGCGGCTTGTCATGCGACAGAAAAAATATTTGAAAGACAGATACAAAGTTCTGACTCTGAAGACTCCTTCCATAAATGTCCAATTAACATCCCGTTACAAAATGTCTTACCATGTCAATACTGACATGGTTTACTTTGTTGAATAACAGCACTTGTTTCATTATTATTATTATTATTATTATTATTATTATTATTATTAATAATATAAATATTATTATTATTATTATTATTATAAATCTCTCTTTACAGCAAGAAGGTTCTGGGTTCCAACCCTGTAGGTTTCCTCTGGGCATTCAGGTTTCCTCCCATATTCCTGGACATATTAGATTTTCTTTGTTAGCGTCCAGGGGGGAAAATTATGAGGGACAAGTTGGCAGAACAAGCAACCAGGAATTGCCTCAGGATCAGCGACTGAATCATGAACATGTGACTAGGAAATTGATTGATATGGAGTGTTTGTGTTTGAGGGTGCAGTCAAGCCTTTTGCACACATTGATATGGATCCTTTGTTGCCTGGGTTTAAACTGGAACAATAACAAAGTATATGCTTCAGTTTTATTATTTTTGAAAGATTGCTCATCACTGTGTACACACCATACTGTTTTTGCAGTTTTACACTTTTTTTTACACAGTATTACACTTTTGAGCATAACGTTGCATGTTTGCCTCTGGAAACTTGAATAAATGTAAACGGAATTCTTGTAACTGAATTTTATGCGATGCTGCAGGAGTGCATTTGTTTTGATTGTACGTTTTGTCTCCACTTGTCACTTTAAAGGAAAAAAGTCATTACAAATCACTGTAAAGCTGTTCTGATTTATCTCTTTTTTTCTCTGATAAATCTTTAAAATCTTGCTGGATGATATATCAAGTATATCATCTGGAAGAGTGGTGTTCATCAGTCCAGGACCATAGTGCATTTCAGCGGCATTCTTCACTGTGTCCTTTAGCTTCAACTCAAAAAAATGCATATGCCAAGGAGCCATGCTGTGACAAACAATTATTAAATTGTGTGCATAAGGCGGTCTAGCAAAATTATATCCCCATCACATATGTTAAGAAGAAGTCAGTGTTTGTAAATGAAGGACTCCCGGTATGCAAATAATATCCCATGTAAATGTTCTCTCACCATGGGAAAAACTGCTTTGAAGCATTATGATGGGCTGGTGAAAGCTTATGCAAGTAAGATTTAGTGAGAAGAGTGTTTGCACAGGGAGGAGGTTTCCTCTTTCCCTGACATATCACAAAGAACACAGAGTGTTTTTTTTTTTTGAAAGTCAAGCTTTAGTTATAGTCAGTTTTTTTCTGGTGAGAGTCATGCTCTAATTCCTGGTTTTTGTGGAGAGCCGAGAGTGTTTCCATCTCTGTTTCCTTTGGCCCCTGTGTCCGGAGCTTTCAGCAGAATGCTAGGTGTTTCCCCTGTACATCGTGAGCACAATGCCTTGGCTGGAACATGACCTGGATTAATCTTATCAGGCAGTGTTATAATTTATACCCAAATTATACTTTAATGGTGCAAAAGATTTGACAAGCAACAAATATTTATCTAGTAAAAAAATAAATAAATAAAACATTTTCATTGCACAAGTCAAAATGTACTCCCAGGAGCCCTTTCTGCTTCTAACGTACTGTTAGCAAAACTAAAAATGACACCTTTCGTACCTGCTTCATAGTAACAGAAAATGTCTCAATTTACATTTCTTAGTAAGCATTTCTCTATTTTAGGTATTTTTTAACCTTGTCTTTTTATTAAAAATGTTTTAAATGTGTATTCTTTACTGTTTGAGCCGTTGAATTGTTTGCCCAGCAGGGGGCTCACACTGCTAGCCTTTTCCATCGCCCTGCTCACCAGCAGCTAAACACAGTCAAGATACTGTCTACACCGAAACCCACCAGTGTCCTGACTAATCTTGCAATAGACCGGCAGCGATAAAAAAATTCATTTGTTTATATTAATTAAAAATGTCAGATAAATTGTTTTCTGTTCTGCTGATGGGATGGAATACCAATGTACTGCTAGAAAGGGTTAAACCTGAATAGTATCGTAACTGGAATCAGTAATATGTTATTTATAAATAGTCTGAATAAGTAATTTGTCATCTGTCTCACCCTTACATTAGTTATTAACCACTACAATCACATATTTTACGTAACTTTTTTTTTTTTTTTATAGATTTATTGGTTCTACAAAAGTCTACTTGAAGGACCTAGCAAGTGGACAAGTGAAGTCACTCCCTTCAAAAAATTTATCTTTAGTCAGTGACAGTGGGCAAAATATTGGCGTAAGTATTCAACGCATTCGTTTTTATGATGTATACCATTATAATATTTCTGCTTATAGTTTATCTTACTTGCTAATTGCTGTAAATGTACTATTTCATGAAATGCACAGTAGAAAACCTTTAAGGATGATCTTTCTGACTGTAGGCAACGATTGACCTCTTAATTGGTTATGAACCTCCAGCAAATGCTCCTCCGAACTCGACTGATCAACGTGATGGTGCTGGAGGACATGCAGGTATGTCTTACTTCTCTTGATCTCAAATTTGTCTTTTAGAAATTGCTACTGGGACTGATAAATGCAACAAGAGTGTAAGGATAAATCCGTAGAGTGCTGGACTGCACTGTGTCCACAGCAGCTTTTATTCTCGATGGAATCCTGCTGAACTAGTTTTGAAAGGATTTAGTGGTATCATCCATTCATTGGATCAAACCCTGTATCGTATTACTGAAATATTGTTCACCATGGACTACATTTTGTGTTGTTTTTAAAAAAATATATCAAGTAGCAGTATAAGCTCATGACTCCCCACTGAGAATTAAGGCTCTGGTAACTTGTTTTTAACTCAACCTGATGCTTGTTTCATATTTTCCCTGCCGTTTAAAGAACACATTTTCTTGGCAATTCTTGTAATTTTCTTTGGTAAACAAGTTGTGGTACTTGATTAGAACAGTAGAAGAAGTAGCATATAATTGGGGGTAATTGGAAACTTCAGTTGGACAAAACATGCACACAAGAGATCTTATTATTTAGCTATGGTGGAGAAAGCACAAGGGCTGCACAGAGTGAAAACAGGTGATCTGTTAATTGAGTCCATGTGACTGGAATTGTGGGGACTAGTCTTAGTCTGCTGAATGTGTTTCCATTATTTCTTTAATGAGTTAATGTAAAAAAAAATTCATTCCTCAGTTGATTAAACAACAGGCCAAACCAAGCTGGGCTGTTTCAATTCTATAGACGTGACACAACGAAACAATATTGTGCCCAGTTTCATTTTTGTAGGTCTCTGTTTGCGTTGTCCTTCGGTTCACAGCACATATATATGGTATACTCCTTGTTATTAGGGTAATGTAATGTACCAGATAGATGTGGTTTTGCTCTTGAGCAGGTGGGGCTGATGGAGATGAAGATGCCACTGACACAGGGGGAATATCATCTCCCACTAATCCAGACCAAAAACCTCAATGGAGGGCCAAAAAACAGCGTCCTTTTTCCAACAAACCACAGGACTTCCAGGTACAGGTGCCATTATTTTCCAATCAAGTGACTTTTTTCCCAATCAAGAACAGCATGTAAACACTGCTTTGTAAGTGACCTAAGTTTTTCTTCCATGATGAAGATCCGGGTCCGGGTCATCGAGGGTCGCCAGTTGCCTGGAAACAACATAAAGCCTGTTGTGAAAATACATGTTTGTGGAGAGACCCACAGAACTCGCATCAAAAGAGGAAATAACCCCTTCTTCGATGAGGTACTGACATAAATGTTTACTGACAGGATCGATGATGTTAGGCTGTACAGGAACATTTGAGTAAACGTTCTTCTTTTCGCAGATGTTCTTCTATAATGTCTGCATGTTGCCGTCAGAATTTTTCGATCAACAGATCAGCATTCGGGTTAGTACAAGTGATTCGGATAGGAATGTGCTGTCAAAAATCATACCACATTCACTGGAAGTTTATTATATTTTTGTGGTGTTCTGTTGTGGTTGAGAGGTAGGTATTTCTCAAAACTATATGTGACCCATCACCATAAAATAAACATTAATGCACCAACAGTTATGCAGATATATAAATAGTTGGCACTCTCTGCTAAAATGTCACTAAAGGTTTTATAATTGGACCAAATTAAAAAAAATATGACAAAGAAAATGAATCTCAAGACTCAATTTCTCAAAAAGTCTGTTTGCTGCATTAAGACTATTTGCCCATACTACAGGTCTATAACTCTTCATCGCTAAGGTCTGACAGTCTTATGGGAGAATTTAAGGTACAGTTTTCACTTATATTAACCACACTGAATAGTGTAACCGAGTAAACTTCACTACTGGTTTGTGGCATTACATAGTTAACATTTTTTATTTTTATTAATATCTCAGATTGATGTTGGCTACATCTACGATGAACCAGGTACGTTTCTGAAATTCCCTTCTGCAGCTTGATTTACGTATTACGTTTCACCTTTACTTTAACAGAACAGTAGTTATAATGTGTGTTCTTTTTGCTGTAGCTCACTCTGTCATGAGGAAATGGCTGCTTTTAAATGACCCTGATGGCTCGAGCTCTGGACCAAAGGGCTACCTGAAAGTCAGCATGTTCATCTTGGGAACCGGGGACCATCCTCCGGTACTAATTTCATTAAATGTGTCTGCATGTCCTTAATGTTTATTGTTTATAAATAATACAATAATAATAATAATAATAATTGACAAAAATATTTTTAAAAATTGATAAAAGAACACACGTAGGTGCATTTCAAGTTGGACATATTGACGGTTTTTCTGGCCAATTGGACAGGTGGAGAAGCGGGAACAGGACAGTGATAATGATGATGTCGAGAGTAACCTTCTGCTGCCAGCTGGAGTCACTCTGAGATGGATTAGATTGCAGCTGAAAGTATTTCGTGCTGAGGACCTCCCACAAAGTAAGCCGGAGTCTCACAACACACCATTATCCACAAATATTTCTGTACATTATGTAAAGTTGTAATGTCTGTAATGGAAACCTCTGGACCATACCTGACCATGACATACAAAATAAGGAATAAAAACACAGAAAATATGTGCTGTTATAAATAAACAATCAAATAATAAAGTTGATTATTGTCTGATAGAAAAATATCAGAACATGTTATAATAGATCAATTCAGAATCAACTGCAAATTTCCTAAACAATTACATCATAATTTTCATCCTTCTATAATGGAGCTCCTAAAAGACATTTAATTTTAAAAAAAATTTAGCTCCCGGGTGGTGCATCACCAAGGTGCAACTATCAACCTGGAGGTTGTGAGTTTGAATCCGGATTGATGCCACAGCCTTTCATGACCGGGAGTTCATAGCAGCTAATTGGCCGAGCTCTCTTGAGAAGAAGGAATGGCATACGCTCGCTTCCCTGTCACGCCCAGCGATCACCAGCCAGTCATGGACGTCTGTGAGCTCATTAATACGAAGGGACGGATAGCACTTTTTCTCCGAGTGATTTAGGCTGCACCCAAATACGCATCACAGCAGTACGAAAAGAGGCGGGTGGTAGCACTGCATGTCATGGAGGGGGCTTGTGCATGCTTACGCCTCTCCCTGGTTGATGATGTTCATGCGATAGGGAAGGCTATACTTGTGTGGAATTTGGATATGACTAAAATTAGATTCTTATTTGGGGGGGGGGTTGTTCAAAAATTAAAATGTATATAAAGTAATAAAATAAAGTGTACAATACACAGGCACAATCTGATTGGTTCTGTATCTCAGGATAACAAGCAATTATTGAATGAGACGAAGTATGACATGGAGATTTATTCAGATCGAGGGATTCTTATTATGTTAAGTTTGCTTTTTTGTACGTATATGTACATAAAACAATGACTGGGTTGACTATTCAGCGACATCCAGCCTAAGGTGCAAAGTTTCTCATGACCACCATATACTTATTTTTACACATGTGCCTTTACGGACTGTATCCTGTAGTTTATAGTTACTTTTTTATTATGAAATGTCCATGTGACAAATTGGTTTCTGTTATTTTGTACATCACAGCAGCTATAAAAGCTGTTTCCTTACCAGCTTCTCTTTTTTCACCATTTGATGAGTTACACCTATAACAAAGCACTGACACTACAGATTCCATTCACAAATGTTACATTAACATCTCACTGAATGCTTCACCATAACACTATTATGTTGATTACTTTTATATGGTTTTGAATTAATTCTTGTGAAGCAAGTAAACTGGTACTCCAGAAATGATGGCATTAAAGGGATTTGATATTGCTTAGCTGTACTGTAATGGAAAATTAATCAACACCTTATGGCCAATTTGTAAATTCACATTTAAGATTTCAGAAGTGCTGTAATTTAGTCAAAGTTATTGTTCTAGATTTTATCACACAGTCATACCCATTTAATGTTGCACTGAAAGTAAACGAATATGCTTTTACAGTATATACAGTGATCATCCATAAAAACACCAACATAAAAATCAACCAACCATAACATTAAAACCATCTGCCTATTATGTGTAGATCTGTTCTGTGCTGTCAAAACAGCTCTAAACTATCAAGGCATGACCTCCACAAGGCCTTTAAGGGTGTGCTGGGGGATCTGGCACCAAGCAAATCACATCACATCTTTTAATTCCTGTTAGTTGAAAGGTGGAGCTTCCACGGTTTGGACTTGTTTGTCCAGCAGATGCCACATTTCCTCAAACCATTCCTGAAAATATTTTGGAGTATAACAGAGTTAATTATACTTCTGAAAGAGGTGGTTTGCTGTTAGGAAATACCCTTGCCATAATGAGGTGTGCTTGATCTGCAACAAGTCAAAGTATCATCCACGTGAATTCGAGGACCCAAGGTTTTCCAGCAGAACATTTTCCAGAACATTGCACTGCTTTTGGAGGCTTGTCCTCCTCCCATAGACCATCCTGTTAGCATCTAGTCATCTAGCCATGATAATTTGGTCCTTATCAAAGTCACTCAGAACGTGTTGCTTGCCCAGTTTTCCTGCTTTCAAGACATCAATTTGGAGAGTTCGCTGCTTACATGCTGATAATACATCCCACGCCATGACAGATCCTATTATAATGAGATAATCACTATTATTCACGTGACCTCTCAGTGGTTTAAAGTTATGGATGTAAAGATTGGTGTGTATCGTGCTGTACACAGAAACTGAACCAATGCACTCTTTTACTCAAATAAGAGTTATCGTCCTTTTGTAACATCCCTCACCCAGGTTACAGATAATGTTCTCTACTTTCAGTGGATGATTCAGTCACTCAGTCTTTGAAAGAGGCTTTTGGAGTAGAAAGCAATAAAAAGAATCTAGTCGATCCATTCATTGAGGCCTGCTTCGCTGGAAAGAAGGTACAGCATCAGAAATGTTACACTCAGGTGTGAAATCCATGAATGTAATGTATGAGTGTTGACTTTTGTTTTTCTCCATAGCTGTGCACAAATGTAATTGAGAAGAATGCAAACCCTGAATGGAATCAGCTGCTCAATCTTCAGGTTAAGGTAATAATGATGGGCGGTGTTAAGATTTCTTTATTTGTAGATTTATTTTTTTTTTTTCCATATAAAAACTGATTGCAAACCTCTGGTCTGTAGTTTCCATCAATGTGTGAGCGGATCAAACTGACCTCGTTCGATTGGTGAGTTCATAACTTCCATGCTTGGTGGTGTCTCTGTGGCAAAGCTGTAGAGGAGACGAGAAAATAAAGTGTGCTTGTAATGTTGCTATGGGATTCTGTCATAAACTAAATACTCCTTGACTCTGTAATGGGAGATTGTGAAAGCTGGGTGGATCCCGACAGACTGTATGAGTCAGTGTCGTACTTTCCCTCCCTATCCCACAGTGCATTCCTCTGCTAAAGCCCACCAAGGGAACTGTGGAAAATCTGAGAATATCCAGTGCTGGGCTGTGACGGCTGCACATATCGTCCCACATGCTAGCTTATTATAACTCTCAATCCCTTCCCCCACATTTAGGGATCGCCTCACAAGAAATGATGCCATAGGAACTACGTACTTGAATCTGACCTCAATAGCGTCCTCTGGTGGTGAAGTTGAAGGTATGGCAATTAAGTGTACAGTATGAGTTACTGGATCATTACATATCAGTGTTACAGTATAAACCTAGCAAAGAGCCAATGAACATACTGTACTATAAAATGGGTTGTTCTCTGGTTTGCTTTTTTTTAAATATTTTTCCTATATTTTTTTATTCTGTTGTACTAGAGAGGAATCCAGAAAATGAGTTTCCAGGATATCCAGGTTAAATAGGTTCACCTCTCTATAGTATTTTCACAGCACCGTGCATGCTATTCATCATAAATAACACACATTAAAAACAACAGACATATGTGCTGTTTCTGTATCTTATCTCATTCACTTAACATAATCTTTTATTACACTGCTCATTTGAATACTTAATGCTGATTAGTCAATTATGGCATTCCGCGGTATATTCCTTTATAAGACCATGACTAAGTATTACAGACAGTTGCTATAGAGCCTATCATTAGCGGAAGCATTCATTCATTTATTCATTCATTTATTCATTCATTTAATCCTAATTTGGGTCACGGGGAGGCTTGCGCCCATCTCAGCTGACTCCGGGGCAAGGGCAGAGTACACCCTGAACAGCTCGCCAGACCATTGCAGGGCCAACACACACAAACACTCACATACCATACACAGGGGGCAATTTGGAACAGCTAATTAGTCTACTGTGCATGTTTTTGGACTGTGGAAGGAAACTGGAGTACCCAGAGGAAACCCACGCAAGCACAGGGAGAACATGCAAACTCCACACAGAAACGCCCCGAGCCCAGGAATCGAACCTGGGACCTTCTTGCTGCGAGGTGTTAGCAGAAGCAATAAAATAATTTTATTATCAATGTTTTGTAAAGTGCGTTATTGTATAGCAAGCAAAATAAACCCTTGCAGCTTAATTCAAAATTTATTCTGCTGCCAGGGTTTCTTTTCATGATAAAGACCAGCTTGCTATACCATACATTTTCCCTTAAATATCATATACCCTAAAGAAAGGGTTACAGTTTTACCTTATATTGCTTACTTTATTAAGAAACTAACCTACCGTACAGTGCTTGGATTTCTACACTGTATTTAAACCAATACTGAGTTTCCTGTTCATTTGAAGAACTGTACACCCTCTGTTCATTTTGTTCCTCTATAATCCATCTTAAGAGACACGACAGATTACAATATTCACATCATGAGTTACTTATATTCATAAGTGACCCATGATGTGAATATTGTAAATCACAGTACATGACATTTAATTCGATTTGAATTTGTATTGTCCATGTAGACTTGGCAACATTAATCTTTCTTCAGCATACCTCAATCAACTAACAACTCTAACGATTATACTGCTCTGAAATGGCTTTAACATTTACAAACTGTTCTACACTTACAAATAATTTTGTCACCTGTTTAATATCTCAGTCCATACACCCTTCTCTGTAATGCTGTAACTCCACTAACCCTCCATCTGTTATTGTTTTTTTGTTTTGTTTTGTTTTTTTTAAAAGCCATGGATAAATGCCAGATTTGTCATTCTCACAGAGGAAACTGGAGAGTCCGAGGTTGGCTTTCTGCCTGCATTTGGCCCAAGCTACATTAACTTTTATGGCAGCCCAAGGGAATTTACAGGTTTAATTGATCCTTATGAAGACCTTAACTATGGAAAGGCAAGTATGAAGTGCTTGTTGATATGGACAATATTGATGTAAATGCTGTCATTAAATATTACATTTTACAGGAAATGAATTTTTACAGAAAGTTAATTTTTAAAGTAAACAATGGATTTAAAGATGTATGCTATGATAATCTTTCAAGTTTTCCTATCATTTCTCAAATGACAATCTTCGTTTCACTCACTCGTTTGCTGAATTGCGTATTCGTATTATTAGGAACATGGGGAGGCGGAGCTTATCTCAGCTGACAGTGGGTAGAGGCAGGCTACACCTTGAACAACTCACCAGACCATCACTGGGCAACACACACAACCATTCTCTCTCACATCCAGCCAGATAACTGAGTGTGCATGTTTTTGAACTGTGGGAGGAAACCGGAGTTCCTGGAGGAAACCCACGTAAGCACGGGGAGAACTTGCAAACCACACACAAGCCCAGGATTTGAACTCAAGACCTTGTTTTTGGGAGGTGGACATGCTAACCATGTGCTGCCCCAATCTTTATTTCATTTAGCAATATTCTCAAATGTTTTTCAAAGGGAGAAGGAGTATCCTACAGAGGACGGATGCTGGTCGAGCTTTCAACTAAACTTGAAGGAAAGGCAGACAAGGATGTGGAGGCCATATCAAATGATGACATCTTGGTTGCTCAGGTAGTTGCATCAGTTGTGCATTTGTGGCACTCATATTTCTAACCTATTGTCTTGCATGTTGCATTTGCATGTGACTTTTATTCCTTAATTTATTTTTTTAGAAATACCAGCGAAAAAGAAAGTACTGCCTGAGTGCTGTGTTCCACAGTGCCACCATGATCCAAGAGCCCGGGGAGCCTATTCAGTTTGAAGTCAGCATTGGGAACTATGGCAACAAGCTGGACTCTACATGCAAACCTCTCGCTTCAACCACTCAGTACAGCTGTGCCATATTTGATGGTAATGAAAGTAAATGTACTAAAAAAACAGAATTGAGTTGAGTACTTCTAGTGAGTACACAAGATGAGTATACAGAGTTTTCTGCTAAGTATATAGAATTGCAGTGGATTCTGGATACTCTACAATATACTTCAGAATTTAAATATTTCAGAATATAATATCACTGTGTTTTTGGAATATACTAAGGGATTCTGTGGTATCAGATTAATTTTAATTTACATGGAGAGTATACTCTGAGGTCAAATTTTTTTTGATTGGTCAGTTCAAAGCGCGACAGAGTTCATGGACTAGGCCAGTTAGAAAGTGGTCATCTGCGTAGCTGCTGTTAGTCTGAATGTGTTTATCTGAACGGGTGCAGAGTCATTCTGATTACTACACATGAGACTTAAGGAATTAAAGAAAACAAATAATTGTGCCCAATTTTATTCAGTACAGGCATTTGGAGAACACGTAAACTCCACATAAAAAGGCCCCAGTAGGCCGCCAAGTTCAGAACTATCTCAGTGTGAGGCAGTAGTGTTCACTGAGCCACTGTGCTGTCCACACCAACCTGTTCTAACTAAGAGCATACTGATAAAACCGTTTCTTCAGCAAATTCATTGGGAAGTGTAATAAACCAGTAAAAATGTTATATTTCTTTCATATACGGCAGGTGATGTTATACATTTGTTCAGCATTATATTTGATTAATTACTCTCTGCATTCTGGCTTTACAGGTAATCACTACTACTACTTGCCCTGGAGTGACACAAAGCCAGTTGTTGCCGTGATGTCATTCTGGGAGGATATTAGTCATCGTTTAGATGCCGTTAACATCATGCTCTACATTGCGAATCGTTTGGTATGGATATTGTTGACTGGTTATTCACATTTGAATAATTACTTTTTTCAAGGTGGTTATGTTTTTGTTGGTATTGGTTTATTTTTCTATCTGTGTTTTTTTTACCTGTTTGTTTCTTTGTTTGTTTGGTTGTTTAGCAGCTTTATATTGAAAGGTATGTGTGTGTGTGTGTGTGTGTGTGTGTGTGTGTGTGTGTGTGTGTGTGTGTGTGTTATATGGTAAATAAATGAATGAAGTGTGGTCGATTTGAAACTCTACTAGATTTTACAGATCTAATTTCAGGAATCATAGGATCCAGGGATTAAAAAAAAATATTCCTTAACATTGTGTGATAGGACAATTTTTTGGAAGTGCATTATAGCAGGCCCAGCAGGGGTGCTGTGTACTTCCGGGGTTTTTGTTTGTTTGTTTGTTTGGTTGGTTGGTTGGTTGTTTTCTTTACTGGTTTAAGGTTTGCGCTTTCTGGATTCTCTTGTTAATTCTGCACTCTAAAATTTTAGCAATCTGTTTAATATCACCTGGAATTGTAAACTGTTTTCTGTAATTTGCCACCAGCAAGATAACATTACCGAGCTGAAAAGTGCAATACAAAGTAAAGTCCCAGGCTCAAAGTTGTATGAGATTTGGAACAAGCTTTTATGCCAGGTCATGGAGGACATCACAAGGTGAGACTATTTTTCTTTTTTCTGCACATTTTACAACATTAAACTTTAAGCATTAATGTTTATTTCCAGATGGAGTGTAGTGATATCATGCATAGATAAAGTAATATAATGGTTTTACATTGGTGTTTTAATAGTGTTTCTAAATTCAAATTCAATCTCTTCAGCATTAAACTCCCAGACCTGGAGGGTAACACTAACATTACAGCACTGGATATCCAGATTAAGAAGCTACGCAACAGCACCTTACAGAGCATCCTGAACATAGCTGAGTATTTCCGACAGGAGAATGCTAGCATTACAGAGAGTTTGGCCACCGTTGATGGCTGGCTGGACAAACTTAACCAGCTGGCGGAGGAGGTGATTACTTTCAGAACCGGTTTAATCTTAGCTTTACATAACTGAATCTTTTACTATTAATGAATGCTCTGTGGTCTCTTCAGCCCCAGAACAGCATGCCTGATGTGATTATCTGGATGTTAAGAGGAGAGAAACGGGTGGCCTACTGTCGCATTCCAGCTCATCAGATTCTATATTCTGTGTACAGCAAGGAGGCCTGTGGCCAGTTCTGTGGAAAAACCCAGACCATCTTTCTAAAGGTGTCATAGTATTAGAATACTACTATTAATTTAATAATTGAGTTGAGCGTCTGTGCTTTGATAGCTAACAGCACTGGCTAGAACTTAACTCAGTATATCACGATGTCTTACTGTCTCCTTCTGCAGTACCCAATGGATAAAAACAAGGCTTCCAAGATCCCTGCCAAAATACGGATCAATATGTGGCTCGGATTAGCCACAGTCGAGAAAAAGTTTAATGCTTATGCTGAGGGAACTTTCAGTGTTTTTGCAGAACTGGTAAATTTATTTATATTGCTTTTACACACACACAATATATATATATTGCAAGCAGTTACCGTTGAGCGGGCAGGTGTTCTTTTGTCGCAGTTGCATGTCTTGGTTTCCTTGGGTGCTGCTGCGGTGCTGACGGTTCGCTTGGGTGGGTTTAGGATGTTTATTTGTTTGTGATGTTTCGGAGTTTGTGATCTTTGGGGAAGTGCTTGTCTATTATAGCGAGGAATTTGTGTCCGATGCTTACATTTTTGCTGAATGGAGAATTGTACCAGATGATGTTGCTGACAACCCGCTGATAGTGGGGCTTGAACCCCCGAACTTGGGATCAGTAATCCAGCACCTTAACCACCAGGCCACCACTGCCCTAACACTAAACAAATAATCGATAACCACAACAAACACATCCTAAACCCACCCAAGCGAACCGTCAGCACCACAGCATCACCCGA
>JBCNYG010000019.1:20823309-20838206 GCA_039654305.1 Porochilus rendahli
GTGGGGATATGGCGACCACAGAGATCTACGGGGAAAAAAACCCTCTCCCCCCACGCCGCTCTTTTTCGATGGGAGAGAGAGAGAGAGAGAGAGAGAGAGAGAGAGAGAGAGAGCAAACAACTAGTATGGTAGCATAGTGGTTATCACGACTGCCTCACAGCAAGAAGGTTCTGCGTTTAAGTCCTGGTTCAAATATTTCTGTGTGGAGTTTGCATGTTCTTCCTGTGCTTGTGTTGGTTTCCTCTGGGTACTCTAGTTTCTTCCCACACTCCAAAGACATGCACATTAGGCTAATTGGCTGTTACAAACTACTCCTAGGTGTGATTGTGATTGGTTGTGTGTGTGTGTTGCCCTGCGATAGTCTGGCAAGCTGTTCAGGGTGTACTCCGCCTTGGCCCAGTGTCAGCCAAGATAGATGCTAGCCTCCCCGTGACCCCAATAGGATAAAATGTTTTGGAAAATGATTGAGAGAGTGGTATGATAATGACTATTTAAATGTTTGTGGACACCCAACCATATGAGGTCCTTCCCCAAACTGGATGTACAGTACAACCAGGCCACCTGTCCTAACCTGACTAATACTTTTTTTTGCTGAAGCACACATTGACACAGCCATGCTCCAAAATCAAGCTCATTATATTAACTAATGGAGGACTCGGTCCGAGGCACATATGAGTGTTACGGTCAGGTGTCCACAAATGAATAAGAGCTAACTTCTCTTGTTGACATTCCACAACATTAAACATTGTGCTCTTATAGGAACATTATTCACTTCTGTTTCACCCTGTCATGAATTCCTATAACCGCAAGCCCAGTCATAGTTTATTCCTTACTTAACATTGCTTTAAGGCAGTCTATTTCAGTCTTTTGTGGAACTGATCTAATAGCATGGAGCAACAGAAAGAAAATTAAGTGGTCTGAAAAGGAAGCAAGGCTGAATCTTTTTTTTTTTTTTCTTTTCTAGCCCAGGCTGTAAATCTGTGTAGCCTGTCAGTAAGAGATGGGTGTAACATTGCTTCTTCTTAGTTTATGCTTGTTCAGTGCACTTCGCTGATACAGCCATAATTGTATGGGAATTGTATGTATGGTGCACATGGGAAATGTATTCATGTGTGTGTTAAACTTGGAGAAGGTAAATTACTATAAGGAAAGGCACAAAGTATAAATTACACAAACTGGACATTTTGGTACTTGGAAATCCCTATATTTTCCAATTGTAAACGTACCTTTGACAACAGTTCCAGCCCTTGATATGCTGTGTTATCTTAAGGTAATTAAAATATTATAATATGTTGTAATCCAATATCCTGTACAAGTTTTATGGCAGTATAAATATCACAAGTGTGCTAAAGTGATGAACCGGCTAAGCAGCTTCCAATCTGCATATCTTCCTACTGGTTGGGTGGATTTTGACAAATGAGGTGTCATTTTGTTTGATGACTGTGGCTTTATCTTGCTAGGTCTTTGTGTATAGTGTGTTCCAATATGATAAGTTCAGAGGGTTCACAGCTTTTTAATTTAGTGTGTTGTTTAGTATTCATGGAAAACCTGGCATGAGCTCAGTAACATTACAGACTAGCTTTCTGTCAAAGTGTTCACTTAATCGTTGCTGAACTGTTTGTTAACTGGTCATGAACACCATAGTGTGTTTCCAAATGTCTGCATGATACCATGGAAATGATAGTGATGGGGATGTTACTGGATATTTAATAAGAATGTGAGATCCAACAAACTGATCAGATGCTGGCGGTTACTTAACCAATGACTTCTGAAAATGCACATTAAAATGCATTTCCATGTATTACTGTTGATGGAGGGGGTAGGGTTTTTTTCCTGAACATTTTCCTTTTTGCAGTGTTTCATGTCCATTTTATCCCTGACTGCATTTTTGTGAAAGCTTCTGTGTGGGACAGAATGTATGCATTAAGAATGAAGCAACTCTGCATTTTTGAGATCCCTTGATGGGCCATAGTCTTGTGTCTTATTATATGTTGTACTAATTAACATCAAGGCTCTAAAAATAGAACAAGGCTGTTTACAAGAAAAAGAAGGCTGAACAGAGACTTCATATACTTTTAGAATAATATGATAAAAATTTTTTGTTCACAGTATTTTTTAATATAGCTGTTTTCAAAATATGAGGGGGAAAAACACGCCAAACTGTTAATCAGGATATTTCAGAAGGTAATAATATGCAAACACGTGTTCTCTCTACCCTTCAGTAATAGTCAAATATATATTTTAAAAAACGCTTTTAAAATATCAGTTCCATGACTTTAGTGCCCTCTGGTGGACATATTACGGAAGTACAACATTAAACATTAACTTGGTTGAAGGATCTCTCGGGGGTTTTGTTTTATTTATTTATTTTTTTTATTTTTATTTTTAATTGCTACCTATTCGCAGTTCTAAACCCTGATACTGATCTCCTGCACCGATTTCACATTCAGACTCTAGTGGAAACTTAAAGGTAAAACCTTGATAGTTGATGATGAGTTCCTGATACTGTGTTTGTGTGAATATCTAACTTCAGTCATCACCTGTATGAGTTTAGTGCTTTGTCACTAGTGTAATTTCTGTAGGAGATCCAGTCTTGAACTTGTACTACTGTATGGCCAGAAATATATGGACTGTCAACTATTCACCCTCTTATTATATCCTCCACTTTTCTGGGAAGGCTTTCTGCTAGATTTTCGAGCATAATTATGGTGCTCGTTCAGTAGCAAGAGCATCATAAAGGTCAGGCTCTGGTGATGTTACTGTTGTTGCTCCCTCTTTGTGCATATGGGTATTGTCATGCTAGAACATGTTTGAGCCCTTTTGGTTTTAGTAAAGGGAAATTGCTATGTTGCAACATATTACAACATGTACAACTAAGAGATGATCCACCCATGAATGGTGCTCAGGGGCTCACATAATCTGCATGTATAAATGATCTAAAAAATGTTGTACCTAATATTAAAGTCTGCAGTATTCATTTATTACTGCGCTGTGGTGTTTTTGGTGTCCAACAAATCAATGAAGGCTATCTGTGAGTTAAGACTTAGTTTTAGGGATCAGGTCACAATTAGGTTTGGGTTAGGATGAGGGTAAAGATTGAGGTTATGGTAAGGGGCAAGGGCATAGGTGTCAAACTCAAGGCCCGTGGGCCAAATTCAGCCCGCAAAAGCTTTAAAAGGAAAAGATTATCGTACATTCTTTGCATCAACTATTACCCTGAAACCTAATTCATTGTCCCTCCACTGGGTAGCAGATTGCATGCTAGCTTGTCGCTGGTAAGCGTTGTAAGACAATGCAAGTTAATAAATCAAAAGAGGACAAATTTTTAAAGCGATCCTTTTGCCATGCAGGCTTCGTGGTTGCTCTTTTAGAATAGATGTTCAGTGATTTAGAATTTAGAGATGTGGCCCTCAGGGAAAATGAGTTTGACACCCTGGGCTAGGGCATGCGTTATCATAATGAAGGTCCCCACTAAGGCAGGTGTGTGTGTGTGTGTGTGTGTGTGTGTGTGTGTGTGTGTGTTGGGATCAGTAGTGGCGGACAGTGAAATGAGATCTGCGGGGTTATTCTGGTGGGGTGTGTGTGTGCTTGTCTATTTAAGAGCCGGGGCAGTTTGTGCTTTCCAGCTGACTCCTCCCCTCCTCCCCTCTTCTCCTCCTCTCCTCCTCTCCTCTCCCAACAGCGCAGAGGCCATATTGGTGTTGTGTATCAGGAATCAGGCGCGAACAGAGTCGCGAGTTTTTTTCCTTCCGCTCAGCTAAAGGGTTTGTTCTCGTTATTCACGCCCACCTCGACACACCTTAACGTCGCGCGCGTGTGTCGCAGACCGAGCAGGTGGCCTCGAGGTGTAACCGATCACAGGTCGGGTATTTTGTGTGCGTGTTTGTACGCGCACCGCGCTCAGCGTTATTATTATTATTATTTTCCCAGCATTACATAATTGTCGGGTCGGCGGCGCTCATGGCACCGCAGTGAGTCGGGATCTATAAAGGTACGTGTTTCTGATTTGTTTATAATCCCACACAATGCAGGTCCTTTAGTCTTTGTGTGCTGGAAAGATAGTGATCCCGTGTGTGAGTGTGTTTTGTTGTAGGACAGTAGATTAGAGATTCCTACCATCTGCTTGACCTTGTATCTTATTTTATTTGACTCCCCCTGCAGATGAAACTGTGTTATCTGTCCTGGATACTGTTTGTAGTTGTGTTTTTCCCTTTCTGGTTCTGTTCCGTTATTTCAAGTTTCTTTATATTTAATTTGGCTCCCGTTGTCTTTAATCTAATCATCCTACCCTGGCTCTTAAAGACTCTTAAGCTTTTAGGATTGTAGGACAGAGCTGAGCTGCTCCTGGGAGTGTTTTGGCCTCCTTCCATGAGCCTCAGCACCACATGATCCACCTCATCCTGCAGCCAGAAATTTACTACGAGCCCCATGAGTGTGTGTTGAGATGTGGTGGAGTTTCCGAAGGGGACGTGTTTGTTGTGTGACTGGGACGCTCTCTCTGCAGAAACACTGAGCTGTGTGCCGAGTAAAGTCCATTGCCTTGACTCTCACAGCCTGAGCTGAAAGGAGACCATGGTGTATTCAAAAGTGCACACACACACTGCTCAACAGCACGATGCAGACAACACAGGCTATACCTACTCTCTCAGGTGAGCCATGGCTTCAAGCTTGCTTGCTTTGTTTGTTTGTTTCGAAACAGAAATTCCCATTTGTTTGTGTCATAGTAGCGTTTGTTCCAGTTTCATTTTGGACTGAGTTT
Source organism: Porochilus rendahli (assembly GCA_039654305.1). Taxonomy (NCBI): domain Eukaryota; kingdom Metazoa; phylum Chordata; class Actinopteri; order Siluriformes; family Plotosidae; genus Porochilus; species Porochilus rendahli. The sequence continues at coordinate 20,828,069 of JBCNYG010000019.1, forward strand.
GTGGGGTAAACGGATATCACGCTTCATAAAATCTTTGTATACCCAAAGGCAAATTAGAACAGTTTGTTTTTAAGGGAAACAAGCAGCTTGTCTGGTTTATTTATAGATATTTGATGTTCAGATGAATGTGATGCGAATATACTATGGCCTTACAGAAATGTATAACATCATAAAATCTCACAAAGCAAACTAGCCTAAATGCAACACAAGAGAATAATATGATATATGAGAGATAATGGTATTATTACCAGTATTGGATATGATGGTTGCATGCTTTGTCAAGCTGTTACTCAAAAAATTAAAATCTACAATGCTGTCGCAGAAATAACTTTTGCAAGGAACTAACGTGGTGCAAACTAATCCAAATATTTAACTCTCTTTTATATTCCCAAATGAAAATTAGATGTTTCATTTTATTAAAATCGTCTTGCTTGTTTTAATAATCTCTTAAGGTTTTCTTCTTTAAGTCTTTCAGGAATGGCTTAAAATCTTTTTGTTTGCCCGTTTTTTCCTTTCCTATGATTTGTTCATTATTTTAAAGGGGCAGGGTCATGGTTGTTTGAAGAAAATTGTCATGAATAGTGCTATGACACAAGACAAATTCATATAGATGGAAATTTGTTTTATGACCATACTAGGCATGAATGGGGTTTATACGTTAAGTGTGTTAGGGGTTTACAACTTGATCTCAAGCTTTGAAATCTTATTGTGCTGAACAGTTTTTCAAGAGTCCACGTTCATCCACTCCATATTGGACTCAAACTCTCAACTCATTTTGATTTGCAAGCTGTAAAACTATTTAACAAATATTGATGAGTATTGGGAACTTCATGGCGTATTTAGATGAGTTTTCGGCAATGAATTTAGGTAAAAATCATGACAGCGCCCCATAACATCCGGCCTTTTTATAGTGAACCTGATTTAATTCAGCCTGCCATCCAGGAGAGTTGGGAGTTGTTTGTGTGCTTTATAAACAACCCTCATCCCCCCCTCTCATTTTATTCTGATGCCAACCACAGCTTTTCACATGCATGTTTAGTTCTGTATTTGGTTTCCATGTGGTTGTATTCCAGCCAGCATTACTGCATGTTTTATTTAAGTCACATGTATTTAGCCAACTTGATCTGTTTTATTTCTTTTTTTTTTTCTTTTCTCTTTTTTTTTTTGATTGAGGGGGATTAAATATTTTGTCTCAGGTATTAAACACAGCACTTAGTATAAAATCATACCACTTATCCCTGGGTTGTGTGTTGTGTTGCACAGATGTGACCGTATGTAATTGTCGGGGTGTGAATTCCCAAAGATCGGTCATGTTGCTTCACATTTCTGTTTCATTGCTTCGTCATAACATGCATGAATGGGCATGGCTGTGAATGTCTGGCATTTGTGGTATTTTTTTTTTTTTGTAAAAATCTGAATTTTAGGTGCAGTGTAAGCAAATGTCTCTAAGCTCTGAACAGATTATTAGTGTGTTGAGTTGTTTAAGTCCAGAAAACCAGAAGTCCTCATAGCGGGTCCTGTGTTGGCGTTGAACTGAAATGAGCTGTGGAGATTCTGAAATTGTTCTCTCAATGAGTGTGTTTCTCTTTCAGGAAGCTATGGAAATAAATTGAGTGTGTGCGTGTATTTTTGTGCGTGAATTATTTATTAATCTCTGGTTCATTCAGTATAGCACTAGTTAGAAACAAAGCTGTTAGTGCGCTTTTTATAATTACTCTTATTATACCTGAGCCTGACATCTTTTAAATAGAATATTAAAAATGCACACAAAAGAGAGACACATTACATTGGAACTGGTTTAAAAATGTAAGAAAGAATGGGTGTGAGAGAACAGGAGTGTAAATGATTGGCACAAAGTCTGTCTGTCTTGTTCTTCTGGTCTGAGGAATGACTTTTCTTGTCCTGTTACATGTCGCACACCCCAACTGTGTTAATTTTTTTTGCAGTTAGTCAGAATAGCTTGCAGGCTTCTCATCTCCTTAAATCAATAAACTAAAAGCATTTTTGGAAGCATGTAGTTCCTTCATGGTGGTATTTTTAGCAGGTTAATACCTTCGCTGCTGAAGAGCATGTCAGAATACTTTCAGTGATAAAGAAAACTAAATGATTTTTTAAACCACGCACCAAAGAAAGCCTTTTATATCCTTTGTCGCACCACACATCATTAGTCCCTTGCTGATTAGAATTGTGATGTAAGCCCTGGCTGCCTTCCCAAGTCTGTTCATACTGACGTGCTTGTTTTTTTGCTGATTAGGTTTTCTGGATGATCTGGTGCTCTGCTATCAGCTTCTAGCATATTTGTTCACACCCACGTTTCAGCATGCACTTCATCCAAACACTTTATCTCTCAGTGGTGTCATGTAAAGCAGGATCCAGAAATGTAGTAATGCTCCACTGATGGAGGTTATAAAACTGACTGCTTCCAAGCACCATCTAAATTTCTTCATCCTCCAGGCATGACTCTCTTGCTGTCCAGAATTACCTTTATTTTTGCACCAGCAGCCGAATGGGTGTACGGGGGTATTATCATCGTGTGCGATGTCTGTCCATGGTTGCGGTAAATCAATAACACCACTGCCTATCAGTGCTCGTTGCAGTCCGATATCCAATGTGGCTGTACAGCTACCATTGTGGTACCATCATTTTGGTTGTGGGTGTTGGGTCTGTGTAACTATCTAGTAGGGATGTGAATAGAACAACTCGCGATTCAATTCGATTCCGATTTTTTTAGGTGACGAATTGATTCTTGATTCAAACCGATGTTTGATTCATAATCATAACAAGCAAAGGGAGCCAATTTCACGAGTAACTACATTCATCTCTAAGCTAGGAACAACTCCTCTATAAGAAAGAAAGAAATTATATTAAAAGATGACTGGTTTTGTAGATGTACTGATCCACTTTGCTCGTTCAGAGTTGGTTGGGAGTTTAGTTAAGTGATGGCGTGTGTGTTGGTCAGGAGTTGTTCGTGCCTGCAGCTTTTTCTTTTAGCTCCGGGTGAGGGAGTAAGATGTGGGCTCGGGGATTTGTAGTGTTTCGGAAATACTTGACTTTCATTTTGTGCACAGCATGTGTACCTGGCACTCACTGGAACAATTCACTATGGAGGCTGTGTGTGGACAAACGGTACGCGTTGTAAGGTTGGAAATGCTTGAAAAACGTGTTCTTAAAAATCGATTCTTGAAAATTCGAATCGATTCAGAGTCGTAATAAGTAAGAATCGCGATTCGGACTTGAATCGATTTTGGTTACTATCCAGTATGGACGCCGCAGTTGTCATTTTGAATTTGCATTTTGTGCACAAACTTAAACACTATCACTGATCATCATTTTTGATGTAGATGTTGGGACTGTGTAACTGCACAACCCTAACAATTTTCTTCATGGTGAAATATCCTATATGACCACTACAGCTGCTTTCTTAATTTTGCATTCTGCACATAAAATCGAAAATGCCAGTGCCGAACACTGTTTTTGATGTTTCACTTGGAACTGGGCATACTTTTTCTAACGGGGTGAGGGGTAAGGCCTACTTTTCTGCAGGGCAGTTTAACATTTCACATGAAATTACTTTATGGTCAAATGTTGGTGTACATCACAACCATATAACGTTTCCATTTATACGCCTTTGACTTACATATTTGTACAACTGACCAATTGTGGGTTAAGGGTCTTGCTCAAGGGCCCAACAGTGTTACTGTGGCTTAAAACCCAAACCTTTGCATCAGTAACCCAGGCCTTAATCACTGGGCCACCATTGCCATATGACATTTTGCTGCTGGAAAGGTTTATGGTTAATACAGTATTCCATCTATTATTTTTGTTGAACAAATGATGAATGACACCAGAAGAAAACTCAAAATATATTATCCTTATTTGTAGTTGGTGACAAACCAGGTCAGGCAAAGAAGTAATCAAGCAGTAAGCAATTTATTAAGAGTTAGCCAGTAAAATGTAAATACATTTTTTTCCTCTATTTGGTGGGTTTTAGCCTCTGCGTCTATTTGGCACTTTCCAGTTTCCTCCTCCATTCAACGAATCTCTTATTTTTTTTTCCCTGAGGCAAACGTCTCGATCTCCACCTTTTACTGTTGCTGAGGTGCCCCCCAGGTCAGAGCGATCCTTAGTCTTGTGCTGTTTCTCTTGGCAGTAAAACAACAGGCTTACGACTATATCTCCTCCAACTACTTAGTTTTTAACAGTAAAAGGTGGAGAGATGGCCGTAAGCCCGTTGTTTCTGAGAGTAGGAGATGAGGCGAAGATTGGAGAGAGCTTGCCGCGAGTAGAATCTTGGGTCTAGCAGTAATATTCTCGCTGTTTCTGGTTGTCCAGGTTTTAGCATAGTCCGCTCCGCAACCTGGCAGCAAACCTTTTTTTACTCAAAGCGTTTTGTATTTATTGCTTTCTTTATGTCTGCCTTCTTTTTGACTCCTTTTTCACGTCAATCTCAAAGTGTGTAGCAATCTTCTTTAACTCCTCTATTAGGGGAAATCTGCAGACCCTCTAGGGTAGGATTTGGTAAAAAGTCTGTTAAATCAGATATTGTGCTGCAATTAATGGCTCAATACAAACAAAATTGTTCTATCCAAGACGAGCCCCCAATTTGTGACGGACTGGCACGACCTCCATAAGTATTCGGAACAAACCAGGTCAGGCAAAGGTGTCTAGTCTAGCAATTTATAAGTGAGACAATAAATGTAACAATTAAGAATAATTAGTAGGAGGAGAGAGAGTTGTAATCCTGTTGTTTCTGAGAGTAGGAGATGAGGTGTTTCTGGTTATCCAGGTTAGATCGTAGTCTGTTCAACAAAGACAAGCGAGTGGTCCTCGCACTTATGAAGTTAACATAGTTCTCTGTGACATCACTACATAACAGTTGGTACATGTTCTTTTGTTTAGGCTTTGTCATAGTAAATATACATCTGTCAGTTATGTCACAATATGGTGGGGAAACTGGTTACATAGTCATGAGCAATCTTGATAATATATCAGACATGTGAAAAAATAAGCACATCATAATGTTTATAAGAATATTATTACACTTTCAGCTGGTGGCGCTTCTTGTATCTGTACTAAGGTACAGGGCTAGGACTAATTCTTTTTTTGTTAGTTCAAGTAGTACATTTTTATTTATTTATTTTTTAAACATTACAAAGCCATACTCCAATCCTTCCTAATCCTTAAAACAGATAACTCGAGGTAGCCAGCTTACATCAGTGGCTCCATTTTTAGAAACCTGACCCAGACAGTAATCAAACCTGGATTGAGCCTAGGATCAGTTAGATTTCTTGTGGCTCGCTAAGAGTGCAAAAGACCCACAAGGCTTGTTGTATGTTTCGCTGTGCTGTGCAGACTGTTCAGCCATAAGGTTCTAAATTCACATTTGTCACATACAAAATCATGCACTGTACAGTATGTAGTGAAATGCTTGTTGCAACTGTCTAAAATTTTGAAGAATAAACTGTCAATATCAAGAAGAATATATAGTCGTAAATATTATGACCTTGATGAAATAAGTAACATTTTGATTATGCTGTTATAGTGGCACCTGCTAAGTTGGAAGTATCAGACAGAAAGAAAACAACTATTTTATTGGCTTTGTATTTCTATACTTCACAATGATAGTTGAAGCCAATCAGTCGGCCTTAAAGTTGTGATGGAGGCAGTAAAACATAAGCAAGGATCTTAATGATTTGACAAGGGACACCCCAAATGTTCCAGGTATGCAGGGATAAATGCCGACCAAAGGTACTCTGAGGGAAAAACAGCCGGTAAATTGGCGAGAGCGTCATGGCTAATATGTCTAGTTTGATCCCACAACAGAGCTGCTGTAGCACTAACTGCTGAAACTGTTAATGCAGGTTGTGATAGAAAGGAGTCAGAACACTGTGTATTGCAGATTAATATGTATGGCGTTGCAAAATAAACTATTGTCATATGCAATATTCGTCTTGTCTGTCCAAAATTGTGTTTCGTGCACTAACTCAAAAAATGACCGATCACAGTTACGCCGGTGCAACTTCACAGGCCTGTCTATTTTCCTTGTGGTGCGATATTCAATATGGCCACCACAGCGGCTATCTTGATTTTGTGTTCTGCAAATTAACTTGAAAGTGTCGTCATCATTTTTGGTGTCCCCATCTTGGTACTGGGTTTTACTTTTTATAATGTAGCACATGGGCATTTGCAGGACTCCTTTTTAAAATTAAACAAAAGAGCTTTATTGCAATACTGCATTTGAGTAAGACATTTCTGAACTCCCAGCATGCAATTTTTTTTTGGTAGCCTAAATTCAAAGAAACTGTAAATGGCCCCATTACCAAAAGAAGCTTATAGTTCCCATTTCTGCATTAATGCCAAAACTACATAAAGTAAACCTACCGTGATTAGAGAGTCATGAACACATACAGTTTGCATTTTGGTACAGTTTGCAGATATATCCTAAGGAGAATGAGACTGGGGGAAGAGAGAGATGAAGAGAAATAAGCAGTAACATAAACCCTTCTTGTGTGACAGCAATAATGTTTGAATCCTAATATCCCTAAAGTCTAGGATAGTTATGCTGTCTGAGTGGAAAGGGACGTCATGGCGTCATCCTGTCCTTTCAATCAGTGCAATTCTTACAAAACCGGTGGGTGTCTGAATTCATGTATACGGAAGAGGGCAGTTAGCATCTTTCTCTTATTGTGTACAGTTGCCGTGTGTCGCAGCAGTTGGGAAAGATTCATTGGTTGGTTTCATGTGTCCGAGGAAGCCTGTGCTAGCGCTCACACTTGAGAAGAATATTCTAACACTTTCTAAAGATTTTTCTTCCTTAATAATTGGATAATCAATGCTAGCTGGACTGCGAGCTCACAAGTTTGAAATCCGTATTTAAATTGCACAAACAGCTAGCTAATCGCTACCTGGCCACGCCCATTCCCTCCTCTCAGGTTCCTTAAAAACTTATGGGGAACATTGAGTGCATTAACGTAATTGAGTACATTAAGCATTTTTTTTTGAAGAATTAGCATTATTTTTGCATGCTGTCCGCTATGTAGATAGTCATTTTCATATCACAGCTACTGTGAGGCTGCCCTGTAGCGGTCATCTCGGTGAACCGGAATGCCAATCAAGCAATAAATGGAAACTAGCACCATCATTGCAACAGGTTTTATATGTATTGATCCTTCTTACTGAGGTGTTTTATGTTTTTGTGTACAAGCCTCTTTTAATCACACCTTACAAATTGGTCATCTTTATTTGACTTGTACGGTGTCATACTGGCTTACATTAATGGAAACATTACTTCATAAAATAATGAAATATTACTGAATGGTTAAAAACATTTGAGGTAATATAATATTATTACATGTTTACTTTAAGTACATTTTCCCCAAAGCAGATTGAAAACAAATTGATGTTTATTTGCATAAAATACAGTCCTGAAAACTCCTGCTTTGTTATTCAATCTACAAGTAGAGCGGTGTGATGATTGGTATTTTTAGATAAGCAGGGCAAGGTGGCAGTGAGCAATAAAGAACTGCAGAACAGCAGAACCTCCGGATGGCGGGAGGGGATAGCGTGAGTCATTGAGTGGCTTCAGTGCTTCCAGCAGGAAGTGGAGTAAGCCTTGATGTCCCTCCCACAGAATTCACCCTGATCTGCTGACCGACTGTACGTTTGTGTGTCTCTGATTCTGTGTAGGTGGTAACGTATGTCCACTGGGATTTTTCCATGGCATGAGTTTTGATGACAGGTGGGATCTGGAGAGCTGGGGCTGGACTGTGCTGTGTGTATTTTGCCCTACTTTCAGTTTTAACTCTGTATTTGTTTTTCCTCTTTCTCATGGACGTGTATGTATTTGAGGTCATGTTCACAGTAAGTCTTAAGCTTTTGTGTTGCACAACAAAAGTCTTCTGAGGCTGTGTTAAAGTTGTCCCGCAGCGTTAAACGAAGTTCTAGTTCATATTAATATGTGCCAGCTGCCTGAGTTTCAGCTGTCTAGGCAAATGTAGCAGGCCTGTTGCAATCAGAACAGCTCCAAAGTTCAGGAGCATGAACGCTGGAATTGTTCCCAGAGAAATGGCAGTTGGTGGTTTGTATGGATTTTTTTTTTTTCTTTCTCCACTGGAAATATTTAGTAAACTAGAACTTATGGTCAGGCACAAAATGTGGAAACCAACCACTGCCCTTGTTGTATTTTTCTGTGCTTTAATGAGCGATTGAGAGCTGAGATGGTTTTGTTCATATATTCGGGTGGGCAGGGCTTCCTTCTGTGTTTATCACAGTGTGTGTTCAGGCTTCCTGTGCTTTTTTTTCGTTATTTTGTCCAAACCTGTGCAGTGCAGCACCGGAATACAGCCGTAACCTCTCTACTTAACCTTTATTTTAGAGAGATTAAGCTATTTTTAGCTACAGTACCTACTCCTCATTCCAATATCCTCAAATGCGCATGCTGTGGTTTGTGTTAAGCTGAGGAAGTAAAGTAGAATGGCGCCGTTTCTCTTTACTATTCATCAAGAATGAAAGAGACTTAAAAAAAAAAAAATCTGTATTCGTAGCAGTAGTGTTTAGTTCACTGTAGCTGATGTTGCACCCGCATTAATTTTTTGATTTATAACTAGGCCTGGTTTATTTTCCTAACAATTTTTATCTCTTAACATTGCTGTCTGTTGAAATAAATTGGAAAATCCCAGACTGAACCAAACAATAATATGATCACTGTGTGTCATTCAGCTCCAGCTACTCCTCGTCTGCTCTGGAATACGAGCGGGCACACAATCTCCCTCCTGTTTTCGAGTCACCCAGGATGTCACGACGCAGCCTGCGCCTGCACACCAACTCCTCTTGCTATGGAGAAGACAGCTTGCTGGACTCCTCAGTCAACCGCAGCGGATCCCACAGTACTGAGAGTCGGGGCCGGCGCGAGAGCAAGTGAGACAGCTTTACTGCTTATGGGAATAACTACAGTAACTGGAGGCGAGACAGTTCCAAAATGAGTAATCTTGAATATTTATTATTCTGACACATCAAAACTATCGAATAATCGCCCGACTGGATCAGTCACTGCTCGTATCGATAATTAAATCTTGCCTATAATTTCGATAATGATTCTCGTAGATTTGGTGCGATTCTGTCCAGTTTTATGCCATTTTTTCCACAGTTTTTCTGCTTAGAAAAGCACTCTTTCTTGCCTTATATTTGTTACGACACTATTTTGGCTTAAACGGGGGGCGTGGTGGCGTGACATCATTAAAGGTGCAGTTTATAATAATTTCTGAATGAGTTTTGTAGACAATCTTGGTGTTCCAGCATTTGAATTTGGATAAATAGATTTGTACATAACATTACCCAAATTTAAAGAGGAAAAAAATTCTCCTGTTATTGCAATTAAGGATACCTCATACCATGTGACCCGATACAAAACAAATCACAAATTTTCTTTAAGATTTTTGTAATTTTGCTTGATTGTTGCACGTACATCGAAGATCAAGCGCAGTATCCACAGCGGATTTTGCATGCCTAATCTACAGGATAAGATCAGTCAAATTAAAGTCCATTGGAATACACTGCACGGGAATCTGTCTAGTCTGTTCTCATGATAACATGATAAATCGTTATTCCAAGTGCATAATGCTTGAATTAGAATGACAAACACTCACAGTTTGTGAAGGATACTTGAGCAGGCAGCATCATGATCATGCTTTGAAATGAAAAAAATAATCCATAAAAATGTAATTTTAATGAATTTAAAATTGAGAAAATGAGTTTGCTGTAGTGTATATGCAGAAAACACCCTGTCATTCATAAAGAGTAGGCCATTGGGCTGACACGCCATCAGTTTCTTCCCTGCGAAAGTCTGGCGAGCTGTCCAGAGTTGGCTGGGATGGGCGCCAGCCTCCCCGCAACCCTAATTAGGAATAAGCGGCTCAGAAAATGAATGTATGAACTGTTAGCCAGCTTAAAGCACAGCACTCACCCTGATCTAAATAAGTAAATGCACCATGAAAAACTCTCATTGTGGTGTGCTTTTTTTTTTTTTTTTTTTTTTTTTTTTTTTTTTTGTTTTTTGTGTGGGCTTGAATGGTTTGTCCCCCCTTTTTTTTTCCTTTCCCCCCCCCCCTTTCCTGGAAAAACCTTTTCCTCGTCCTCTTCC
>JBCNYG010000019.1:20843495-20866028 GCA_039654305.1 Porochilus rendahli
ATATGCATATAATACAAAGTAAAAACATAAACAAAAATTAAATGTGCAAAAGTGAAATATATAATGAGTATGAAATGCAAACCATATATAAGAACATATATGGACCGTAAGGAATGTAACTAAACGTACATAAAATACGGTTATTAAAGCGGCTTTCAGGCAATTTATAATATATTTCTTCAAAAACTAGAAAAAACCTCAAGATCCCCTAAAAGCAAATGAAAATAATTTGCAAGCAGTAGTAAGAAATTTTCTACACCCTCGGTTACACATAGGTAGCTCGGTCATGCAACGAAAACTATCACAAAAAGCTGCACGAAAGTTGTAGTTCCTCCTGATGACTCCCTCAAAGGCTCTATTAAGACTAATAGCTAGCAATGTCTGCTTCAGCATCAACTGTACATTATATTTCTTGCAGTGGTCACCAGACACCATACAGGTCCTGTTCAAGACACAGCTAGAACAAAATGTCGTTATTATAAAGGCCCTAAAACATGGAAACTGTTACTAGCAGAAACATGGAGAGAGAAAAAATTATATTTGGTGTGCATTATTAATTCAGTATCATGTTGCTGTGCCACCAATGTTGTTATGACCATCATGAAAATTGATGGAGCCAGAGTTCCCTGAAGAGCCAGTCATGTATAAAAGTGAAACATCATGGTTTAAGGTCACCTCCAGCACACAGGGATCACAAAGCAATGTAAGATGGGTGGGAACATTACCAGACGCAAATATCAACAGGTTATTCAAACCTACAGGTGGTTCAGATTTCCCACCATAGGGTTGATAACACACTGTTTTAGAAGAAATTTCTTTCCAATTTTTCTTTCCAAAAAGTGAAAATGTACATGGAAACAATTAGAATGGTATACAGTATGGGTTATATGGGCTTAAAAACCCATATGGACGGAGACTTTGAAGAAACGACAGACAGTGACGAGAGCAGAATTATGCTGAAAATCAATATCTTGAGAATGGTTATACCTACACTCCTACAATTGGGCTTAAACGAACCAGAAACCACATGTTTATATTCAAATTTAGTATTAATTGTCTCATTGTAACCAATTTTAAATTTTTGATGAAAAGCCTTTTTTTTCCTTCTTTTTTCTAAAGAATATCTTCAAAATCACAAATAATGAAGTCACAATGCCACAGAAAAACTATCTGATCTCTATCAAAAAGTATAATATTGAAAATAACCTATACATTTAAACAAAAACATTTTACTTACCTGCTTCAAAATTCAAAGCACTTCGATGACATTTAAATTTTAAAATGAAGTTCATATCTCATTGTCAGATAAGTCAAATAACTTTCAGTACTACCCTCCTTTGAGATTATTTTTGTTGGAATTATCAAAATTCACAACATGGCTTAAAAGTAATACTATTTGGGTTGAAAATTATTATAATTAAATTCTAATACAAGCAATTAGCTTCAGAGAAGTGGAAAATGTAAATGTTAATTTGTACATGTATATCATGAATGACCATCAAATCACATTCAAAGTTCCTAGATGGCCTCTGCGAGTAGCGCTATCGCAGCATCAGAGTCTGTCCAGGTAACGCTGGCATTGCTTGAGGCCTTCTCGAGATGCACCTTGAGGTTCTTGGCCAGTTTCTGTACCGAGAAAGGTTGATATTTCTCTCTACTTTCTGCTTCTAATAGTTGTATACACTGTGCATCAGCTACAAGCACCTGGAAACAAGAAATAATGTTAACGTTGAATTTGGGAGTTTTGATGTGTGAGTGTGACATCTAACGATGTCATGCATTTAATGTATAAAAAAAATTACACACAAGAAGTTGGATAGTTTGGAACTTTGGACGTGACAGACACTCAACATGAGCATGATCCCAGACACTTTGATGCATAAAAAAATGAAAGGTACAGAAATTAGTATAAATTGTCATAAAGCCATCTTTTTTTTTTTTTTTTTTAACATGGCATGAAAAATATTGCTCCTAGACATATGTGTGTGTATATATAGTGGAAAGTGAATATAAATATGTGGTTTGTGCACATTGAGACCAGTCCCAACTCCCTAGGGAGTATACTTTTTGAAAATACTGGGGTTTTTTGTTGTTGTTGTTTTGTTTTTGTTTTTTTTAATGAATTTTCTTTCATCGTGTCTTTTTGGGTACCTTCAAATGCCCTGTCTATATGGGTTTCTGGCTCGTATTTACAAACGGAGGCCATAGTATTGCTAGAAAAGGTCCAGGTAACACAAAAAGGTGCATACAAGAGGAATCTGGAGTTATCAGCCCCCTCTTACTATTAGCCAGCATCAGTTATTTCAATTCTTGTTAATTCAGTGTTCTAATAAATTTATTAATTGTCAGAAATGCATAATGTGTGTGATCTTGGTTTTCAGTAGAATGATTACTTTTTTGCCCAAAAATGTACTAAATATCACTCCACAACAGAGCCAATCTTTCTCCAGTATTCTACGATTAAAACCAAAACTGAAACAAACGGGTTGCAGGCTGGAAACAAAATCAAATCCGATCCATAATTTAAAAACTGAACATCTCTACTGATAATCTACAGACACCAAGCCCATCCATGCTAATCAGTTAAATTTGGGGTATTTGGAAATATGTTGTGTGTTGGATATTTGAATTGTTTAAAAAAAAAATGTTGAACTCGTTGAAATTCGCTCAAAGCGTTGGTATACTCTGGGTTGCAAATATTCTTAATAACAATACAGGGGTGTTTGCGTGCCAAACAAGCATATGCTTTCTGAATTCCTCCTTTAGATCAGACTCTCCACGCCGACCACGGCTTCTCACTCAACAACAGCGGCACCCACGCGGCTCAAACTCAGACTTCTGCCGTATACAGCAGCTACATCTGCAATAACTGTGTGGCCAGCCATTCTGACAGGAGAAATGCTCTCCAAGCCAATTCCGCTTCCAAAACCTGCTCCTCCTCCTCCTGTTCTTACTCCTCAGCCGCTCTGCACAGCACCCCAGTGGACGGAGCCGCTTCAGCTGCGAGCACGCCTTTCTCCTCTCCCCACACTACAGTGTACAGCCGAGAGAGGAGCCGCCGACACAGAGCCGGTGAGAGATCTCTCTGTTCTCTGGAACGTACTGCCAAGGTGTGGGAGTGTGTTATGTGATTTGAGCATTTAAAATTTCCTTTCTTATGCTCAGCACAAGCTGCACATCGAGCCCACTGGGTTTAAAGTCATAATGAAAAAGGACATGCTCATTTGTTTTCTCTCCGTTTCTAGGATGATCAGTGAATGATGTGTTTTTTTTCCAGTTCTGAGAGTTCCTGATTTTCATAACATTAATCTTTGATGGATTTGAATACATACATTCATATCTTGATGCCACCTTTTTATACATGTGCAGGTTAAGATTTTATGCTGGATTACAGGTTACTGGGGAGCACTGTCTCAGTATCTGGACGTGCTTTAATATGAGTGTAATTTGTCTGTAGGTGTGTTTGGAGTGGTCTCTGAGGCCTTCCTGCATTACAGCAGGAGAGTGTGTGCCTCTGTAGTGTATGTACTTACCATACTCGTGCAGAACTTGCTCAAGCCCGTCCAGCTAGTCAAAGGTACCAGCCCTACATCTGCCCCTAAACTAAATTCCTGCTGCACTTTTTTTTCTTTTTTTATAAAGTAAAGTTGGTGTATTTTTTTTTTTTGTTTGTTTGTTTGTTTGTTTTTTTTTTGTTTTTTTTCTCTTTACTAGACCTTCATAACTAGTGCATGGTGTTATCTCTGAACTCTTCACTTTGTCTTCGCTCCTATAGCTGTTGGATTTCGATGGCCAGTTTAGTGACGTGTGGGTGTTTATTGGCACCCACGTTCATTGAACGAACACGTTGGGTAGTGTGTAAGCAGGTTGGAATGTAACCATGGCAGCTAGTGTAAATACTGGTTTTGCCTGGGCCTTATCTTTATGCAGCAAGATAAAATTTAACATCAGATTAAATTTGGGAAGAATGGAAGGAAGAAGATTCAGCACTAACATGCTGCCATCTATCTGATATCAGCCCCGCTATCCTAACACTGATAGGAATCTTCTAGCCTTTTTTGATTGATTATGGTTGGTGGGAGTGGCCTTGATTCAGGGAGTGACCTGATCTGATAGTTTCAGAATATTTTATTGGGTGTTTTCACCTTAATGGAGTCGTGCATTTCCAATCTGTTTAGATTCATAATTTTTTTTTTCTGTCTTTTCTTGTCAAAATGTAACTTGTGTATTTGAATCATCTAACGTGCTGGGGTGACAACTTCTATCCTCTCATCACCTTAGGTTAGCTTTCACATAGGTTTCACACTGCATGCAAATCTGTTCTACACAACTGTTCTGCTAATACTCCCAGTTTCACAGCTTTCTTTAATCCCCATTTTCAATGTCGCAATTTTTTTCTGCAGTATATATTCAAGTAAGAAGGATGTAAGTTGTTTGTGCTAATGTGGTGTGTGTGTAACCTCAATCTCTCTCTCCAGCCCTGCTGTGCTCACTGATAGAGCGGTGTGTGAGGGTGTGCAGGAGAGCAGGGGCCTCCTCTGCTGCAGCCCTCACACTGCCAGCTCAGTATATTGGGTTGAGGAAGACCGGCAGTGGCAGTGTTAACGGAGGTAATACGAGAGGCTTTACTCCACTCTACCTCTTACCTCTGGAAGCACTACTGACTAATCACTAATTCTTTCTATGAATAGCTAACACTCCAATCTTTAAAGGTTTCTTGGATAGGCTGAGCAGCGTGTCATTGGAACGCCCACTATTCTTGTTTATTTCTGTTATTTTTCTAATCCAAGCCTGTCCGATTGTCTCTGACTTTACCTCTTATGTCCTGTCTTCCTTTTCTGGTGTGGATGGTACACTGCTTTGAAAGTCACAGAATGATTTGCATGAAGTGTTGATTGAAATTCTTTCATTCTTTATTATTCTCTGGCACCACTGCAAGTCCTGGCATCTGCACTTTTCACCCATCGGCCACTTTTCCACCATGTCCAACACAGTTTAACCCTTTGGGCAAATAGCTGAGCTCCACGGACGTATTGCACGTAAACAAATTGCTCTCTCTCTCTTGTGGGCATTACCTTGGTTACATGCAAATCCTGCCTCTGTGTATCCACCCCTGCACATCCCGGGCTCTGATCAAAGGGATAAAGAGGCAAAAAGGCTACAGGCGGAACTGGGGAATAGAATGATTTTATTGTTTTGTTGTGCTGGTTTTCTGTAGGTCATGCTAGTTACTGTGGAACCATGAATGTAAATGAAAAGGTGACTCAAAAGGACCTGTACACTCTTAACGGCCCTCTGTGTAAGTAGTGCTCTACATTACACTTCTCACACACATACATACACCCTACAAAGAAGACTTGGTATAGGTGCATGCTCTTCAAGTCAAAATGAATTACATTTGTTGCTGTAGACTGCATTAGAAAGTTGCTTCGACAGGCTTTTAGAGCATAGTTGCTACCGTAGACGCACGTTTATTCCACTACCTGTGGTACTGAAAAACATTAAAGGTGTGTTGATTAGTTTGCCAGCTGTAATGCTCAACAGGTGATGAGTCATGTCCTCGTGCACAGCAAACAAAACGTGTATGATTCACCAAAACACATGGCCACAGAACTTAAGCAGATTCTTGCATTCTTTCACAAAGACATTGTCTGTTTTGAATATCACCAGGCGACGACTGCAAAGAAAAAAACACCGTGAGGACAGACACAGCCTCCACCGGGTCCTCCGGTGCCCTGTGGTTAATAAAGGCTCTGTGGGTTCTTGTAACATTCACAGGTTTTGTACTCCTTGGTTCTTAAGTTGTTTATAGTCTGTTCCAGTTTTGCTACACGTGCTACCATTAATACTGTATATTGGGAGAGAAACTGTGTGAGTGTTAAATGTAAATAACTTTGATTTCCCTCCATTTTATGGTATCCAGGCAGCAGTGTGTTAAAGGTGGGCCAGGACGCTTTTTCAGCAGCCGTGTTTATCGCTAAGAAGAGTCTTTCTGTTCTCTATCTGGCTGCAGTGTCTCCAGGTCATTCCTGATGGGTTTTTTTTTAGCTTCTTCCAAAATCTCTGCATGAGATAATATATCCAGTTCAAGACTCCTGGGCATTATCTGTTACCCTAACCCTACCCGTCTAATCCTGTTTCAATTTTCAAATACTGTACCTTTGTCCCTTTTGTAGTGTGCAGTCTCATAACATCATGCCTGTGTGTCAGCACAGAGACAAATCATTCTAGCCTCCAAACGCATGAACTGTTAGTTATCACTAAAAACTTTCAAGGCATGTTGCCTTGACTTGGCAGGGGGACAGTATTTAGCTACTCCGTCTTTGTCAGTCCGAAGTCAGAAAGTAAGACATTGCTTTACTCTGGAACGGTTTCGTTAAAGCCACAATTGGGAAATTCAGAGCCACGCGGCAGTAGTACTCATACTGCTGGACACTAAATTTTCTAACACACTGAACTGAATACTAAGCAGCATCCTCAGGAGTGTAAACAATATGTGATGTATGCGAGACACTTGTTAAAACTCTTAATTTGATTATTTTAAACGGTGGAATTGACCCTTGATTGTGGCTATAACTGTAATAAAACCTAAGTTTGTTCTGTAGCATTCATATGCTTTCTTCACACAACAGCACATTAGAGCTAAATCTTGGCCGTAGAGGATAAGGCGACTGTACTACTCTCCCTAACGTCTTGACTAACACAGCGAAGGGAAGGTGTGGCCGCCTGCTCCTCCTCTCAGCTGATTGCTTTCTCTAAAGTCTGGTCGCAGTCCCTGCAATTTCCCTAACCCATTGTGCATATCTTCTCTTTGACCTGATTTATGGCTGACTGTCTGTGTGTGCGTCTGTGTACGTGTAGGCAGTGCAGCCTCAGGGGCATTACAGTGGCTGGGAACTGCATGGTACCAGTTGGTCACGCTCATGTCTCTCTTCAACGTCTTTTTCTTGACTAGGTGAGTTTTCATAGACGTTCATAATAAAACAAAATTTTTTTATCTGTGCACGTTTTTTTAAAATTCTGCTGGAAATGGCACTGGGAAATAAACTGTGTTACAAAGTTTCACTTTGTATTTGAAACCAAATATGACTAAATTCATACTTTCTTAAACACAGTTCCCCCAGTGCAGCTAACTGGTTATCAAAGGCCAGTCATGTCTCTCACTGTCTGTGGCAATGTAAAAGAACCATTGTCGTTCGTAAAAGTAGGCCATTTGCTGTCAGCGTGTTTCTGCCCTGGGTCCAAGGGTGTACCCTGCCCTCGCCCAGAGTCGGCTGTGGTGACCTTAATTAGCATTAAGTGGTTCACATGATGAATGCATGATGAGAACAATTTGTGGTACTGCATAAAAAAGATGAGTGGGCAAAATCATTTCTGTATAGAGGCACTTTGCAAGAGTTAAATACTGAAGATTCTTCAAATATATTTGCATAACTTGTTGAATATATCTCACAATAAGGCAACGATGATGAAGAAAGTGTGTGTTCGGAGTCTGGTGGAGAAGAGTTGAGTTTTTAGATGAGTTTGAGCAGTTAGGACGACTTTCACATCAGTGATTAAAAAAATTAAACCACACTTTTACTTGTATTCCTGTATATAGACTGAGCTGAGAATGTTTTAAGTGAAATCTAGTGTAAATGAAGTGTATCTGGGAGGTGACTTTATGGAGTGGTTCAATTTTCCCATCAGTTCAAGATGTCGGTGAAAAATTAACCCAACTCTGGATGGAAGTAAATGTTGTGATGTTGCTGAAGTTTGTTGAAACAATGCTACGGTGATTACACACTGTAATTAAAGCTAAAGGCAATCCAACACAATGAGTGTGTGACTTTTTGGTGTATGAGAATCATTTTACTGAAATTAACTAAATTGGGAAAGTTGACAAAGTATTTTATGAACAAATAAAGACTGTAGAATACTCATCTTGCTTCGGCACTGACCAATCAGGGTCATCCGTGAGCTCAAGCATACGAAGGTGAGCGCTTTCTTCCAAGTTTTACACCACACCTGAAAAGCAGCTGGAAAACATGTGGCCGACTGGACTCACAGGCCTTGGATGAAGAATGGGTTAGTCTTTGCCCTCCATGGTTGCTAGCCTTCATTCGTTAGTGGCGATCTGTGTTGGGTGGGAAATCTGAGGAAATCCTAATTGATTATGATCAAGAGTAAATTCTTTTTTGAGACTTGGTTAACATGTGTCATCTCTTTCTTCAGGATCTTTCCTATACTTCAGAAACTTTTCCTGGTTATTCTTCCCTTTGTGCTTACCCTTGGTAAGTTCTGCCATATACACCTCCAGTCATGTTGGAGACCCCATTTTTAACTTGCATCTTTTGATGAGCATCTGAGACATTCGTGTAATTTTCATCTCTTGTATTTTAATTTGTTTTCTCTTATGTAGCTGTCCTGTGGTACTGGGGGATGATCAGCCTCTCCACCATTTGGCCCCTAGCAAATGTGACGACTACGGACTCAGCCATCAATAAAGCCATTGACATTCAACCTGATCTCCCGTTATCAGATCTGACCGTTGAGGCTGAACCAGTGATCAACGTATTGGAGACAAATTCTGAGGTAAATGAGGGTCCCACCTGTTAATTTTGCTATAGGAAGTTTACACCAATGCAGTATTAAAGTTGCTGTGGCTTCAGCAGGAGCTGGCGGTTGTGCCTGAGGCTGATTCTGAACGACTTGAGCGGATAGAGCAGAGTCTGGGGATGCTGTGGGATAAGGTGACAGCGTCAGGCGGCAAACTGGAGGAGCAGCAGGCTGAGGTACTCGGCCTGTGCAACTCACTGAAAGAACAGCTGCATATCAACACGGATAAAGAGACCATGAGCCAGTGGTTGGGAACACTTCTAGAGCAGAGATTTAGCCGGCTAAGAGACGAGCTGGAGAAGGAGACTGAGCACTCGCAGAAGGTATGTCCGTGGAGAAACTACTCCCTAGTTTCTTGGCAGTAACCGAAAAAAGTCAATGGCATTGCAGCAGGATAATTAGTAAACAGGGTTTTCCTCATCTTTTTCTCCCAGCTGCAGGAAGAGGCCGATGCTGGGGACGAAAATCAGGAGTCCCGACTAGCCAAGATCGAAGCTCTTCTTCAGGACCTGACTCAAAGAACCGAGGTATTGTAATAACCGACCTGATCCTGATCGCGTGGCATTTTTGTACGGTTCTGTATTTAACTCGGTGTGTGTATGTTTACTGTTTAAAGGAGTTACAAACAAGACAAGAAGCTGAGACACTGTCTACTGTCAGGTCTGTCCATTACTATACCACGAGCCTTGCATGCATATAAGAGTTATAACATTACCTCCTGCAGAGAAATATTATTGACTTATAATGAAGTTGTTCTTCAAGCTCAAGTTAAAAGAGTTTATAGTCAGGGGAGGGGTGCAGCGCTGTTTTAGCCGTCAGACATGTATGAGGAGACTGTGTTTATTCTACCCACACCCACTGGATTGTGCGAAATACTGTATTTTTATTATTTTATCTGAACAGCCAATGTGCGTTTAGCCTAGTGCACACTCCAGCCTGGTGGCTTCACTTTGGCTTGCCTCACATTGATTTACAGTGACCCCTCCCCGGTCACTGACATCAATTGACGCTGACTGGAGGCCTCTTCCTCACAGCAAGCCGATAAAGTCACATTTGGTGGTGGGAGGAAGGTCTAATTATTGAGAATAAAAATAAGAATTGTTTTAACAGTCAAATGCTTCTGAAGAATAACTGTAGGATGAACGGAAGAGCCGACCAGACAATTGGTGTTTAGCCTAGCACGGGGGACTCCCGTTAGCAGCTTGCAGTGGCGCTTCACCTACTGTAGTGACAAAGATACTTGCAGTATAAGAGCTGATATCTTAGTAGTAGATTAGACAATCAGCGCACACGATTGCTCATGTTTGTATCATTTAAAGTAGCAGTTCTCAAACTGAAAGGTTTCAGAAGACTAATTACAGATATGTTTGAAAATTAGCAATGCAATTAAATATCACAAATTATCCATATATCCAACCTATATGTATTTAATAAACTGTAGTATTATAAGAACAGTCATCCATTTATGCTAATGTCCATATCAGTGACAGCTGCAGAGAAAAAAGTTTCCAGTAAGGCAATATCAGTTTCTCGTCAGATGAAAGTCATTGGATATGGGGAACCTTTTCCATTTGAGAACTGTTGCCCAATTTTTTGATCCATCTGATTGGTATATCTTAGGGGTTATCGATACCTTTTAGTGATGCAAGCATATATTTCTGACAGTTGCACGTCACTGTCATGACGTCAAACTGACTGCATGCTGTTGGAAAAGGGCTGAAAAGTGGTCCAGAGCATGGCTTTGTGAGAGTATGACAATAGTACTGCGTGTGAGGCCTGTTTAATCATTTTAATAAGAGTGGTAACAGTAGAAACATTGTATGTAGAAACATACAATTTTAAAGCAACATAGACTAAAACTGCAGAGATGCCATGTGTTTCTCTGTGTGCCACTGTGCACGTGTCACAGCTTGTAATCCAAGCAGTGTGTGTGGTACCGTGGGAAATTCCCTTGTGGTATAATATTAATGCCTTGTAGGCACACTTGCTGAGCAGATTTAGCAGATACTCCCTCAGAAAAGTTAGCTAAATTAATCAGATCCTCCCACAGAAAGCAGACATGCTCATTTCAGATTCTTTGAAGATGAACTGTTTAATTTATGAGCCTGATTTGTGAAAGTAGCAAGGCAAACTGCAATCTGTATTTATAAAAAATATATATATAACATAATACTTCTTGTTTATTAATTTATTAAGACGCGTAATTCTAATTAGGGTTGACGGGAGGCTGGTGCCCATCTCAGCTGACTCCAGGTGAAGGCAAAGACACCCTGGACAGCTCACTAGTCCCATTGCAGGGCCAACAAACATTCAGCCATTCACGCTCACACCTAGGGGTGATTTGGAATGGTCCCGAGCCCCGGAATTGAACCCCGGCCTTCTTGCTGTAAGGCGGACATGCTAATCACTGCGCCACCATGCCACCCCCTTTTTGTTTATTTTAAGGTCAAACGTAGCCTGTTGCGTGAGAACCTAAACACCTGGGACTACCATGACCATTCCAATGAATTGGCAGAAATGCCAGGAAAACTTATAGACAATTCCATTGACCCCTTTAGGGCAACAACCGTCGTCTTCCACCATCTACCATCAAGTCATTATGACTAGATGTGAGATATAGGCTTAAAACAATCTCAAATTAGTTTGTTACATGTGCTTTTCGTTCAAATGAAAATTCAACAAGTAATTCCTTCAAGTGTTTATAATATAAAAGTAAAATTAGGACAAGATCTGTGAAATGTGGTTTGGTGCTCAGCAATGCCTGATCCCAACTTTCTCTGTAGTGGGGAAATGGACAGCGCTCTTCATGCAACTCTAATGGCACAAATACGCAAGCTGGAGAACGCTCTGGGCGACATCAGAGCAGAACTGCAGGGAGTGACTGGCTGTAAAGGAAAGTGCGAACAGCTGGATTCTCTTCATGACTCTGTGAGTCACGTGCCTATTACTATTTACATCTTTACTGTGTTGTTCATGTCATGTGGTCTGATGGTATTTCTGGTAATAGCACTTCTTTCTAGTGGCAGTAATCAGGATGACGCAAGTTATATTAATATTGATTATTTTTTAATCATTATTATTATTTTTTTTTTGGTAACCTTTTTTACAGATATCTGCTCAGGCCAAGAAAGAGCTTCAGGTTCTTCTTTATGGCGAGGGGGAGGAGGGGGAGGAGAGGGATGACCTAAAGCTGTCAGGTTCTTTGATGCAGTGGCTTTCAACTCGGTTTGTAAGCAGCTCGGACCTGCTGGCCTCCCTGAGCGCCCTCGAGAAGAGAATTCTTGGAAGCATGTCGCTTCAGCTAGAGGAGATGCAGGAAAAACCAAGTGAAGAGCAGATTACACAAAGTGTCCTGCACGCCACTGAACACTCTGGCTTATTAGAAGAGGTAAGACGTTTAACCATGTGGCTTTATACATTTTTTATTATTATTATTGTTATTATTTTAAATGGCCAGCTCCATAATGCTTGTGTGGGTTTCCTTCAGTTTCCTCCTGCAGTCCAAAGACATGCACATAAATTGCCTTTAGATGTGAATTGCTTGTGTCTGTGTCAGCGAGTGTCCCGCTCTCAATTAATGTCAGCTGGAATTGCCTTAAGTTTCCTCCTACGACCCTAACGGATAGAAGGAGTCATCCTCATGAAGATATCAACATTCTCAGTAACCTTTGTTTTTTGTTTTTTTTCTTGACCAGGATGTTCAGCTGATTGTGCAGAATGCTCTGAAGCGCTACTCTGAGGACCGCCTCGGCCTCGTGGATTACGCCCTGGAGTCTGGCGGTAGAGTATCAAACTAACTACAAATTAACGATGGTGTGAGAGTAACCCTGACTGTGCAGTGTTGAGTGCATCTGGGCAAAGTCTGAATTAGACGTTAATTGTTGACATTTAGGTGGCAGCATCCTGAGCACACGTTGTTCTGAGACGTATGAGACGAAGACCGCTCTGATGAGTCTTTTTGGTTTTCCTCTTTGGTATTTCTCCCAGTCTCCTCGTGCAGTCATCCAGGTAAATTCTTAGTGATTATATTACACACAGAAATTTACTATATATATATTACATACTGTTTTCAACTCATTTCCTTCTCCCCAAATCAGCCTGATGTACATCCTGGTAATTGCTGGGCATTTAAAGGCTCCACTGGTTATCTGGTGATTCGTCTGTGCGTGAAGATTGTTCCCACTGCATTTTCCCTGGAACACATCCCTAAAGCGCTCTCACCTACCGGCAACATCAGCAGCGCCCCACGCAACTTCACTGTCTATGTAAGGCACACTACTGAAATTAGATACGCATAGATGTTTGAAGCGATATAAGAGGAATTGTATTGACCAGTCAAGGCAAATGCATGAGAAAAGCCAAGTACTCCTAATAGATCTTCTGTCTTGATAAATGTCGCCTTCAGATTTCAGATGTCACTGTAATTTTGTTGATACAAAATATTGCCGAATATCAGTAGGCGTGTTTGTGACAGTGAACTGTGCTGTGTTTTCAGTCAGGACTTTTAAAGTGTTGCAGTCTGGTTAGTGATGTAAACAGTGCTTATATTGGTATGTAGTTATCTGCTTTAGTCATTGAAAAAACCTAGTCCATGCTGCAACATTGTCACATGTTCATACTGGGACTCTAGTGATTACATGATTTAACTGAGGTTAGTAAGAACCTATTTAGTGAAATATAGTATCAAGAATACTAAAGATGGTGGCCCCTATTAAATATGGCAAAGCCTTGCGGAAAACCATAAACTCCTTTTAGCCATTTATTTAGTGACATCCTCAATTTAAAAACATTGAACGCTCCTGAATGGTGCAACAGAATAGCGTTCATCCCATCATCTGGAGGTGCACAGATGATGCGCAGTCTCGTGGCCGGGATCCCATAGGAGTTAATTGGCTGAGCTCTTAAGGGCATATGCCCTTTTTCTTATTACTCACACCACTCAGTCATGGCTGTCTGTGGCCCCATTTATTCCCCTGCACACATGGGGAGGATAGAACTGTCCTCCTCCTGACCCTGCATGAGCAGCAGTTTAAAAAAACTTTAGGAGGAAGAAGCACATGGTGGCCTCTATGTGATGGGGAAGTCTTGCCTGATTGGAGAAAATTGTCTTAGGTTAAGAAAATAAAAATATATAACTATTGATAGGGTTTTTTTTAGTGTGTATGTTTGTGTGCTTTTCAATGCAGTTTCTTCTGAAGTAAGAAACTCAAGGAGGACGTAAAAGTGAATTCTGTATACGGAACTATCTTTTTCCTTTCTATAAAGGGTCTGGAGGATGAGCAGCAGGAGGAGGGGCAGCTACTCGGGGAGTATGTGTACGAAGAGGATGGAGATGCTCTACAGACCTACCCAGTCACGGTGAGAGAGGCTACATGTCTAAGCCTTATTTGTGTGGAACTAGAATTACATGGGGTCCTGGAAATGTTTCTTATTTTATTTTCATCCAGACCATCCGTGTGTTCTTCACCATGCTCTACTTAGAAAAGTACAGGCTGTCTTGCCTACTCATTTTTTTTTTCTTTTTCTTTTTTTTTCTTTTTCCTCCCTTCATCTGATCATTGAGATACAGATTCAGGATTTTTATTCAGATGTCACCTTGTTATGGAGTAAATTCTGTATTGATGTTACTGTGTGTAGGGGGTGTATCACCCTCCCCCAAGTCCAATATTTAACACTCCCGAATCGCAAAATGAAAGGTGGTTGCCCACTCAAAAGTCCCCTGATGAGTGGACATGTATGTATGTATGTATATATATATGTGTGTGTGTGTATATATATATATGTATATATTTATATCGTCAACAAAAGGATGGAACAACAACAATGTTGGCCAAGGAAACATCACTCAGTCCGTTCAGCGTAAAGGGCTCTCTGTCTTCAAGCAGGTACATGCAGTGAGCTATAGTTAGCTAGCAACATGTGTAAATGAATGTATGCTGTTAGTCATTTCTGAAGAAACTCAGTGTCCTGATTTTTGAAAGTTGAGACTTAAACCATTGACTTCTGGGAATCCTGCGGATCAGTTTCACTATTGATCTCATAACTGGAAGGCGACAGGGAAAAGGACAGCAGGAGTTGGTGGGGCAGGAATCTGGATAATAGTGGATCAAAATAATACTGACATACTCCTCATAAATTTAGATGGTGTATGGTATTGGAGTTGAAATAAATCATAATAGAAATTTGTGAGTTATGATGTTCATTTGGGTTGATGGCTAACCTTAAATCTCAGAGTGTCCTTCTCCAGCTCTGTGATCCATATATTGTCTTGTGCTGGCTTTCTATCAGATCACACTGGTTGTTTAATTTTTTAACTTTCATAGCTTCAGAACTTACAACCTGTATCCTGTTCGTTACATCTTCTGTAATGAATGAAAAAGCTCTCAGAAACATTGGGGGTTTTTTGTTGTTGTTGTTGTTGTTGTTGTTTGTTTGTTGCCCTGCAGTGAGAGATATCTATATGCACTCACTCACTCACTCACCCATCCATCCTTTAACTCTACTCCTTATCTGCCAGGTTTAAGGGGAAGCTAGTTCTACTAGACTTAAGGCAATAAGGCGTGGCACACCGAGAACACACCCTTGCCACTCTATTGCAGGGCTAACGCAAACAAACATTCACCCTTATGGGCAATTTGAAGTAGCTAGTTGACCTAATGTACATGTCTTTGCACTGTGGGAGGAAACTAGATTACCTGGAGTAAACTCAGGAAAGCATGACAAGAATATTTAACTCCATACTGGAAGGTCCTTGCTGAAATTTGAACCCAGAACCTTTTTGCTGTTAAGTTGCAGTGCTAACCACCGTGACGCCAATTCACAAACCAAACGAATGCAAACTTTACCACATTCTATTTTATTGCTATCTGATGGGTTTCATTGCTCTCACTGTATGAAAAGATGATCTGATGTGATGTTAGAGACCGTAGCACAGCTGAACACATTCCTAACAATATATAAATAAACCTACAGTAATACTGCTGATAGCTGAACAAAATACTTCTGAGCTGTTAGTCTGTCAGTATAGTAGGTTTCATGTGTGAAAATTGGTTATTAGCGACACATTCATCTAGAAATAAACCTGAAAATGGTGTTGATTTACCACCCAGTGAGGTGTAAACATTTAGATAGCAGGACAGTGATTCGTGAGAGATTCAACACCCTTTAATATCGTTTACATTTTCGTTTCACTCTTCCCAGGAAAACAACACGGAAGCCTTCCAGATTATTGAGCTGCGAGTGCTGAGTAACTGGGGTCACCCAGAGTACACGTGTCTGTACCGCTTCAGGGTGCACGGCAATCCAGTAGAGCAGTGATCCGACACTAAAGTGCATGTGGAGTTTCACAGAGGAGATACCGCACCACCCAGTCCGGATGTGGAAACAACTAACAGGATTGCTTGCTTTAACCATCAGTTTTTGCCTCTGCACTTTTGCACTCGTGAGTCTCTCTGACAATACCGAAGTCATCTCCATCTGGAACTTTTGGGGGGTTTTTTATTTTGTTTTGTTTTGTTTTCTCCTCTGTGATTTTCCTCCTGCATGCGACTCGGACTCCGAGCAGCCGACTCGGCATGGTCTGAACTGCACTGAAGAACACTCAGTATGTTAAAACAAAAAGGACTACAGTGTATTTTAAACAGCATGTTGTAAATATTGTTAATAGTTTGTCCGCTTTAAGTGTGTCTAATAATTTTTTGCATTTTCCTATATAGTGTAATGATTTTCAAGTGCCCCAGCTAAGAGAGACTGTTATTAATCACTATTTATTTTTTTATGTATTTGTGTTGATCTTAGTAAGACTTTATATTGTGTATTTTTGTAAATGCTTTTCAAATCATTTTGTAATTATCGAGGGACCACAGGTTGGCTTTTGCAATGAAGTTATATTTTGTTTGTGTGGGATGTTCCAAATAAAGAGTAATTTTTTTAAATGCTTTATATAATTATTTGTGGTTAGTTGGGAGTAATTTATACTATTAACAAGGGACAAAATCCTGCTGCCAAATCCACATACACGTTTAATCAAAGAGCAAATCCTTTTCTATAATAATTAGTAAATTATTTGATGTGACGGTTTAAAAACAAACAAAAAAGTCTCCTGAAGAGCGGCTCGATGCTAACTGGTAACTCGCCATAAAACCAAGCTGGTAAATCAGTAATCATCAAATACACTGTACTTTTGTACTAAATGTATGTGGACACCTGTCTATTACACACATGTACACCTGCTTTCCCGCTGTGGGAAGTCTTATGCAGTTAGAAGTCTTATGTTAAATGAGCAAATCCAAGTGTCTTTGGTAAGGTCTGCAGTGTGATGACTAAATGACTGGGTCTATTTGTTTCCATAATGGCAAGTCTTGTGTGGTGTTCTTGGGATGCACCTACTAACTGTTCCTGACGCGTGCCTACCAAAGACTATTGAACTGGCAAGTGTGTCGTGGATGACCCATTGACGCATGTGGGGAGTGAAGGCTAGTACGTATGTTCTGAACCCACACAAGAGCTACAGTAGCATCTGCTGCGCGTGATAGAAAGCAGTCAGAGCACACCTTGCTTTGCGGCTTATGTATGAGGTAGCCTATAAAACAGACCAGTCAGTTAGTGTTAATGTTAGGGCTGATTGGTGTGTGTTTTTTCCTCAAATTGTATTATAATTTAAGAAGACATTTTTATAAGTGGGTATAGAAAAGAATCACTTCTTCATAATTATTCACTCTTGCTTTGTACTGTGGTAATGTAGTGCTCCAGTTATATTTACTCAGTGCATCATATAACAGCCAAATGAAAGATCCCCACAGTTAAGGAGGAAAAAACAACCAAAGATTAAACCAACAGCATTACTGAGATGGTTAAAGGATCACTCCCTGTGTCAGTAGTTTGTGGAAACACCTATTGTTTACAGCCATGAATCTGTTGAGATACAGGGGGACCCAAAAAACTTCCCGCATTTGAAAGGTAAAGAAATTTAAGTTATAAATAATCAAGTCAAATCAAGCACACATGAAACTGAACAGTGCAGGATAGGCGGTGCTATGGTCCCATGGTGGCTCAACCCCAGATTGAACTCGTACAGCTTGGTTTGGTTTTAGCAACGAGGAGCTACACAGTTTGTAGCTCTTTGAAGGTGCTATAGGGAAATGTTTCAGTGTGATCCCATTGCATAACGATTTTGAGTGGTCAGTTCGCTCCCCTGACCTCAACCTTTGTGATTTTTAATTGTGTTTTATTTATTTATTTAAATAAATGGGCTACCATAAAGCCTTTAAAGTTCAACTTGTTTCATATGACATGACCCTCCAAGCCACGGCAGTCTCCAGAAATCACCTTCACCTTTTTCTTCTTTTGTCAATGTGTAGTTAACTTTGGGCTATTGTCATGTTGGAAGGTGAATCTTCTTCCCATTGACAATTTTCTGGCAGAGATCAGCAGGTTTTCCTCCAGAATTTGACTGTTTATTTCTCCATCCACGTTGACAGGTGCCTCCACCTCTGCTGCTAAGAAACACCCCCACAACAGGATGCTACCACCTGCATGCTTCATTGTATCTTTACTGTGTGCTGTATCGGCTTTTACACCAGATGTACTGTTTGGTGTTGAAGGTCTCAACTGAACATAATACCTTTCTCATTTGGCCTCAGAATCTTCAAGGTGTATTTAGGAAAAGCTTGGTCCAGACTTGATTTGGTCTTTCTTGAGGAAAGGCTTTTTTCTCTCAACCTTCCCATATAAGCCATATTTGTGGACCATTTGTAATGATGTTGTTACATTAACACAATGAATATTCTTTACCAAAATTTAATATTAGGTCTTAATATCCTCAGTTTCCTTCTTGCTCTTCCATCCAATTTGGAGAAATGGCCTGATGTAAAAAGGGTCCTAGTACTATCGAAAACTTCTTTATTATGGACCTTACTCTGCTAAAATGTTTGTATCCATCTCCTGAATTTGACCCATCCACATCTTTGTCCCAAGATCTTTTCACAGTACCTTGCCACCCACAGTTGATTGTTTGCATTCAGTTATATTTACAAGAACTGGATTGCTTTAGGAATAGTTTAGGAATGGCTGTTTAATGCAGAACTAATCAAATCAATTGAAATTGATTGCCCATGGAAGCTTGGTGTGTAATGGAGAAGGTGATTAATTAAAGCTGGGTGAGTTTACAGTTATTTTTAGGATGGGTGATCCTCTACACATCTCAGTGATTCTGGGGTTTTATTTTGTTTTTCTGAACTGTTGCTATTAAATCTTTGACTTTGCTGTTAATTTGCATTGTGTGAATTCAGCTGGAAAAATATTTTTGAGTAGGTTGCCATTTTAGGCTGCAAAGCAAATAAATGTGATTGTTTATAATAAGTGTGAGCTCCATGAAGACATGATGTGTTACGGTTAAACTTAAAGAACTTGAGTGTCCTGACTCCAACCCCACTGAACAGCTTTGCAATAAACTGGAACACCATCTGAACAGCAGGCCTCTTCAGAGTTCAACCTCATTTTTGTTTGTGTGGCTGATTGAACTGAAATCCCCAGTCACAGTCCAGAATCGAGTGGAAATCCTTCCCACAGTGACTAATACAGCAAAGCAGAATGGCCAGATGTTCGCATAGCTTTGGCTGTATGGTGTAGCTCATGAGGCAGGTACACATCCTTAATAAACAATACAGATATGACAATGGCAAAGGAAATGTTCCTGAAACGACGTGAAGGTGGAACCAAACACAAAAGGAAACCTCCACCCGCATCCTGTTATTAGCTGATATCTCTGTACTGTAAAATCAAACGGTTCAGTGTATTCTGAGTCACTCATAGATTTGCCAAACCGCTTTACCTTCTTAATCCAGACCATCACAAGGCAACACACACAACCATTCACACTCACGTCTAAGGGCAATTTAAAATATCCACTTTGCCTAATGGGCATGTGTTTGGACTGTGGAAAGAAACTGGAGTACCCAGAGGAAACCCAAAAATACAGGGAGAAACAGCCCAGTATCCACTGAAAAAGCCTGACAATTTTAAGTGACAATGCAGTTTTAAGTTTCGTCTTCAGTGTAACCACGAGTCCATTTAATCATTTTACTTCAATTTGCTTAATCTCTGTACATTTCTCCATTCATTTGGTATTCTTCTACCTTTAAAGAAATTGGCACAGTGGTAAGCACCGGTCACAGCAATAAGGTCTGGGTTCGATTCCTGGGCTTGGGGCGTTTCTGTGTGGAGTTTGCATGTTCTCCCCATGCTTGCGTGGGTTTCCTTCGAATACTCTGGTTTCCTCCCAATGTTCAAAACATGCACAGTAGGCTAATTGGCTGTTCCAAATCGCCCCTTAGTGTGAGTGTAAAAGGTTGTGTGAGTGTTGACCCTGCAATGGTCTGATGACCCTGCCTTCGCCCAGAGTCGACTGAGATGGGTGCCAGCCTCTCTGCGACACTAATTAGGATTAGGTAGTTTAGAAAATGAATTAATAATGAAATTTTTTTAAATAATAATAATGATGATGATGATGTGATGATAATAATAATAATACGTTGTTGATATTATATTTATTATAATATTTACTTCTCCAGTAGATGGCGGCAGAGAGTTGGTTGAGCGTTTTTTGCGCCTTATTCCTTTTCCCTTTCCTACTCGTATTCCGTGTAAGCCCCGCCTCGCTCATTAGGATTGGTTATTCACAAACGCTCTCACCAAACTCATCCAATCAGCGAGTTGTTTGTTAACGCTATTAGCTAAAACGTATACGGGTAGTAATAATAAATTGCCGGGAAGGAGTTCCTATGGCATGGGAGTGAGAGAGGGCGTTAAAGGAGCTGTGATTTCTATCCCGGGTTGTTTTTGGGTGGTGGCTGCTGCCTGTTTGAGTAGAGCGCTTCTCACTAGCAGAGGGGCTGTGATATGTGGTCTGTTAGTTTAGTTCAAACAGGAAATTTCGGTATTTAGTTTTGTTTTGGTGTTGTGAAGACGGTTTAATTTAATTTAACCCCCGCGTCGCAGACAGACAGACAGACAGAGAGAGACAGCAGAGAGAGAGAGTTAGTTTGTATTATTTCTTTACTCTGAACAGCTATCAGCAAACACACATCAGTGACATGCAGGCCATAAAGTGTGTGGTGGTTGGAGACGGGTGAGTGGATTTTATTTATTTATTTATTTATTATAATATTAAAGCCTAGTAGTTTATACTGCTAAATAAATGAGAATCATTTTCATGGTTTATCATGGTTTTATATGTTTATCCTCTGTTAGTCTGAAGCCTTTTCACAGTAACAACAACAGCAACACACTCCCTTAAACACTAGATTAACTAAAAACATTCATAACAACTGTTCACTTTACAAACCTCTCTTTCTCTTTTTCATTTTCTCTCTCTCTTTTTCATTTCTCTCTCTCTTTTTCATTTCTCTCTCTCTTTTCCATTTCTCTCTCTCTTTTATTCTCTCTCTCTCTTTTATTCTCTCTCTCTCTTTTATTCTCTCTCTCTCTTTCATTCTCTCTCTTTCTCTTTTCATTCTCTCTCTTTCATTCTCTCTCTCTCTCTCTCTCTTTCATTCTCTCTCTCTCTCTCTCTCTCTCTCTGACGGTTATTCTTTCCTTCAGCTCCTGTAGTTTTCCGCATTCCTTCACCTTTTGTGTTCACAGACTCCAGTCCTATCCTCTTAATATCCGAACTATTAAATAGAAACCTTGTTTGGATCATTTCATCATTGCACCTGAAATAGAATTTCATAATGAAGTAACTAGAGCACTGAGTTTTCACTGAAAAGCCTTTAAATAAATTAATAAATAAATACATTGATACACTGAATAGGAGATGAATAGGGGGTTAGTTTGGTTAAATGCATGTTTATAGTATTGTAAAAGTGAGTAGTGAGGTATTTAATTTCTCGCAGGTTCTCTGAATAAAGCTGTGTTTATTGATGTGAGGTAAACAAGTGTTGTTGTTGTTGTTGTTTTTGTTTTGTTTTTTACACCAGAGCCTACTGGCTTATTAGGCTGGAGCCTATCCCCGGCTTCTGTAGCGTGAAGTGACTAGGAGTAGGATGCTTCCGTCCCAGTATTTCTTACTGGCACCCATTTATACTGCTGTTTGGGAAGGGGTGTTATTTCTTGTGTGCACAAAAAGTGAAAATGTACATGAAAACCATTAGAATGGTATACAGTATAGATAATATGGACTTAAAAACCCATATGCAGGAGACTTTGAAGAAACGACAGACAGCGTTGAGAGCAGAATTATGCTGAAACTGAATATCTTGAGAATGGTTATACCTACACTCCTACAATTGGGCTTAAAAGAACCAGAAACCACACGTTTATATTCGGCTTTAATAGTAACTATAAATCTCATTGTAACCAATTTCAAGTTATTGATGAAAAACCTTTTTTTCTTCTGAAGAATGTCTTCAAAATCACAAATAATGAAGTCACAACGTCACAGAGAAACTATCTGATCTCTTTCAAAAAGTATGATATTGAAAATAACTTTAAACAAAAAAATTTAAACAAAAACATCACATTTTACTTACCTGCTTCAAAATTCAACGCACTTACATTCATTATAAAATTTAAATGTCATTGAAGTTCATATCTCATTGTGAATTAAGTCAAATACCTTTCAGTACTACCCTCCTTTGAGATTATTTTTGTTGGAATTCACAACATGGCTTAAAAGTAATGCTATTTGGATAGAAAATTAAGATAATTACGTTCTAATACAAGCAATTAGCTTCAGATAAATGGAAAATGTCACATTTCAAAGTTCCTAGATGACCTCTGCAACTAGTGCTATCGCAGCATCAGAGTCTGTCCAGGTAACGCTTTTTTATATTTATATATATAATTTATATTTATATATATATATATATATATATATAAAGATTAATAATAATACTTAAACAGAAAAATAATTATTAAAAATTATAAACTTCCCCC
>JBCNYG010000019.1:20876944-20892418 GCA_039654305.1 Porochilus rendahli
ATGTGTGTGTGTGTGTGTGTGTGTATGTATATGTATATGTGTGAGTGTATCTCCTCAGAAATTCACCAGAATGGTCATCCCAGCCACTGTGTATCTTAGCTTTAGCTATTTATAAAGTGTAACATGAAATTCATAGATATTTTTATCAGCCCTTTAACTGGCCTTGACCATCTCATGGGTTTATGTTCAAAACGTCCAAGTTTGACAAGTGGATGTAAAGTGTTATATTTCTTCATTCCTATTGTGCACAGTGTAGCCATGGTACATGGTAAAGTGAATCAGAATTGATTCTATAGTATATCTTTGTCTGACTGATGGATAGTTTTACTATTGGATAGATGGATTTACCTCTTTGAAGGAAAAGAGCTTTGTGAAGATTTCGTAATGGCTACCAGCCTGATGGCCGCAGCCGAGGATACATAAGACATCTGAGTGAGTCGGCATCAACAACTAATGGAAGGAAAAAATATTTAGTGCCACTGCTGTACCATATTATGACACAATGCCTGAAATCAAACATTTTTATAATAGGCTTACTTTAGCTGAGATGGCTGACACAGCTGCTGTCCGCTTACAGGTTATATCTGACCCATCCATAACCTGGGGGAGGGGGATTAATGAGTATACTGTATATCCTTCATCCTGTAGTATATTAGTTATACAGTAGTAATGATTGACAGTGCCTTGAATGAATATATAACTTCTTTTAAACTTTTCCATCCCTTGTGGTTTTATAATCTGAAACGGAATTGGAGTTTTCTGCGGTTATATGTCAGAAAAGTTCCTAAAAATTCCCGGAAATATTGCAAGATATGTGCTGGGGCATCAGTATAGTCTGTATAAATGTCTATAACTCCATTATGCATCACATGATTAGTTGAATGAACTTCACTGCTGAGAAATTTATATCATGTGATCTTACTATAAATACATGACGTCCTGGAACACTCTGAATATTGTACATGAACATACAATAAAAGTGTTATGGAAACCAATGAGATACACTGGACTACTTTACCTAATTTAGAGGTGCTGAGTTCAATTCTGCATTCAGAATTCTTCATGTCAGGAACTAGTATCTAGTAACTTTTTTTTTTCTTGACCATTTTTCCCCTCTCCCGCTCACTCAAACATACAGTTTTGCCTATTTAATGGGTTAGTTGTATGTTCTAGGTTAGTATGGTCAATCTGCTTGTTTTTTTAATTTAGTATTAAAGAGTTGATAACTGACGTGTAAAATCAAACTGAACAAAACCTTCACACAAGAAGAAATTTTTATTTACTGTTTGGTTATTTATTTTACTAGTTATTTCACTGGACAAGAGCAAAATTATTATTTTCCACGGGACTGTCAACTTTCCAGACAATTTTTGCTACATTTGAGGCAAGTATACCATCAAAGACCCGCAGAGCAAGCAGCAGCAAGGTTCCAACAGCTTACAAACTCTATTTTGGTTGCAAGGCTCGGGGTCAAGACACTTGGGCTCAACATTTCTGCTCAACAAAACTTGAGCTCAACATTTCTGCTGCAGTGTTTGTTTTTCTGCACTTACTCAGTGGCTTAAGAGCAAGAAAACAACTTTCATTTGCTGGACCTATGGTTTGGAGAGCCAAATAAACAGTCATCAGTATGTTACTTTTGTAAGACCAACATCATTGGCTTCAACAAAAAAAAACAATTCAAACATTGTTTATCCAGAGTGTCCATTAGCCTTAAAACCAAATCAACATGGACCAGATCTTCCAGTATCAATTCACTTCCAGTGCCAATTCAGCGCCATTGTGATGAACATCGTTAAAGATTTCACCAAGACATCTTACAGATGAAAATAAAATGGAAATTCATAAAACATTTTGAACAAGTTGTGCAAGTTCAGAAAAAAATACCTTTAGATAAATGTGAATGTCTTTAAAATTTTTATTCAAATTATAATTTGTACATAAAGTGAAAAAAGAGGATTTGGAGGTATAGCAATAACTCAAAAACATGACATGATAGAAACTTTTGGACTTCAAATTTGGAATCAGCATGGTTGATTTAGTAAAGATAAGTTTTTACTTAGACATAGTAGTTGACTCAGTAGAATACAAAGTTGTTGTTTTTTTGTGGTCCAGTGAGATCAAAAAAAGGTTAAGAGCAAGTATCAAAAGTCCTCCACCAGGTAAGGCACCAGCGTGGATTATTTACTTGGACAAGATGCAACCAACACCACCCTTCATTGTGCTAAAGGTGTTGACACTCCAAAAAATTCTTAAATGAATAAGATCACCTTACTTTATATAGTGTTGTTCCCTGTACGATAGTAATACTTATAGCATTTCATTAGTTGTAGTAGTAATAGTTGTAGTGTTTTGGGCTGTGACAAAAAATTATTCCAAAACATGACATGGGGTCCAAACGGTATTATTATATGGTGTTATTTCCATAGTTGCGTTATATGATGTGTAAAGTATGTTGAAGAAAAAATACGTCACATCAACCACATTGGGCTCACATTCTTTAAAGAAATCTAACCTTTTTATTCAGCAAAAAGCCAACAAAAGGTGTCCAACTGCAGTCTTTACAAAAGTAATTACTGATACTTTATGGTGATACGACACAGTCAGAATTCATATAAAGTGTGGATTACACTTCCTTTATTTGTCTTGTCTTGTAAAATGAGGCACATTTAAATGGAAAGGTCTCCTTACATACTGACAAGACCCAAATTATCACAGCACATAAAACATGATACCTATGTACCATATATGAAGGCATGATGAATATTTCATTACAGTGACACCATAAAAAGTACACTTTAGAAAATATTCAAATAATTATAAGATTCATTTTTTTATATCACTGTCATTTTTAACATTGTTGAGCTACATTTATAATATTTTCAAAATGTATAAACATATTTTGCAGCAACATCACAAGATGTTAGTAGAACTAGTTTTCTAACTGTAGAAGGGGTATTGGACCAGGACCCAGTGTTTTGATCACAGCCATTACGTCATATTTTCAGTGTATTAAGTTTTCTGTCTATAGGTACAGGAAGTGTACACCTTTGAAAGAAAATCCTGGGCACTGTGATGGACTCACCGCTGTAACATTTCCGTATTCAGGGTCAAAGAGCAACACTGTGGCTTTTGTAGATGGTAAATTTAAGTTTGCCTCACGCCTGTAGAAAGCCACCATTTTCGTGCACAAAATATCCTCATGTCCAATATATGCAGGCATGACTCCCAAAAACCTGTTTACAGAGATCAGCGTTGGTAACCAGCAGGACAGATCTCAGCTGTATGGTCGGGTTAAGTGAGAAGGATCATAGTCATACCCGTTGTGATTGCGGATGGGGGTCACAGATCTCACAGGCTGCACCACATCTGAACCACCGGCCCGGCAAAACCTCCCCATAACTTCTTCCAGGCGAGGGATCAAATCATCATAACCAAGAAAACGGGCAACGACGTCGTTACTTAAATACACAGCCTCTCCTGCCATTTTCTTCCTCCAGATTCATCGCCTATAAACAATGATGGACTTTGACTATGTCTTTAACGGTGCTCTCCCATGAATACATAGTCACCATGACAAAGTACAAGCCCCGCCCACCTGTCGATCATTGTCCCCGGTGAACACGGAAGAACATGTCTTATATCTCCGGATGACCCGGAATAAGTAAAAGTTGGGTTGTCTTTTGTTCAGTTAAAAAAAAAAGTTAAGTATGCTATCAATACTTTGTTTCTGAGGGAGCCTTTGTACGGAAATCAAAATGCACGAGCTTCCTACCCTGGTTTACTTTTCTTTCTTTTTTAAGTTATTTAATCTGAATTATTTAAAGTGTTGGTGTCCTTTTATCTCGGTGTAATTTGCAATCATTTATATTCTAAATGTGTAAATATGTACCTTCTTTAACATTTGCTCTGAGTTCTATGTATTTCATATTTTTGCACTGAATGCAGAGTAGTGTTGCTTTCTCCAGTTTCATGGGTTAGCACATTTCCTCTGGGTGCTCTGTTTTCTTCTCACCTCCCAAAAAAGGACAGTGCATTACTTGGCTATGATAGTCAATGAGTGTGCATAGTGCTTTGTAATGGATTCAGGTTATAGTCAAGTCTTTTAGCCAGTGCTCCCATGACATTCCCCACCATCACCCTGATCAGGGTGGATCAATTAATGTCAATGAATAATTGTTATGCAACATTAGATCTCGGTGACTAATTTGATTGGTTGAGTTGATTTCCAAAAATGCTTATATGTACAATATAAAACTCAGCTTCCTAGTCTGAAAAAAGTATCTGTGTAGACATAGGGACAGTATCAGCAACAGTTAGGCTTTCAGAAATAAACACCATTTGACAAAAATAATGCTTGTCAAATTATGCAGAAATGCAGAAGTATGTGACTTTTTCATACAGTTCTGCAATCTGGGCAAAAATAAGCAGAATATTTCACTATATTGTGACCAAATGATCACATGTATTAAGTGGTGTTGTTAGTTTTCTTATCAATAGAAACAAAATATCACTTCATTTAAATCAGACCTGTACTCTTAACAGAACAGCTAAATAGATTGTACATACTATATGCATACTAACTTCAATCTATCTCAATAAGCACAGACAACTTCCTACTAGGCAGTTAATTACTGCCTGGCATCTTAGTGAGCTATCATTCATTCAATCGTTCATTTTCTGAACCATTTAATCCTGATTAGGGTCACGGGGTGGCTGGCACCCATGTGAACGATCATATTTTCAATTTCTTTATGCTTGTGAGAGTTGGACCCGCAACCAAGAACACCACATCGTCAAATAATATGCTACAGAAACATTTCTGGGCATCACCTATCAAGACTGCATCAGTAATGAAACCATTAAGAAAACAATCAGAGACAACATCTGTGAATATGACGACCTGCTAACAGTCCAGAAAAGGAGACTGAATTGGTACGGGCTCACAAAATCAGATGGATTGGAAAAGACCATACTACAGGGAAATGTAGAAGGAAAAAAGAAGTAAAAAACCAAATAAATAAAAAAGGTGGATTGATATCAAGGAGTGGACAGGAAAGACCTTTGCCAAAACATGAGGAAAAGATGGCGGGAGATTTTTTGCATGACATGTTGCCATGGCACCCCAGCTACTCTTATGGGAGTTAAAGCAGGGAAGAGAGAGACCTTAGTGTAGTGTGGGGGGTACAGGTTGATCCATGAATAATCCTTTACACACACAAAACCACCCTTAAAACAGTGATTGCATTACTAAAATTTATTTTTTGCATTCTTAGTTCCTCAGGATAAGATGGTACAAAAACAAAAAGTAAATGTAATGTATTAATAAAAAAAAATTAAAAAAGAACAAAAATCACATATTGGTCAAACAATCTTGCCCCTTTTCTTGCCATTTAAATTTAAAAATTAAATTTTATTTCTTCTTACTGTTCAACACTGTAACCTAATTGAAACTGGATATTACGAATCATACTGCTTTTCCTAAACCTGCTCATGGCAAATAAATCTTTATTCATAAGGACAAAGAAAGAAACAGATACAGCTAAAATTAGGAAAATAAAAATACCAACAAGATCAAACCAATAGTCTCTCAATCGCCATCTGCACAGACTGGATCTGAGGTTTCAGTTGTGATCCTTCCTTTATAGTGAGTGATGCAGCAATAACTGGTCTGGACACACCACAAGCCCGTCCAAGGGCCTGTTTTGACCTTACAAAGACGTAAGGGACATTTTTGTCCTCGCACAGTAAGGGAAGGTGTAGAATAATCTCCAGTGGCTCAGCATCAGCGGCCATAACAATGAACTCAGAAATTCCACGGTTCAGTGTTTTTGTAGCTGTAAACAATACCAAAAGCGTATTAGATACAGTGTGGGGTGCGAACAAACTAATACATTTTACATATTCTTCGCATTTAGAGCATTCCGCAGTGACATTCAGGTTGATTTAACATGAGTTAGTTTTCACCCTAAAATCAATTATTTTCTTACATCCTGAAGACCTTTATTTCTGTTACACCACAGCAACTTTAACAACTATTTGATTTTTTAATAAATGACACTATGATTTATAATTGTGATATAAAAGTCCTCAGGAAGGCAACAGGGTTGACAAGGCTTATGCGTAAATTTCCTGCAATCCATTCTGTGTGAATGAGGGTTTATTTTGAATAAGCATAATATATATTAATGTGTAAAAAATTGCTGTATGAACATAAGTATACAAAACATCCAGTCTCAACCGAATAGCCTTTCTAACAGCTTCCAAAAAATACTCTAAACTTGCAGCATTCGGCACATGTATGTACCCTGGTAAACATGTCATGAGCCTCAGAAATGAGAGCACATTAGACTTTGTTGAAGGGGAAAGAAACTCTTACCCTCGTTTGCTCCTTTGCGCAGCTGCTTGTAGTTGGAAGCTTGCTGCACAAGGTCCAGTATGGTTTTGGTCAAAGAGGCATCGGCCAAGGGGTAGGCCTTGGGATTGACTTCAGCTTCAGTCTGAGAGCGAGGCAAAGAAAACGCACCCGTATTTACACACCAGACTAAAATGTGAAACCAAGCCTGGTACTCAGTGTCAGGTATAAATCAGACTACGCAAAGTTCAGAACTTCACGTGACTTTTGTAACTAATTATATCCCAATTAACTATTAATTCATGATCCTTACAAATAGTTATACTAATGTGAAGTTAGATTAGCAGCTAGCTAGTTTGATCTCACGTTGCCTGCATGCAGAGGTCTAAAGCAGTAACCGGGTTTTAATACTCACCATGATTTCAGAGATTTTATCGGATCAGGTCCTCTCGGCGAAAGCTTCACGGAGGACAAACACCTACACACTTAAAATTAAAGCTTGAATAAAACACAAGATGGGAAAAACACACTAAACTGCTGAACTGCCGCGAAAATACAACGTAAAGCATGCGCACTGTTCTACCTCTGACTGCAGCACGTGTTTCGAGAGGAAGCACTGCGCATGCTCAGACTTATTCTGCACCGGAAACAGGAAGCGCTTGAAACATTTTAAATAAAGCCTTTTCTTTTCTTTTCTTTTATTTTCTTTTATTTTATTTTATTAATTATTTATTTATATGTTGTCGTTTGATTTCATTCTAATTATAATTGATTTTATTATTTTATTTTCTATTTTATTTTATGGTTTCCCTGTTTCTTAGTTTGCTTGTTGTTCTGAATTGTTTACTATTTTCGCCCAGTCTCTTAAAGGAGGAAAAAATATACAAACAATAAAGAACAAATTAAACAAGTACAGGGAGAGGGACTACGACAACATTAGTATCAAGAACAAGTTTATGACTTGTCTATTACAAGATTAACAAAGCATCACAAAAAAAACCACACAGAAACGCCCTAGCTGGGAATCGAACCCAGGACCTTCTTGCTGTGAGGCGGACGTGCTAACCACTAATCTTAACAAGAAGAACAACAAATTAACAGAAGCATTGGGGTTTTCTTGTTTGTTTGTTTGTTTATTTATGAAATTTTTTTTTTTGGACAGTAAATCATTCCTCATCAATATTTCCATAATTTTGGAGCGGTATTAACCACTTCACTGTCTTCTAAAGAGGTTTTGTACTATAATGGTACAAAACAGCAATAGTCATGTCAAATATAAGTCTTGTGTTAAAGTATTT
The DNA here is from genome assembly GCA_039654305.1 of Porochilus rendahli. Taxonomy (NCBI): domain Eukaryota; kingdom Metazoa; phylum Chordata; class Actinopteri; order Siluriformes; family Plotosidae; genus Porochilus; species Porochilus rendahli. Next base: position 20,884,598 of record JBCNYG010000019.1, read on the forward strand.
AGATAATATAAAGAAAAAGTATTAAACATCCAAGCTGAAAAATCCAGGTTGATCTGCAGCTGTACGAAACAGCTAAATGTTGGAAGATGGAAATAGGTTTCTAATTAATGATTTTAATGCAAAAAATGAAGAGAATCTTTTGTTGAACAATTTATTCAAGTAATCGGAGAACTGGAAAATAACTTGACTGATTACTTAGGCTGTTTTGCAAGCTAGAATCAGTGTTTGCCTGATTATTGTGTAATGGCTAAACAATAATTTTTTACAATGCACTGGCAATGGTAATTCAGAAAAATTCAGCATTAAGCTGTGTTTTGGACAGCTAGTAGCTTGTGAGACCAAGCTGGATTTTTAATCAAGGAAATTGTATACCATTCAGTATTTTTAAGCGAAATCGTAAAGATTACTCAGGAACGAATGATGTATAAATAGTGGTTTATTTTGATAAGAGTGTAAAATTGTTAATATAGCCACCATTTAAAGCTTAGTGCTCACCTATCCATCACACCTACATGTGCTTCTTGATCATCCCATTTATGATTTAGTCCCGTTTTGCTAATTCAATGTCAAGGATGCTTCTGTGGTAGAAAGGGTCTGTCCAAGATATGTCACTAAAAGGGTTAAACTTTGAGCTTAAAGGATTGTGGGTGCTTTTAGTTATACACTCATGCATCCTTAGATATTCTTTGTCCTGGTTAGGATTTGACAGATCCTAGACATCGGAACAGTTTTTGGGTGGGCTTGGGTGATGTATCATCCCTGAAACTTGGCCACTAATGACCCTTCCTTGACACAGAGAAGCACCTTGAGTCTTCCAGGTGCACTGTCATGCCAAAACATGTTTGAGGCCTCTTAATTCCAGTGAAGTAAAGTGCACCACTACAGTATTCATAGACATCCAATACAGTAGTACCCAAACTTGTGCAGGGCAATAGTATGGGTAATATCTACACATACAGGGGTAATAGGCAGGTGTCCGCAAACCTTTGACCTTAGTAGCTTTAAGTTGCATGGCATAAGATCACATATTCAGCTTGTGCGGTTGGCTCTGCTCCTGGCCAGCAGGTGGCAGTATTTCCCTCTAGCGTCTCTTTGCTTAGAGGACGAGGGAAACGTGGGGGGTTGTGGGTAGGACATCCAGGTCAGCCATATTGTCTTCTCCAGCCGCTTGAAGGAGAGAGAGCCAGAGAATGAAGGGAATACGGGGAATAAGCCAGCTGTCGGTGAGGGTTTTTATTATAATTAAGGATACGGAAGTAGTAAAGAGGTGCTGGGTTGTAACGAGTCCAACACCCGGTTCTGTTTCAGGTTCATTCTACACCACATATTAACCTCTGTACTAACTAGTATGATAGCATGGTGCACTATTAAGAGCACTGGAGTGTCTCATGTACTGTGTAGTGTGTTAGTGTGCGGTTGGAGACGCAGCCATTGATGTTAGGTAATGACAGGTTGTCTTGGCCTTGTGAATGTGACCCATACACTTGTTTACTTAACACTTTGGACCATCTAGTGCACATTGTCTGTTAGCTGTATTTCTGAACAGTGTCTCGTTCTCACAACATATTGACTTATTAATGTCCTTTACATTGACTGCTAACTGAAGCTAGCTGTGGATCAGCTGTGGACTCTTGTTGCCTTGTTATTGTTTTCAAATCTGTATTATACATTATATAGTGCCTTGCGAAAGTTTTCACCCCCCTTTTAATTTTTCATGTTCTGTTGCCTCACAACCTGGAATTAAAATGGATTGTTTGATGGTTTGCATCATTTCATTTACAGAACATGCCTACAACTTGAAGTATGTGTTTTGTTTTTTTTAATTTTATTTTATGTTATTGTGACGCAAACAACAAATAGGACAAAATAACAGGTTTAAAGCTGCAAGTTGTGTTTAATAAGTCTCCACGAGCTTGCCATATCTTGCCACTGGGATTTTTGTCCATTCCTCAGGGCAAAACTGCTCCCGCTCCTTCATGTTGGATGGTTTCCGCTTGTGAACAATCTGACCACAGAATCTCAATTGGATTAAGGCCTGGGCTTTGACTAGACCATTCCAACACATTTAAATGTTTCCCCTGAAACTTCTCGAATGTTGCTTTTGCAACCCGAGGTATACTTCGGGTCATTGTCCTGCTGGAAAGTGAACTTCTGTCCCAGTCTCAAATCACAGGCAGACTGAAACAGGTTTTGCCCAAGAATATCCCTGTATTTAGCACCACCATTTTTCCCTCGACTCAGATCAGTTTCTCAGTCTCTGCTGCTGAAAAACATCCCCACAGCATGATGCTGCCACCACGTTTCTCTGTGGGGATGGTGTTCTTGGAGTGATGGGATGTGTTGTGTTTGCGCCAGACATAGCATTTTCCTTGGTGTCCAAAAAGTTAAATTTTAGTCTCATCTGACCAGAGCATCTTCCTCCATACATTTGGTCATTTCTGACCACTCTTCCATTAAGCCCAGCGCTCTGGAGTGTACTGCTTATTGTGGTCCCATGCACAGATACACCAGTCTCTGCTGTGGAACTCGAAAACTCCTTCAGGGTTACCTTTGGTCTCTGTGCTGCCCCCCTTTCCCGATCTGTGAGTTTTGGTGGGCTGCCCTCTCTTGGCAGGTTTGTTGTGGTACCATGTTCTTTCCATTTGAAGATGATGGATTTGATGGTGCTCCATGGATCATCAAAGATTTGGATTTTTTTATAACCCAACCTGACTACTTCTCAACGACTTTGTCCCTGACCTTTTTGGAGAGCTTGGTCTTCACGGCTTATGTTCTGCTTAATTCAGCATTAAAATAATAAATCTGGCTTCATGTAGCATTAATGCTCACAAATAGCCTCTGGGGCCTTTCAGAAAAGGTGTGTGGTCATGTGACACTTAGATTGCACTCAGGTGGACTTCATTTTACTAATTATGTGACTTCTGAAGGTAATTGGTTGCACTACTATTTTTGGGGGGTTTCAGAGCAAAGGTGATCAATAAATATGTACATGGCATTTAATTTACTATTGTTTTTTTTTTTTTTCTCATTTCACTTCACCAAATTACAGGTTCTATAGTAACAAAATAGGTAAAAAGCCACAGGGGTGATGACTTTTGCAAGGCACTGTATAAAACATTTCTCTATGGCGTGAATAAATTGTACTTTCGTTAAGTACAATATGTCACTAGGTCCTCTTTTATCAAGCCATTCCTGTATGACTGAAGTAATATGAATACTTTTTGATATTGAGGTTTTTGTGTGGTCGCTACCAAATCCTCGGCTATCTCTCTAATTGTCCATTTGATCAGTTGATCATTCAAGGCCAGAAGGAAGAATTGTAATGTCTTGATGCTTGCTAGATATCGGCTGTATAATGTCACATCTTTCTTTCTGAATTGCAGAGGAGGCTGTATGCAGCGCAGGCTGCCCGTAAGGTTGAGGTTTCCGAGGCGCTCAAGATTGTGCCGCAGGAGGTGCAGGTCAGTAAATGTTCACACACTATATCAAGAACGGTTCATATGGCCACCTGATGATGTATCAATGATATCATGAGGGAAGCAGTCTCTTCCTCATCCATTAAACAGTACAAGGGTTCACTGAATAGTAACAGAGGTATGTTATATAGTACGACCTTCAGAGTGTTACTGCATCATTATCACAACGGCAAATTGTGGAATGTGTTTGGGAGAATTTTTCACGCTTCTATTTATATGCTTCTATTAATATACTGAGACTATATACTTACTTTCATAGTAGAATTTCACCAGAGTAGTGTTGTCTAAGGGCGGCACGGTGGCATAGTGATTAGCGCCATCCTGTGCTCCCATGGGTTTCCTCTGGTACTCTGGTTTCCTCCCACAGTAGTGCACATTAGGCTAATTAGCTGTGTCAGATAAACCCTGGGTTTGAGTGTCTGCTGGCCCTGTAATAGACTGGCAAACTCTTCAGGGTGTACCCCACCTTTGCCCAGAGTCGGCTGAGGGATTGGAAGTGAAATACTTTCTGTACATAGTTCCACATCAGCTTGATAAGCATGTTTGTCAAAAAGTGTGTTCTCCGGAAAACCACAATGATTGTCACCAATGCTGTTGTTAATGACAGATTATAGACTAATTTGTGTTCATATAATAAACTTAAATACTCAGAATTCAATTCAATAATCAGAAGTACTTAATTACTGAACCATTTATAACCGTGGAGTCATTCTGGAGCTGCTCAAACTAATCGACTTATTTCCCTCTCTGTAGGTGACCAAATTACCGAGTGGCCTAGTGATTGCTTCCTTAGAGAACTATTCCCCGGCTTCTCGTATCGGTGTTCTCGTAAAAGCAGGCAGTCGCTATGAGCCTCATGACAGCCTAGGCATCACACACTTGCTCCGACTCGCCAGTGGCCTGGTAGGTTGTGAATTATGCCATTTAATGAATAACTGCATAATTATTTTTTTCCCTTGTATTATGTATTTCTTTACATGGACTTGTTCACATTTTAGACTACCAAAGGAGCCTCTGCATTCAGAATCTGCCGTGGCATTGAGGCTGTTGGAGGAAGTCTGGGGTGAGGGTTCTGTTTCTCCTGATTGTGTTATTAATTGCAGAGGTCTATACTTTAGGCAGTACATATGGTAATGCACTCATGGTTTTCATGACCTATAAGAAACTACGCTTTCTACTACTGAAATGTAGACCAAATGTAAACATCTCTGGCTAGATAATCCATCCTTTACCTGTACCGTTGATCCATCATGGTAGTGGGGCAAGCTGGAACCAGCTACTTTGGGTGAGAAAAAAAATAAAGGGAACAATAAAATAAAACATCCTAGATCTGAATGAAATATTCTTATTAAATACTTTGTTCTTTACGTAGTTGAATGTGCTGACAACAAAATCAAACAAAAATTATCAATGGAAATCAACTGTATTAACCCATGAAGGTCTGGAATTCGAGTCACACTCAAAGTTAAAGTGGAAAAACCCACTACAGGCTGATCCAACTTTACATCAAAGTCCTTAAAACAAGTCAAAATGAGGCTCAGTAGTGTGTGTGGCCTCCATGTACCTGTATGACCTCCCTACAGCGCCTGGGCATGCTCCTGATGAGGTGGTCTTCTGAGGGATTTTATCCCAGACCTGGACTAAAGCATTCACCAACTCCTGGACAGTCTGTAGCGAGACATGATGTCCCAGATATGCTCAATTGGATTCAGGTGTGGGGAACGGATGGGCCAGTCCATAGCATCAATGCCTTCGTCTTGCAGGAACTGCTGACATGCTCCAGCCACATGAGGTCTAGCATTGTCTTGCATTAGGAGGAACCCAGGGCCAATCGCACCCGCATATGGTCTCAAGGGGACTGAGGATCTCATCTCGGTACCTAATGGCAGTCAGGCTACCTCTGGCTCCCCCAAAGAAATGCCACTCCATACCATTACTGACCCACTTCCAAAGTTTTGAGTTTCCAGTTACTATTGTTATTTTGGTTGTTTTGTTGTTGTTGCTATTTCTATTTTATTATCAATATTTATAAAGTTTATTCGTTAACTTTATTGTAATAAAAATAATAAGTATTAAAAATTGAATTTAGGAAACATTTTTTTATTTGTATATGCTGTTAATTACAGCTGGTCAAAAGAAAATCGGTATTGGCAGGAGACTCTTATGGAAAAATCATAAGTCAAAATCGGCCAGGAAGGCTGACACGGTGGACATTCATAAAGGTTTACGGCTACTTCAGACGACTTTTATTCTTTTTTTTAATTGCCTATTTTTGGAGGTTGAATCATAAAATGTAATACTGAAGGTTTAACAGAGTTTGCCTTCGTTGGTTGAGTATTTTAAACAACAGATGTAGAGATTTCAGACCAGTGGTTTATTTTGGTATGAAATATTGTGTATATGACAAATTCAGAATTGGAAATTATAAAAAATTCTTAATGGGACACCCAATTCACACAAACAGCCTGTGGAAAAAATCTGTTTGTCCATATGTCCTTGAATAAGTCTCTGTGGGTGTATATGATGCTAGATCTGCAGAGATGTCAGTTTCTTACTCCTGGTTCCAAATGAGCTTCATTAGACCTGCACACATTCAGTGTAATGGCTCAAAGCCTCCAGTGATCCAGAAAACGCTTTGCTGTAGACTTTTGTTTGTCTTCTCAGAGCTTGAAAGTTAGCTTTTAAGAGCAGGTTTTTAATTGATTCTTTAGAAGACCCCTTTAAATCATACAGTAGTTAAAAAGAATGAATCCTTTGTAGAATTTGAAGTCACATCACAGGACTGTTCCCTCTAATTATGTCTTGTCATGGTGGAGTTCATCGTGAAATTGGTGAGTGTCAGACAGATATACTGAGGAGTAGTATGTAAGTAGACTAATATTTGGTCTGTTCACATGAAGGTGTCTAATATTTTAATTAGAAGTTTAATACTGTGGTGTTTGTACAACATATGATGCATATTGCAAATTGTATTTTTGTTCCACAGCCATAAAATTAGGAAAAGCTGCCAGGTAATTAAAAAGCATGCAAAATTTCAGCATGCTGTTAAGGAACCATTTACTTTCTGTTTATCTCTTCATGCTTCCTACTTAAGTTGGAGCTGAACGGTGCCCCTTGTGGTAATTAGTTCCATCAGTCATGTCACACTTGGGCCGCCGGGATTAGCCTTGCGTATCGCTCTGCTGGCCATATAAGCACGGGTAATGCAAATTCTAAATAATGCTAACATTAGCCATGCACTCAGGAGCTTTGGCTGCTAGACTGCTGGATTCCCCAATCCACCACATGAATATTGATTACTGGCTCTCAGAACAGGACCCTGTTAGCTGCCAGGAGGCTTTAGATGGGAATCTCTCATGCCTGACTGTCTCCATGCCAGTGTCTTGTCTTGTATTTTTTCAATCTTCATAACAGTGGCTGGCTTAACTTGAAGGCATTCTGTCTGCTGTCATCTGCTTTCCACAAACATAGAGGTAGTGAAATTTGGTTGGACAGGACAGCTGGTTTACCAGTTTTAGACCCTAGACTGCTAGAGCTGCTGATGGCTGGGGTACATCCTGACAGTTAAAGTGCTGGAATGAGACATTTTAGCCCACTAATGACTTAGAGATTATTCCATGTTCATGCTGACACAACTAGCTCCTTTTTAATGTTTGTGTTTAAATAGTGATTACACCAGAGATGCTCACAAATCACTTTATAAAAATCTGAGTCAAGTCTGGAGGCTCTAAACTCCATGTCGAAGTTTATTCTTGTGTCTTGGTGCCACAAATTTTAGTCACGTGTCTTTGCTGCAAGTACGTGAATAAATCCTGGGTCTGTTTAGTCTTAGGATGAGTCTCAAGTCTCTTGACCACAAATCTGTCAAGCCTCTCAGTGGTTTGAGTCAAAACTGGAATTGCCAAGTCGCTAGTCTGAGTTAAGTGTGAACAATCTGACCTTTAAGGTTAAGTTGACTTTTAAGAATTTAGCCATGAAATGTAATTATTATTCATATTCCTCTAACACTGTATTGCACATGAGTGAAATCCTACATGATGATTTATAGGAATGCACTGTGGTGCACACTGCAGTTCTGTTCATTATCAGCAACTGGTGTATTTTTATTACAGGGAAATGGCTCGATGTGATTGGTTCGGTAGCTTTGGGGATAACTATTGAGTAGTCAATCATCACACAGGGGAAGCCACTGTACTGTGGAAAGTGGGATGTTCCAAACATGGAAGAAACAGTAAACACAGAAGTGTTTTTGCATTAGAAAGCACTGAGGTGTGTGTGTGTGTGTGTGTGTGTGTGTGTGTGTGTGTGTGTGTGTGTGTTTGTGTGTGTGTGTGTGTGTGTGTGT
>JBCNYG010000019.1:20892518-20903552 GCA_039654305.1 Porochilus rendahli
CCTTCGTCTTGCAGGAACTGCTGACATGCTCCAGCCACATGAGGTCTAGCATTGTCTTGCATTAGGAGGAACCCAGGACCAACCGCACCAGCATATGGTTTCACAAGGAGTCTGAGGCTCTCATCTCGGTACCTAATAGCAGTCAGGCTACCTCTGGCGAGCACTGTGCGGCCCCCCAAAGAAATGCCACCCCACCCCACACCATTACTGACCCACTGCCAAAAAGGTCATGCTGAAGGATGTTGCAGGCAGCAGAATGTTCTCCACGGCGTCTCCAGACTCTGTTACGTAAGTCATACGTGCTCCGGGTGAACCTGCTTTCATCTGTGAAGAGCACAGTGCGCCAGTGGGGAATTTGCCAACCTTGGTGTTCTCTGGCAAATGCCAAACGTCCTGCACAGTGTTGGGCTGTAAGCACAACCCCCACCTGTGGACGTCGGACCCTTATACCACCTTCATGGGGTCTGTTTCTGACCGTTTGAGCGGACACATGCACATTTGTGGCCTGCTGGAGGTCATTTTTCAGGGCTCTGGCAGTGCTCCTCCTGTTCATCCTTAAACAAAGGCGGAGGTAGCGGTCCAGCTGCTGGGTTGACTAGGAGATCTTTGTGGCAGCAGGAAGACACGAGTTCGTTTGTTGAGTGTGGATAGTTCAGGACGGCATATGATTAAGTCTTAATGTATATGTGTGTGTGTATGCTACAGTCAAATGTGCAACCAGTTATTTCGCAAAATTCCTAAAACGGTCATTTCTCGAAGTGACAAAGTTTTAGGAATTTTGCGATATGATTGGTTTCAGTCTAACTGTAACATATATATTTCTTCATCTCTAATGGACATTGCATATGTCATACAGTGTGTCTACAACCCGGGAAACCATGGTCTACACTGTGGACTGTCTGAGAGATGATATGTAAGTACAATGTTTTTGTGTTTTGATTTGTGTTGAATTTTTCTGTTGTGATCTAAATATTATTGTCTTGATTGTAGTGACACAGTCATGGAATATCTGATCAATGTGACCACCGCACCAGAGTTTCGGTCATGGGAGCTGTCTGACCTCACTCCCAGACTGAAGGTGGACAATGCCATTGCCAGCCAGAACCCACAGATTGGTATGTTTCCATTAGGCATGTTCTAGTTAGTGAAACAAGCCTGAATATAGATTAAGCAAACTCTTTTTTGTATGATCACCATGAGTTTTGCTGAATTACATGATTTTACACATAAACACAGGATGCAGTTTGTTTTAAAGCATACATAAATGGTAAAATGTAGACTTGGAGTGTCACCACAGTGATGCAGTAAATTTCAAGATTATATTAGCTGTGAAAACCAAAAACATTTATTGAAAACAAGTTTGCACTTTATGAGTGCAAACCTTCTGGCAAAAACAGCAGCTCTCCATATGAAAATTCATCCTGTCTCACGGTATTTAAAAAATCCTTTAGAAAATTCCTGTATTCAAAAGTTTGTGAATCATTTTCAATGTTTGGTCTTGTCTGAAATTCCAACAAATTTTATAATAATCTACACAATATTTTGTATAATCCTGCTTAAAATCAAATGTACAAACCACGGGTAAAACAAAACTTGCTTGGCGGATGTAAAAAAAATGATATGGCTGACTTTAAATATAAAACAATGTTGGCTCTAAATTTGACAGAAACTGAAAATATATTTTAAACTAAATGAGTGCAAGGTACAATAGTTGTAATGAAATGTCTTCCCCTAGTGGGCGTCTCATTAATATTTTCCCCGTGTTAAAGAATAGGGATTTGTTACGGGATTTTTTTCCCCCTCCTGAATGAATCACATCTAAAATTTAATGGTTAGTTACTGTAATCCACACCCTACTCTGGGAAAAAATTGTCAGAATCCATACATAACTTTTTGAGCTATATTGTGCACAAAACAGACAAATCAGCCATTACAGGTGAAGAAAACCTACTGGAAGAGATAATTCGTGCTACCGTGGAATTTTAAATGCTTATGATGGATTGTGTATTTATAGTTTTCTATTAAATGTTCTCTATGTATTTGCTGTATCTATGTTATGATGTGTAGAAATGACCTGTACACTTGATCTGTGGTTGTGTCCTGGCCCAGTAGTTAAAGCTTTTTGGTACTAATTGAAATGATGTGAATTCAGATCCCAGTAATGGAAAGCTGTTTCTTTGTAAGCCAGGCTACTAACCCCCTGCTGCTTAGTGTTGTGCTATCTTAATTATAAGTCAGTTTAGATAATGTTGACATCACTTTGTTTCTCCAAGGTCTCCTTGAGAGTCTGCATGCTGCTGCATACAAGAATGCCCTTTCCAACTCTCTGTACTGCCCAGAGTACATGGTGGGCAAAATCACCTCCGATCAGGTGAGAGACAAACTCCGAAATGCTGTGGATGTACTGTTATTAAAATTTTTTAGTACCGTCTATTTTACTGCCGTTTTTTTCTTCTTTACAGCTGCACGCCTTTGTTCAGAACAATTTTACAAGTGCACGAATGGCACTGGTTGGACTTGGTATGTTAAGTGTACTGTATGTAGGGTTTTTTTTTTTTTTTTTTTTTTACTGAATTCTTGTATTCAAGTACATTTAGCATGTTTTTTTTAATTTATTTTTTTTTATAAACATTTACCAAGAAAGAGTGATGGTGAACTGAAACATTGGTGTCTGTTGTGTAGGTGTGGACCATGCTGTTCTCAAACAAGTGGGAGAGCAGTTCCTTAACATCCGTAGTGGAGCGGGCACTGTCGGGTCAAAAGCTGTGTACCGTGGAGGTAGTGCATCATATACAAGCATTTCTTTCAAAAACATTACTCAAATATTCAGTTGCATCAGGTTAAAAAATGTTGTCCTTTTTAACTTCATTTAATTTTACAGCCAATAGCAAAGGTTTATTTATACAAAACCTCTAGATCTAGAGCAGTGGTTGTCAACGTGTAGTCTGTGAACCATGGCCTCTCACTCCTGTGGTCTTGCTTTCTTTTTTTTCTTTTCTTTTTTTTTTTCTGAGAGGGTTGCAAACCCATGAAGAACCAGTTTTTCTAGAATAACCATCCATTTATAATTCACAGTTATCCTAATTTGTATGTCTTTGGACTGTTGGAGGAGACCGAAGCACCCTAAGGAACCCAGACTAACACATGAAGAAACATGCAAATTAATGCCTTGGCCATAGGAACCAAGGACCATTTAGCTGTGGTGCAGGAGTGCAAACCATGCAGTTGTACCACTGGAGTATGACCTGGGGGTTTATTTTTCCTTGTTAAAGTGGAAAATTACCCTTATTAGAACTTTCCATGTATTCTTGAGTCCTTAAAGTTATTAGCATCTTTGCCTGATCACTTGAACTGACGGTTTAATCCAGTTTAATGCTTCAAAACAAGTTGGCCTTAAAATAATGTCAGCGGAAAGGTCAGGAATACAAAGCTCTGGATTACGAACATAACCAGAACCTTATTGTACACATTTAAATAGTAAGCTTAATATTTTTATAATTGGATGAACTGCCTGAACCAAAGCTATGCTGAATTAGTTATTGGGATTCAGCAAGCTCCCACCAAATCACTACAAATCCTTTTTTTTTTTTTTTTACTAAAGCAATATGAAGTAAATAGAAATTGATGAGTTTGATTGTATATAATTTATATATAATGAACCGTGTTGTGTTTGTGCAGCTGAGCTGCGGACTCAGACAGGAAGCAGCTTGGTGCATTCGGCTGTGGTGAGTGAGAGTGCAGCCTCTAGCTCTGCCGAGGCCGTAGCTTTCAGCGTGCTGCAGCATGTTCTCGGAGCTGGACCGCACATCAAGAGAGGTTCCAATACCACCAGCAAACTAAGCCAAGCCATCTTTAAGGCTACAACTCAGCCGTTTGACGTAAGTGACGTCAGAGAGCAGAAAGAATGTCTGGATTTCTGTTGCCATTTTAAATTAAATTATAATTTAAATTAATTTGTTTGAGTTAGCATTTTAGTTAGCATTTAACATTTTAGTGCATACTACACAGAAACACAAGGAAAGGGACATTTTTATGTATGGTAATTGTGACCACAAGTGACAAACCGTGAGTGCCTGTTGTGTTAATTCAGGCATCGTTCACTTCGGATAATGGTTTTTGGATTACATTTTTTAAATTATTTTTATTATTATTTATTTAATCCTCCGATAGAGAACGGTCAGATTGCCCTGATCCTGTGAATTTATTCATTCATTTGCCAAACTGCGAGAGTCACAGAGAGCCTCTCTTTGCCGACCATGGCAAAGGCATGGTACACCTTGAACAGTTCGCCAGTGCATCGCAGGGACAACACTTACTCACACTCACACCTTGGGGCAATTTTGGCCAATTTGCTGGATGTGTGCTGCCGTTGGGGGAAATGTGTCAAAATAAGCGTCTAAAGTACACCCAGATATCATTGTTTTTTGACTTCTTTCTGTTTATCTGTCTGTACATAAGATTTAGATCTTATATTCAATGTACTTCACTGTCGTGTCTCAAACCTCATGCTGTAGGTGACATTTTCTGACATGCTTTCTGCTGGAGTTGTATATGATTTGGGATTCAGGGCTGTTCTTGTTCAGTACTGCTTCTATGGCAAATATCTCACCGAATGAAGCAGAATCACTGATGGGGGGGAAAATCACTTCAGCCAGCTGTCATGAGCACTAATATTTTTGCTGTTCATTTCTGTACAGTTGTTTGTTTCCATGCTTACTATTTGTCGGGAAGTGCAGCCGTACTTCCTGTCCATTAAAACACTTGAAAATGAGACGCTGTGCACCCATGAGTTAAAAGCTTCATGACAAGGATCCGGAAACATCCCTTATGTGCTTTTATCCTGTTGTAATTGTCTGGGATCTCACTTTATATTTCAGTCCCCATTTCATTCCCAGCCATCATGCAAACCACGTCTGTTGAAGGTTTAAGAGTTCTGGTGTTTCAGGATGATCCGCCCCGAGCTATAGAACCGTTCATATGTTTTCATAAAACATCACTGCAAAATTTTTTTTGGAAGGTTTTGAAATCTCATGTTAAGATGCAGATGTCTGGCGTGCTGTCCAGAGTGTGCCCTGCCCTCGCCCAGAGTTAGCTGAGATGAGTGCCAGCCTCCCCCACAACCCTAATTAGGATAAAGCGGCTTAGAAAATGAATGTTAAGATTAATTGTAATTTTGGTCTCCATGTCCACATGTGGTCACCATTATTTTTTTTATACGTTTTTGGTTGTCACCTTCACATTTATGGCATTTTGCAGATGCTTTTATCCAAATTTGAATTACATTAATTTGTTTATACAACTTAACAATTGAGGGTAAGGGCCCAACAGTGGTAGCATGCTGGTACTGGGGATTGAGCCCCTGACATTTGAATCACTAACCCAAAGCCTTAAGCCACCACTGCCCCAGTCATTGTGGTTATTTTTTTTAACCATATAGTGTCCCTTATTTATGTCATGTCATCTTATGTGTTTCCATTATTTTTTTAAGGCTGTGATTATTTTAGTTAGTCCTGTACAGCGTTTTGTATAGCTTGTGTTTTTTACAGTGGCCGGGAAGTACAAAGCAAAAATAAATTTTTAGAAAACAAATTTACAAACGACTGCCTTCTTATGGAAAGGGAATGTACCAAATGCCGGAAGTGATGACATGAGTCACTCAGTCTGTCTCTTCTGGCCTGAAGTGTACAAATGTAGTTATTAAACTGTGTTAGGAAATGAATGACTTGTTTTCTATCTGATATATTAACGTAGGACGATGAGGCTGTATTGCTATTAGGAATATTTTTCTCACCAAACGGACAATATATCATGTATAATAATAATAAATCAGTCTCATAACTCGAAAGTGAAGGAAAGACATTCATACTCGTTAAATATCCACAGCCTCCAACCCAAACATTCAATATCAACATGTGTGATAAGTACAAACAGGTATCGGATAATGTTGGTTTACTGCTGCAATCAAAGGTTACAATAATAAATGCACCTGCAAAAAATCCAATTACAATATTAAATAAACAGGACAAACAGGATAAATGAGGCGTTTTCTTGGTGGAGAGGTGGTGCAGGGGGATAAACATCTGGACGATCCGTTAGTGGTAATTTTGAACGCGGAGGTCCGGGTTCAAATCCCACTGCGCTCATTGTAATTATTTACAAGTTTAATTATTTTATTCATTTATTTTTGCTCTTCCATTCATTTTATTCAAAAAATTTTGAGACACGACACATTTCACTTTATTGTACAAAAGTGGAGACCAGATTTTACTCTGAACGAGAGAAATCGTCTACACAAATCTGCTGAAGTAAAACAGAAGTAAAAGGTAAATGTCGGCGAAATGTAAGTGTACACATCTGTAACATCTGTAAGCCAATGTTACCAGTTAACATAATAACCAGTTAAGCCAGAACACCATGTTTAAAGAGTGAAATCTGGTTCTCCACATTGCTCTAAAGTGAAACGTGTCAAAAAAAATTTTTATAAAATGAATAAAAGAGCAAAAATAATAAATAAATTTGTAAATGATTACAATAAGCACAGCGGGATTCAAACCCGGACCTCCGTGTTCAAAATTACCACTAATGGATCATCCAGATGTTTATCCCCGTGCGCCACCTTTCCACCAGGAAAATGCCCTATTTATTCTCTTTATCGAGGCTTCCTGTTTGTCCTGTTTATTTAATATTGTTATGCGATTTTTTTTTGCAGGTGCATTTATCATTGTAGCCTTTGATTGCAGCAGTAAACCAACGTTATGCGATATCTGTTTGTACCCTTTCGAGCTGTGAGGCTGCATTATTATTATACATGAAATATTGTCTGTTATGTAAGAAAAATATTCCTAATAGTGATGAAGCCTCATCGTCTTACGTAAATATATCAGCTAGAAAACAAGTCATTCATTTCCTAACACAGTTTAATATCTACATTTTTACACTTCCGGTCAGAACAGACTGAGTGACTCATGTCATCACTTCCGGCATTTGGTACATTCCCTTTCCGTAAGAAGGCAGTTGTTTGTATTTTTGTTTTCTGAAAATGTATTTTTGTTTTGCAATTCCTGGCCACTGTAGTTTTTGTATAAATATGCTAATTATACCTATAATTTCAAAGCCTCCTCTCCCCCCCCAAACACTTTTGTTTAACGTCGAAAGCAGTTTTGACACTTTATCACATACAGTCAATGTCGTTCCTCAACAGGCCTCTGCATTCAATGCCAGCTACTCTGACTCTGGGCTGTTTGGTGTGTACACTATCTCCCAGGGGGATTCAGCTAGAGAGGCAAGTCAGATTCACATCCCTTTTTCCCTTGACTGCATACTTGCATCTTAGACATGGCCAGATGTAAGATGATTCTTACCTTTTCTTCTGTTTGTTTTGTCAGGTTATCAAGGCTGCTGTAGGCCAAGTTGGTGCAATTGCGCAAGGAAATCTGGCTGCAGAGGATCTTAGCAGAGCCAAGTGAGTGTCTAAAAAAATATCTGCAGATAATAGATAACTCATGATGGCATGTGAATTATGATTTCAGATCTTTAAAATGTCTGTCATTTGTGTCTAGGGCTCAGTTGAAAGCTGAGTACCTCATGTCCATTGAGACTTCAGAAGGCCTGTTGGATGCTATCGGGATGCAGGCATTGGCTGAAGGCACATACCATACTCCAGAGGCAATAAGCCAAAAAATCGATGCTGTGTCTTCAAGTGATGTTGTTAATGTAAGCCTTCAAACAAAATCTAATGACATTTTTGTAATTCACCAGTTGTTTATTTACACTTGTTTGTTTTTTTCTCACTTATAACCACCTTTAGCATGGCTAGTTAAAAAAAAAAAGACATTAAATAAATGTTTGTTTTTGTCTTTAGGCAGCAAAAAAGTTCATGACTGGGAAGAAGTCAATGGCTTCCAGCGGACATCTGGTTAACACACCTTTTGTGGATGAAATCTGAACATTCTTCAGTATTCCACTAATTATTTTGTCACCTTTGCATCTTTATTAAAATTACCAAAAAAAATGACCAGTTTCAGGGCATGTACTGTCACATGCAGTCAAGTAATGATACTATCATCTTCAATCGGTGTTGAAATATCTTGTAAGGAGACGAGAACAAAAAAAAAGATGAGACTCCATGGTTGTCCATTTGAAATGTATAGCACATGTAAACTAAGGAATAAAGTGTATCAGAAAAATATGAAGTGTGTTATGATGTTTCTCAGTGGAGTTAAAGGGCAGGTGGCATTGAGGTGTAGCAGGTAGTTTTGACTTGTCACAACTCTGGGTTTAATCCAGAGCCCAGGATATTGCTTATAGATGGGAATGTGTTCACACTGTATAACCAATTCCCAGGATAGTCTCTGGGGTTATCTCTGTCCTGGTTGGGATAAAGGGGGGCAAATTAGTGCAGTGTCTTTCCACTAATCCTTATCAGGTTTCTCTCATAAGTTACTTAGAATACTTTATTGATCCCGGAGGAAATGGTGTAATGTTGAACCATCAGTTGATACGATGTCTTGGTAATAAATAGTGGATGCTGAGTGGTCCTGGGCTTCATGTCATGAGTCATTCATTCCTTTTCTAAGACACCGTATCCTAATTAGGGTCGCTGGGAGGCTGGTGCCCATCTCATCCGGCTCTGGGCGATGGCGGGGCACAATCTGGACATCTCGTCAGGCCATCGCAGGGCTGACACACAACCAAAGGAGATTTGGAACGGCCAGTAGCCTACTGTGCATGTTTTTGGACTGTGGGAGGAAACCGGTGTACCCGGAAGAAACCCACACAAGCAGAGGGAGAACATGCGAACTCCACACAGAAACTTCTGGGACCAGAAAGCAAACCCAGGACCTTCTTGAAGGGGCATGCACTAAGCTATCATGCCACCCCACATGATTTTCATGTACATTTTTTTTTGTGAAGTCCGACATGCGAGTCTGTAGAAAGGGGGAAAGGTTGTTTGGAGGTGTTTTTTTTTTTTTTTTTTTTTTTTTTTTTTAATTATAATGTTTAGGGGAAGGTTGTTGAATATATGTTGCTTGCAATAATTTAATGATCTTCACCTCCCTATGCAACAGGACTTGAACAGTGGCTGCACTGATCCAACCCTTGCCCTCTTTCACCGAAATCCCGTCGATGCTATTTCCCAGGGAGCGAACTCTCGCGAGAAGTGGCTGCCCCGACGTGCACGCGATGATTTGGGACCCGCGCGTGTCTGTCTGTAGTTGCACAACAAAGGAAGAGCAGAAAATCCGCGGGAGGGAAGGGTGTTAAACACACCTGTAGGGATATTTAAAATACCCGGCTGGACCGTTTTAGCGGTTTGTTGCTGTGTTCATTCAGTCTTATTTAATTATCGCATCATTGATGGGTATGATGTCTTGGGGAAGGCACGAGCGCTGAACGGTCCTCTAGGAAGGGCGCGCGCGCGCGTTCACCTGGTTATTGGCTTCGTAACGCTGTGAGTTCAATACTGAGCTTTCTGTGTCTGTCGGCGGCTCTTTTATGTGCTGTAGTGTGGTTTAAACGCGACTAATGAGAAAGTTGCACCAGCCGGGGAAAGCACACTGAGCCACACCGTTGCTCGTGGAGAAATTATGGGAAATGGATAAACTCACCATTATTTCAGGATGTCTGTTTCTTGCCGCCGATATCTTTGCAATTGCCAGCGTGGTGAACCCAGACTGGATCTACACTGGAGAAGAAGAAGGTAAGCACTACAGACACGGGCTTCAGTCATGACAGCATCACCATTAACAGTCAGGCGCAGGGCTTTGTGTTGTTCTGGTACTGTATACAGTAGTACTCCATCCATCTCTCTAAACAGCCCAAACTTTTTGTCCTTATGATCCCCCGACATCTTGAATAGTCATCAAAGATTAAAAATAATTTTTTCATCATGTCATCACTTGGGAGATCATTAAAAAAAAATCCTGCACTTTATTATGTTTAGCCTTGATCACAGTGTGCCAGCACTCAGGTCGAGGCTCAGCAACATTAATATGGAAATAAACCGTTTCACTGCATATTGTACTGTGTATAATTTGTACGTGACAAAAAAAATTAGAATTTTGAATTTAAAACGAAGTCAGTTAAGGACCTCAGTCAGTCATCAGTCATCCCCTCCTGGATTCGCTGCCTTATCGTGGTGAAGGGGTTCGCGTGTCCTAAAATGATCCTGAGAGCTGATTGTTATTGACGGCATTTTGCCCCTGTTAGGGTCACCCAAGGCAGACAGGTCCTAGCTGATGTGCGGTTCAGAAGACCCCTATGAGCAGTGGATGACCTGTATAGACTTGATGAGCAGGTTATCACATCAAGCGACCTCTTCTTCCTTGATGGCACGGATATAAAATGGGGCTTGGATAGTGAAAGAGTGGTTCAGGGAGCATGAGGAACCATTTTCACATATGAACTGGCTGCACAGAGTCCTGATCTTAACCCAATTGAAAGTTTTTGGGGTGTGCTGGAGAAGGCTTTAAGGAGTGGTTCCATTTCCACATCAATTTCGCACAACTCTGGATCACTTTGGTGATCACAGGCTGTAATCTAGGCTGAAGGCGGTCCTACAAAGTTTAAGATTGTGCAATTTGATTTGTTAAATGATGTAAAATTTTATGGTCACATATATTTGTTTGTAGTAGCTTTACTAGTCCATGATTTGAGAAAAATATCAACAAACTCCCTCCGTAATGACTGAAAGAGATGAGACACTAAATCATGTTTTCATCACTTTCAAAGCTTTTAAATTCACCCGATAAAAACGGAATTTGCTCTATTCAGTAAGTTCAAGTGCCATACCATGGAAAATGAATGCATACACTCAGAAATAAAGGTTAACTATACTATTCCGGTTCTGGGTTTGAACCCTGCGACCAGCTGGGACGTCTTTGTGTGGAGTTTGCATTTTCTCCCTTTAGCTGATTCGCGGTCGGATCGCGGGGGCAGCAGCCTAAGCGGTGAAGCCCAGACGTCCCTCTCACCAGCCACTTCCTCCAGCTCTTCCAGAGGCCTTGAAAGTGCCCTAATAACTTGTACAAAACT
>JBCNYG010000019.1:20914140-20928363 GCA_039654305.1 Porochilus rendahli
CCCCCCCCCCCCCCCCCCCCCCCCCCCCCCCCCCCCCCCCCCCCCCCCCCCCCCCCCCCCCCCCCCCCCCTCCCTCTATAACACATCACCCATGTGGTATCTTGCATAATCTAGCTGCTTTGCCCTGTACGGGGAGAATTATTAAGCGATGTTGATTCTCGTGTGTGCTTCTGCTGAATGAGTCATACAACAGCCTTAGTAGAAGAAATGGAAAAAAATGAAATGAAAACACCCACATGCATAAAAGTAGCCCGTGGATAATGTGTGATAGTGTTTCCAGCAGGTGAATCATGATCCATGGGAAGTTACACCACAGGAATTATAAAGAGTGAACTCTCAAACACAATCGTGTGTGTGTGTCTTAATGCAGGTGCCCTGACCATGGGGCTGGTTCGGCAGTGTCAGACGATTCATGGCCGAGACAGGATATGTTCACCCCCCAGCCTTTCCCCAGAATGGCTCGCCACTCTCTTCTTTATAATCCTGGGCATCATTTCACTGTCCATCACTTGTGCCCTGTTGGTGATGTCACACTGGCATCAGGAGACAGCAAAGTACGCCCGCTGGATTGCCTTCACAGGAAGTGAGTAGTGCTTCTGGAAACGCTGATTTATTAGTAAAAAATACATGAGCAGCATTCCGTTGAGTTTTAATGCTATTTTAATGTTTCTCTTTCAGTGGTCCTGTTCTGTCTGGCAGCTCTTATATTTCCGACTGGATTTTATATCAATGAAGTTGGTGGCCAGCCGTATAAGTTACCCAACAGCACTGTTGTGGGATCGTCATATGTACTTTTTGTCTTAGCAATATTTTTCACCATTGTTGGACTGTTGTTTGCCGGGAAAGTCTGTCTTCCTGGCTGACAAAAAACTTCATCACCAATGTGTTTGTTACAAGCCACCACGACTTTACTCAGAGCATGGGGTTCCTTTACTTGCTCTGAAACCAACCCACAAAGACTGAGATGAAGATTTTATATGCATTATATAAAGACTTGTGTATTAAACATGTACTGTGTCACTAGTGCCGACGTTCTTATCTGCTCGGTATTCTCTTCTACTGATCGTTTTAAATGAATCCTGTTCTATTTTATTCTTTTTAACGTCATCCTTGTGATTATTAGCCTTGATGTCATGGCATGTGAAAATAGTTATTTAAATCCAGTGCCCATTTTTTGATAATGAATATTGCGTGCTGATGCTGGAAAAAGTGTTCTTTCTGTACAGGAAAAGGCTTTTTCAAGCCACAATGCGAACTGTTCTTTTCTTCCAGGATGAAATCTCAGCGTGTTATTTATAGCTGAACTCCTGTGCCACTTTCGGTTTTATCCATCTATTTGTGAGATTCATCTGTGTATGAATCGGTCTCGTTTCCTTGGCAACAGCCAGCATTTAGAGAAAAGAAGAGAAATGCAAGAAATATCTTCTTTTAAATATTTTTTGCCTGAACTAATTATCCCTGTTGATGAATGAGAATTATGGAATTAAATGTCAACTTTACTCAAATCATCAGATTTACTAAATAGCAACAAGGAACAGTCGCAGCACCTACGTGATGTAAGCATGGTTCAGATAAGACCATTTAATCTGAACAATGATCAGGATTTTATTTTTAGAAGAAGGTTTCTATTTTGTGCATTTGTGAAGTTTTTTTGCGAAAAATAATGGCAGCATTATCTGAAAAACAAATCTGAGTTTATATTATGGATAAATTTTATGTATAATCTTTAAATAAGATCTATAATCATCTTAAAACAGTTTTATTTCATTTTATAAATGATGTATTTGTATGTATAGTTTCGTGTATAATTATATGGATAGCATAAATATTTTTTTAAGTTGTAGAATAGTCCTGGACTTTGAATCAGTGTTCAGTAGAGTCATAAAACAATTTATTAGGAACACCTGCACACACATAGCCCATCACTCTAATCATTCACGCGTCATCAGCCAATTGTGTGGCAGCAGTACAGAACCATGCAGATGTGGATCAGTAGCTGAAAGTAGTATCACATCCACTATCAGAGCAGGGGGAAAATGTGATCTCGATGACAGGTTGACAGACAGACAGGTTGGAGTATTTCTATTGTATGACTAACGATTATGCGCTGAAGGTGAGGTGAATGTTGCTCAGGTCAAGCAAGGGTATTGTTCAATTCAGCAACATTCACCAAACCTGAGACAAATTATTGTTTCTGTAAATACTACACAGGAGTGTAAGTAAAAAAAAAACAAAACACTAAAATACGATTTTTATGGTTTATTTTTTTACATTTTCTTAATATTGACAGATGCATGAGTGTATACGAGCAGCGCAACTGCGTCTATTTAACTTTCTTCAATCCTTTTAGTGTATATACTTTGTGGAAAGAAAAGCAAACTAAAATTAATTGTTTATAGTTTATTTTTGCATATATTAACCATGACAGTGAGGCTGGTCAGGGGAGCTCTGCACATTCAGAGTGTCTGTTAAGCCTACTCATCCATAGTGCATACTACCACGCTTCATAATATTTTAGTATATGTGCAATTGCCTAAACACAAGGAAAATGAGCTAAAATGAGATTTATATGGTTTATTTTTCCATTTTAGTGGCTGAAGATCTTTTTGATCAAAGGGTTTCTGTAAGAGTGATAGAAAGGGTTTATAAGACAGGAGGTGGAGCTGAAAGTGGCTGAAATGAAGAGACTGCAGTTTTCTCTATGAGTGACAAGAATGGCCAGAATTATAAATGAATATGTTAGCAGGACAGCACAGGTAAGACTGTTTGGGGATAAATTGAGAGAGGAAAAACAGAGACGGTTTGTTCAATTGAAGAGGAGGGTTGAAAGGTATATTGGTACAGGAATGTTGAGTATGGAACTGTCTGGTAGGACGAGAAGAGCAAGGCCAAAGAGGATATTTATGAACGTGGTGAGAGAGGTGATTGGTGTGACAGAGAGGGACGCAGAGGACAAAAATGGATAAGGATGGTCTACTGTAGCGACTCCTAACGGGAGCACCCGGAAGAAGGATGAGAAGATTTTTCCGTTTAAATGTGTGATAATTATGACGCTGCCTGCTTCAAGTGGCTGTGTTAAGCCATGAGTATCAATCATTTTGATTCAAGTGTTTTTCACATGAAGTAATGTTTTTTTTATTCCCTCAGTAGCAGACCAATCACCATTCCTGTGTAGTATATATAAACTGCTGTATTATATACCATCTTTGGTCTACTTTCTCAAGATTGCCTATAATTAGTACAGCTGAGTTACACAACTTCTGCTTTTGTTTCTGATTTTATACTGTCTTTATTAACTACTTATAAGAGTCATACATTACTCTTATTCTCAGTAAGCAAACATAGTAAGGTTTACAGGTGTTAAAGGGTTTTTTTGGATTTTAAGTCTTTAAAAAATTTCAGCACTCCAAATGCTGTGAAATAGTGATAAACAGTGAATGGTCCACTATCTGGGAATTAAAAACATTATCTGATGTGGATAATGCATGAATAAAAAAAAATAGGTCATAAAAATATTATTTTAGTTTGTTTTTCTTGTGTTTCTGAATAGTATATACACAGTAAAATCCCTAGTGTTAAATTAACACCCAGAGTGTTCATTTGAGTCCAGTTGGACTGCCTAGGGTGCCTCAGTGTATATGCTTTAACATTATTTTAATTCCTTAAATGAGTCTTTTCCTGTAAAGCCTAATAGGAAGACACACAGCAGCGTCCTTTACCATTTATGCACAGCGCCCTCAGGTGGGTAGGTTGTGTTAAATTGGTCACCACGGATGTACAATGAGGCGAAGACAGGTGGAACAGTCCTGGAGGTGCCACTATATCATTTTGATGCTCCAGCACGCCATTTGACACTGAAATCAAGTACACTGGTTAAAACGTGATGTATTTACACTGACACAATCTATTAGAAATAAATAATAGACTGAATTAATTAAGAGGGTTAAGAGACATTGTTACACTGCTCCTGTCCATCTACTTGCATATCTGTCATGATGATTATTATTATTTTAAACAATAAAAATCTATTTAAAGTGTGGTTTTTTTTTTAATAACATGGTATAAAATTTAATAGCACAATATAAAACAGTCATTTGTTTCAGTGGATATCGCTGAATTGAATAATCCATGAGACAGAATTTAGGGACATTCGTCTCACCCTCAGTGAATAAGTGTTAATTATAATATTTTTTTCTCAGTGTGATGAGTGAAGAAGGATATTTATATATGAAATGCTTAAAGATTGAGCTTTGGTTTTATGTTCACTTCATCAAATTGTAAAATCTTTCCAATTTTTGATCACAATATGACCTGGAAAATGAACAGAAAATAGTATAGAATAAAAGCTCAGTGATACAATAAAAGTGTACAAAGGAGCCCCTCCTGAACAAACGCAGCTAAATCATACACACCACATCTGTAGGCCCTTACACAAATGAACTGGTTGAACTGTAATAATGCAGAGGTGGAGGAAATAATAGAAAGACATAATAATATATGATGCATATCACAACAAAAAGAGTGCAGTTGGTCAAAAAATTTACATTTAATTCTACAATTGATTATTTTTAAAATGATGGGGTTTTAAAGATTTATTTTTGGTGTCAATCCAAAGACATTAGCAAAAATGTGTCATCAGAAAATCTGGAGAACATCAAAACTGTGATGTGTAAATTAATGAAATTAAAACACATTTCAATTATTATTTTGGTAACAGATACAATATCTGTTTTGTAAAGTAAGTGGTGGTAAGTTTTGTAAAGGCATGGTGGTTAGCACGTGTGTCTCACAGCAAGAGGCTCATAGGTTCAAATCCTGGGCTCAGGTGTTTATCTGTAGAGTTTGCATGTTCTTTTCCCATATCTGTGTGTGTTTCCTCCTTCAGTCCACAGAACTGCAAATTAGGCTAATCAGCTATACCACATTGCCCCTACATGTCTGTGTTTGCTCTGCGATGGACAGACGTTGGTTTAGTTCCAGCCCTAATAGGATTATGCAGTTCGGCAAATGAGTGAGTGAGTGCGTGGACTCATTTTATGGTGATGCTTCAAAGTCATATCCTACTACAGACCTTTTTCATTAATTTATTAATTTGCTAAATAATTTAATTCTACTAAGGTTGTGAGAAAGCTGGAGCCTTTCTCAGCCGGCCCTGGCCTAAGGAATGGTACACCATGAACAGCTCACCAATCCACTGCAGGGCCCAGACATGCAACCATTCATATTCGCATCTAAGGGTTATTTGGAACAGCCAATTTGTCGGTGGAATAGGGCAGGAAACTGGAGTACCTGGAGGAAACCGACACATATTCATGAGGAGAACATAAAAAAGAGTAGCAGCAGCATTTGTCCACATTTGACAACTTTGATAACACACTTGATAAATTACTATGAAATGTTCATATTTTCACATTATTGTGACTAATGCTCTTGCTGGTCATGCACCCAACACCTGACTTTTATGGAGCTTAAATCAACTTAAAACTTATCTATGCTCTCCTTTGTTTACAGCTTCAGAGTCAAGGTTGTTTCTCATGCGCTGCCCCTGTATGTGAATATTCAAACTTTTTAAAGTTCAATTATCGTTCTGTAGTTTTCTGTCAGAAATAAGCACCTGAGTTTGTGTCTCAGTTGCCTCCTTTTAAATCTGCTTGCACAATTCCCAAACAGGAAACAAATGGAAATTTATCTGTACACAGGTTTGTCAGTTAACAAATAAATCCCATGCACATAATTGTTATAGCACCCTCTCAGACATTTTTATTTGAACATTGAAGAAATCTTTGTAGTACTATATTTTGTGTGTGTGTGTGTGTGTGTGTGTGTGTGTGTGTGCTTGTCTGTGATATTTCATTCATGAATAAATTAGCTGTTCTTTTAGGAGAATGCTGAACCATGACCGGCATTTATGACAGGCTTGTTTTTTGCAGTCACTTGTAAGAAGACGAAGCCTTTATTTACATACACAGATCAGTCATTACAATATATACTTACAGTATACAGTTGAGTACATTGAAAGTCTGTTAGCTGTGTGTATCATAATGACCAAGAAGCAGCTGCACAGCCACTTCTTGATAAAGTGTTCATTAATCCTGATAAACGAATTTAACCTTCTTAATGAAGCACTGAGAGATCAAGGCAATGCAAGCCATTAATAAGGCATTAATGCAAGGATGCCTACTATTGTTTGATTCTTTGTGCTACTGTTTGTTTATTGCTAATTTGTAGTTTCTAATGTAATTCTAACAGTCATATAAGAAATATTTCCTAAGCAAGATTGTGGTCATTCTGAATACTGGCGCAGTTGTGATTCCAGTAATCAAAGCCATGGCATTAATATTAGGTACAGTAGTGTGCAGTGAAGATTATACACCACTAATTGTGTCTAAAAGGGCTCCTAATAGAAAGAAAATTACTTCTCTATATTTTTTTGGTGAAAATGTATTGAACAATGCTATTGTAGGCAATGAGTACAAAAAATATTGTTCCGACAAGTATATTAAGGTAAATGTATTGCTAATTAGCAAAAAAACTGAAAATACCAAATTTTCAGAAAGATTTAAGCAGCATTACAGCATTTAACCTTTCAGGCATAGTGTTCACATATCTTTACAATCTTTCACTAAACCGTTCCATATGGTTTGAAGTTCATTCATGTTATGCAAAAGTTAAAAAAATACAATTTGTGACACTTTTTAAATTTTGTTGAAAAATTGGCATTTTCAGTGTTTTTGTTTATTAGCCTTACCTTAACCTCAATGTACTTGTCGGAATGATTTATTTTTGGTTGTCGTTGCCTACAATAGCATTGTTTAATACATTTTCACTAAAAAATTATAGATAAGTAATTTTTTACGTCTTTTTATTAGGAGCTCTTTTAGACAAAAGTGGTGGTGTATAATCTTCACTAGACACTACTGTATAACATCATGTTTGAGATGATAATATTAATATTTAATGCAACATTTCTATGAACAGGAAGTATAGAGCAAGTATATTTTGGATACAATATGGCAAAGGTTCTGTTTATTTTTGATTCACTTAAAGAAATAAATCCTAAAAAAGCCACATTCGTTTTATAGCATGTTAGCTTGCAGGTTAGTTCACAATAATTTATAATTAAATTGCTGTAAATTGTAAGTTTTCATTCATTCATTGAAATTCAATTTAATCCAATTCAGTTGTACTTCTGAATCGCTTTTTACAATTGAAGTTGTTGCAAAGCAGCTTTACACAGTAAAACTACTTTGGTAAAGGATTTAAAATGTGTGATTTTAAACATTTCTCTGGAAATCTTCTACATCATTAATAAGCAACGCCAACGAAAAACTCCCCGGATGACATGAAGAAGAAACCTTAAAAGGAACCAGACTCAGAAGGGAAACCCGTCCTAATTTGGGTGATACCAGATAAACATTCCTTTCATTATTCTTTATTAGTGTCACAAGGAGGGTGGAGTTCATCCAAGCTAACTCTGGGTAAAGTGGGGTACACTCTACACAGCTTGTCAAACCATCACAGGGCCAACACACACACACACACACACACACACACACACACCTAGGGGAAATAGAAAATATCAAATTAGCCTGATGCACAAGTCTTAGGAGTGTGGGAGGAAACAAAAAAACTCAGATTGAACAAAATGGACATGAAAAAGAGTCGGTTCTCATTGGTGAGCCGAGTCAAACGATTCGGCTCGCTGTAATAGTGCCTGCATGCGTGCGCGCGTGTGTCTACGTGCCGTCCGTGCAGGGAGGCTATGTCGCTGTGGGCGGGGTGTGCACTACTCACATGACTCTATAAGGAACTCCTTGCACTGCAGACTCACTTAAGCCATCTAGTGGTAGCTTGAGATATAACCGCTCTCCAAACTAACCTGTATTACGTGTCTGCAGCATTGTGAAGTCCTGTGGTGCACAATGTTTGTTTGGTACAAATATACAGCCCATTGTGCATTTTTATACACACAGAGGATTAAAAGGAAGCGAATGAAATGGTGATGTTTCTTGGTGAACAGTGAAAGGATTTAGATTTGGCTGTAGATGGCGCCAAGCAAGCTGTGAGGAGGAGGAGTGCACTGCACCCTGGCTCGATACAGCACTGTGTACAGATATGCATGGGTGTGTGTGTCACACGCTTTACTACAGGATTGAAGTGTGCAGAGCAGATGGTGGGACACGTTGTTCTGGTCGTTAGAAATTACAACAGATTGCATTTTCCACCGTCAAAACATCCTAATTCTGAAGTGTCTTCACTTTCTTTTGCACAAACTCAGGAAATAACTGGATAGAAAAGAAGACTACTTCGTGAATGTTATGCCTTCCGGACAGTAGGCTTGTTGATTATTAACAAAAGGTGTGTAACTTATGTTTATGTTTTGCTTTTGACGTCGTTAGCTACTTGGTTGTGTTTAATGTTTTCATGCTAGCTGTTATAGCATGAACGAAACCGGTCAAAACCGGAAAATTTGCAATAAATTATCTAAAATGTACTGATGTGACATTAATTTCTGGAAATGTGTTGTCATTTTGTACAATTTCTACTCCAATTAACTTAATGTAATACGATAATATGAATGTAGGATGGGCTGAAGCTAACTATGCTAACGATGTAAATAATTGATTTTGCTAACAGAACATTAGCCACCTCTTCACTTTGTGGACACTGAAGTGATTCACCTCGTACACCTGCAGCATCGATCACCATATCATTCCTCTTGTCACAGGTTTAATTTGGTATGATTGTGTTTATTTCCCAGCACTTTACCGATCAGCATGGCTGAAGAGGAGCTGATGTTCCGTATGGAGGAGGTGGACAGTCTGAAAAGACCTTCTGGTAGTGGTAGTGGGACTGGGTCGGTTGATGATGAGGATGAGGACTTCTACATCTGCCCCATCACTGATGATCCCATCAGTCCAAAAAAAGGCATCTGTAATTACCACTCAGACCTCGTCTACCAAAAGCAACTCTCTACTTCACTGCCCAGGAACTCCTACAGTTTTAAGGTAACATCTGGTTTTGTAGCTGTGTCAGTTTTTCAGCTTAATTCAGCAATCTGTAGGATACACCTTGATCTTACACACCTTAGTGTTTACACTTTAGTGTCGTATCATGAATACGACTTTTTTTTAATATATCTCCTCGTGAGACCCAAAAATTTAATGTTGTGTGTCTTCTCTTTTCTTCATACTGCTTCTGTCCCACAACACCCAATAACTATTAAACTTGATCAACTTCTTCAAACAAGGGAAAGTTTGGCAAAAGATTAATACCCATCGGTTCTCATATGAGGATCTTAGAAGGACATACGTACAATATTGTGTGGAAAAAAATATGATGTCCTTCTAAGAGTACAGTGGCGTCTCGAGGTTACTGTAGTGAGTCTGTTTGGTTGAATAAACCAGTCTGCTAATGTCAACAATGTTTGGAATCATAAAACATAGCATTGAGTATGCTTATTATTATTATTATTATTATTATTATTATTATTATTATTATTATTATTTTTATTAATAAATAAAGTTTTTCAGGTTCTGGATCTCAGCAAAACCCATGTTGCATGTAAAATGGTTTGTCATGTGTAAAAGTTAAGTATTGCCATATATAGAGCCTTGTCTGAAACACACGCTACAGGACTGTCACGACCTGCTTCCTGAAATGTCATGAAAAGAGCTTCAGCAAGAAGTGTGCAGTGCTAGTCAGGACTCGTTTTTTACTGTAGTTCACTTGGTTGCTGTTGGGGTTTGATTCTTCTGCTCTTACGTCAACAAGAGAAAAAAAAAATCCCAATATTTTCCGAAGTACGGAAAGTGTGATTTATGTCTAACTGTCCACTGTATCTACCCCCACCCCCTTCACCTCCTTCTCAGAACAAAAATGAAACTGACCCAGAGGTGCATTCTGTCAGGTTTGGTTCTTTAACCGAGAAAGGTCGGGTACGTGCATTCAACAATTTTTTCCCCCTCATTCCACTTGCGCCATTCACTTCCCTTGCTTTCCTTTTTTCCACGTTAATATTTTACTGCTCTGTCGCTTTCCAGAGTCTGGCTTTCATACTCTTATTTTACCCCATGGAATTTCTCTCTCTGTCGCTTCATTCATCACCAGTTACAGCTGTTTGCTACCTGTAATGGGTTCATAAAGAATTTCAATAACGTGACCGTAAGGCAACGATTCTGAAAGTTTTCTCAGCTAGTTTAAAAACACTTCAAACAGATCTCTGTGTGCGTATAGCACAAATATCTGCATATATATGTGCGTGCCTATGTGTGCACACCATTGACCTCCAACCTTTTAAATATCTAATTATAGGCTGCAGTGACGCAGTATTTGTGGCATGTCTGCTGATCGATGAATTATGGTAGCACAGAAAATCTTCCAGCATGTTGACCTTACGAGGTTTACTGAAGTATTATTAGTTTGATAAATTACTCTAATATGTATACATACAGTATGTATGACATAACACTAAAATTTCCCATTGTCACAGCGTGCTTCACTTGTTTTCATACTGCTGATGTTATGTTAGTGTTTGTCAAGTCACATTGGATGTTAGCCATATAGGTCAGCCAATATGTTTCATGATGTAAAGTCCAAGCCAGTTACTGGTGTAGTTTTAACACGATTTCACTGATCCACTTGAGGTCCATCTATCGCCTTGCACAAATGTTTTTTCTGTTTATTTTTCAGAGTGTAACCCACTTCCTGTGCTTGTCTGTTCTGCTCTATTTTCATCTCCTGGCTTTTTGTGCATCTTATGTGTAAATTAAGCAGAATAAAAAGAAATAAAGATCTCCTTTTCAGTCAGGACATAATAGTCTGAGTCATTTTATAGGAAATATGAACGTTGTGAATGTTTTCTCTCTTTGTCTTCCCAGGCTGCGTGGAAACATGCGATTGAGAAAGCAAGGTCAATGCCAGACCCCTGGGCTGCATTTCATCTGGAAGATGTTGCGACGGAGCCCTGTATTCGTTACAGGTTTGTAGTTTGTTGTCTTACTTGCTTGACAAGTCATTATGCTAATTAATGAGTTATGTCATATTGTGCATAGTAGTGTGTGACGAGGCATGCTTAGGGTTAGACAGGGTTAGCTGTACGTGTGGTTTTTTATGTGCTAAATTTAACATGGTAGTAAAGAAATTCTATTCCACTCGGGATGTACAGCTCATGGCTGTGTGTGGGGAGCTGACAAACGGCCAATAGGAGGGGCTTCACTCATCTTGAAATGCCCCGCATGGTACAGAGTGTTCTGCCTAAGAGGAGCAGCGTGCACGTTTACTTGTGTAAATAAAAGACTTGTGCTCATAGGGTTGGTTTTCCCAGTGTTGTGTTTCTTTTACAATGTGCCATACTGTGCAGGATCTGCTGCATCTGTTGCTGAAAAAAATAATTCCTGCACAGTATGACGCACTGTGCAGGAATTCTTTTTTTCAGCAACATATGAATAATAATAAAAAGTTCCCTTAAACTAGGATCTGCGGCATCTGTTGCTGAAAAAAAGAATTCCTGCACAGTGCGCCATACTGTGCAGGAATTCTTTTTTTTCAGCAACAGATGCAGCAGATCCTAGTTTAAGGGGACATTTTATTATTAATCATATGTTTGTTATTTTTATTAAGTAATTAATAAATGTATTTGATTTAACCAGTGCATAACTGTAATACTATATATTCTACGAACAATATAATTTAGTCAGAGTCAGAGGAAAACACCCTGAAATTATGGAGCACAGAGATGTTTTAATCCAGTGGGATTTCCATGTTGTACACAAATTTGAGCAGAGAGGGGCCATGCCCTTCTCAGTGATACTGATGGCTGGAGAGGTCAAGCCTTCTTACAGAGATGACCATGTAATCATTTATGGGTGTATATCGCCTGGTACATACCATTCCATTCAGTGCTGCTGTAGCACATCTTTAGAGACCACAGTACAGCTTCTAATCGCTTTCGTGGGGTTTGTTAGTTTTTTATTCAATGTCAAAGAGGTACTGGACACTTCAATATGGTTTTTCAATGCATAAACTAAATAATATTACAGTACTGTGCAAAATCGGTATTTTCTGGCTTTAAAATTCCTCAAGTAGCAGAAATAGTTTAATTACTTATATCTTGTACTAAATACATAAAAAAAAAAAAACAGTTTTTCGATAATCAGGCATTTAAATTTTTTCTGCGGGAGCAGGCGCTCTAACATTTCCCCCTGGTGTCCTGTAGGTACAGTGCCATTACTGGTGAATGGGTGCAGGACCAGGTCTTCATCAAGATGTCCCCTCAGGTAAAAATTGTCACAATTGTTTGCTAGGTTCATCCTGAAAGTGTTGTGTTCACATTAGTGTGAGTGGTTGACTGTCACATTTCACTGTTAATGCAGTTTGTTAATGTTTCTTTTACAGCCTTTTGGAAAAGGTGCCATGAGAGAGTGTTTCCGAACGTACGTATTATCATGACTAGAGTCTTGGACTGTGTTCCTTATAGAGCAGATCAGGGCATAACATTCCCTTTTTGGTGATTTTTGTGTTTAGCCAATTGATTTCTGTTCTGGGTGATATGGCAAGTTTAAAAAACAAACAAACAGCAGTGTCATGACTCTTTTCATAAGACACTGTCTTGAGTAACCTTTGTGGCTAGTTTGTACTTGGTAATTTTCACCTCATGTAAATGGGCAGTGTCGCAGCATGACTTCCTTATTACTGTGGTTTAAAACTGATCTTTACACTTAGCTGCTGTGTGATACTTGGTTTCATTGCTTTGCAGAAAAAAGTTGTCGAACTTCTCCCATAGCCACAACTGGAAAGCAGCATCTAACTATGTGGCGAAGCGGTACATGCAGACCGTGGACCGAGATGTCTATTTTGAGGACGTCAGATTACAAATGGAAGCTAAATTATGGGGTGAGGAGTATAATCGCCACAGGCCTCCGAAACAGGTACCCTTTTCGTTTTCTCCTTTGCTAGGCTGCTAGTTTCTTGTTGAACTTTCCTTTGTTCCTTCCCACAGAAAGTAAGCTGGTGTATGTCCTTATATTAGGTTGACATTATGCAGATGTGTGTTGTGGAAATGACTGCACGGCCAGGAAAACCACTTTACCACCTGGAGCACTATATTGAAGGCCAATACATCAAGTACAACTCAAACTCTGGCTTTGTGAGAGATGATAACATACGGCTTACGCCACAGGTATGGTGTTTCAGCAGCATGTATGAACTAACGATTTAACTCACTAAAAGTCATATGTAATTCCCAAGCACTACAATCTGGTGTTTACACAACAATCCTTTGGTCTCAGGCTTTCAGTCACTTCACATTCGAACGCTCAGGACACCAACTGATAGTTGTGGACATTCAGGGTGTGGGAGATCTCTACACAGATCCTCAGATCCACACGGAGAAGGGCACTGACTTTGGTGATGGAAATTTGGGTAGTTATCTTAATCTATGTATCTCTTCATCACAGTGACTCATGTAGGGTCCGTCATGTCTCTACAGGAAAGTTATTTTTGTGTTCTCTAAATAAAAGGAGTGTGTTTATCTTTCTCCGAATGACAACGTATGTGTATTTCAAGGCGTACGTGGCATGGCTCTGTTCTTCCACTCTCATCTGTGCAACAAGATCTGCAAGAGTATGGGCCTCACACCGTTTGACCTGGCTCCTGCAGAAAGCAATCAGCTCGACTGTACCAACAAACTCCTGGTTAGTCTGGTATCTCATACTATTGCAATCTTCAGGGGTCCAAACTTTACAAGAGTATACTCATCAATACCAATTTCAGGAGTTTCAAGTGCTAAATGAGCCTAAAGATGGAGATGCTCCCATAACCAGAAGGAAAAAAACAATAATGTCAACTAAATCAAGTCCAAAAAGGGAAGCGTTTTAATAGTCAGTGGTTAAGGCTCTGTTACTTATCTGAAGGTCAGAGGTTCAATCCCCAGCCCCAGCATCCTGCCAATGTTGGGCCCTTGAGCAAATCCCTTAACCCTCAATTTATCAGTTATATAAAAATGATGTGTAATTCGCTCTTGATAAGGGTGTCCTCAATGTAAATTTAAATGTAATTCTATGCCGTAGATATCCAGTAATACTAGATGAGCGATTGGCCGCTGGCGGGTGGGACTTTGTGACACCATATTGGAAGTATGATTTGCGCTGGGACTGGATTGTAATTCAGATGCCATGTATCCCACTGTTTCCCCCCGCCCCCCCCCAAACAATTATCGCATTC
>JBCNYG010000019.1:20973161-20986292 GCA_039654305.1 Porochilus rendahli
ATGAATGAATGAATGAATTTGGCAAACGAATGATAGAAGTACAGACAAAAAGATGTATTACATGTAAATATTGTCTCAAGAAGACAGAAATAGAAGAGTAAATGATTATTTTAAGCTATTTACTTTTCTGATTGGCAAACATCTGGTTTCTCTGGATCCAGACTTTCTGGTGTCATCTTCTCAGTCTCCCTCTGCAGTTCCTCCACTTGACTCTGCAGCACGTTTATGGTTTCCGTAAGCCTGCACAGAAGAACCAGGTCCGTTTTAAAAACCTTAACTCGTGACATGGTATGCAGGAATGTATAATGCTGCCTCTCTTGTCTGAGGTTCAATCCTAAACTCAGTTAGTGTGAGAAGAAAAGTCATGTGTGTGCAGGTTTCCACAGTGTTCTCTGGTTTCCTTCCACCTTAGAAAAAACATGCTGGTAGGTGAAGCTCAAGTGTAAAAGTAGAGTGCAGTTGTGCGTGTGTGTGTTCAATCTGTACGTAATTAAGAATAAAAACACCGTACATACCCCTCGATCTTAAGCTGGGCAGCGCGGTTTTCCAGGCTGAGTCTTTGGTTGCTTTGTTCCAAGTCTTGTGCAGTGGCATCGAGCTGCTCATAACCTTTAGCATGTTGATCATTCACTGACCTGAGCATTTCCACCTGCTTCGACAGATGCTGAACAAGAGTAAAACATCTTAGAAAACTATTCTATTATTCTTGTGAAGAATCTGACAAGCGTGTAGTTTCTCTTCTCAGTGATTTATTTATTTATTTATTTTTTACATATTTTATCATTACAGGAGAAGGTCAGGTGAGCTCTGTGCACTCCAAGCAGAGCTAACCTCTGTGTAGCTTACAACATTTTTTGAATTCATTCAGTGTTACACAGCAGTATATAATATAAATATTTATGCACTGCCTAAAAGCAAAGCTAAACTGTAAAGTGCAAGTGCACTCAGCACTTTTTTTTATTGAGTTGGCTGTGTGGGCACATGAGCACAGACATGACAACAACAACAAAAAAACAACGTTCATGACTTTACGACATGTGCGTAAGTATGGAAATCCAGAGGTCTGCTACTACACCGCTGTATAAGGAAACTGCTGCATGACAGTGTGTTTTTAAATTTATTCAAAGTTTTAGCATAAACTACACAGAAACACAAGGGGGGAATACCTGTTTATTTATTTATTTTCATTTAAAAGCATGGCAATGATAACACCACCTGTTCCATGTAATAATGGTGAACTGTGAATGTCTGCCGTTTTGATTTAAGCATTATATAGTGAACTGATCAGATTGCACCTCTCTCATGTATATATACAGTATGAATACAGTATATATATATATATAAATACGTATTATCTCATTTTTATGAATGAAATAAGCGTAAGTATTAAAAAAAAATCTTTAATCTTTCTCCACTCCCCAGAAACAATCGTTAACCTTAATAAGCCCTCTTAGTACTTTATATCCTCACGCTACTCTACTTTAGACCTTATCATAAACAATTGCACCAAAACAGATAAAACATAAGACACCATATCTTGAAAGAACCAAACTACTACAGAGACTGGCCTTCATTAAACCAAAACTTTAAGTGCTTTTAGCCGTCACCATTTAGTACTTTACGATAAATTTAATAGCCAATTTTAATATCAATCGGTGATGATGAATGCTAACGTGTTATTTCTTGCGACACTGAAACCAGAGGAAAAGCAGTGTCTGTCTGTCCTCTTATGCATACACAAGTTCACAGATGCAAATGCCTGGTTAGTGCTGCTGTGATTGACAAATATGAAAGGGTATGCAATCCCACCCACCTGCTGAGCATGGCCAAAAAAATAGTCAATTACCAGGAAAATTTGTGGATATAACCATTAATGAATAATCTTAGTGTTCAAAACACAGGACCATCGAAGGCCATTTATTCCTTAATAGTTCATCTTTGTGCTTATAGTGCAATCTATTGCTGCCATTTAAAGTTACAGGAATTTAAAGAAAAAGGATTTGTTCATTCATTGTGATGCTTCATGGCCTATTGTCAGTACCTCAATTTCATGTAGCTGCTCTTGGTTGGTGGTATACATCTGCTGGAGACCTTCCTCCAATTCCTGATTCCTCTCCAAGAGGTTTTTTCCCAGCTTAGCAGCCAAATGAAGATCTGTGCAAGGGCGGAGAGTGTCGTAAAAAACAAACAAGATATTAGTGGATTTGTCTGTTTTATCTGATAAAGCCTTTATCGTAACAAGATAAATAGGGTGCAATAACTTCTTGATCATTTGTACTTTAATGGTAATTTAGTAATTTGGTTTCTCGTCTTGTGTAATGACATTTCATCAGCGAACCATCCTCTTGAGTCTCT
This sequence comes from Porochilus rendahli, assembly GCA_039654305.1. Lineage (NCBI taxonomy): Eukaryota > Metazoa > Chordata > Actinopteri > Siluriformes > Plotosidae > Porochilus > Porochilus rendahli. Next base: position 20,975,517 of record JBCNYG010000019.1, read on the forward strand.
TTCATGAGTTGTGAAAGTGGACTTGTTACAGGATGTGGTGCAATCTAACTGTGGGAACTAACATGGCAAGAAAACCATGTTTCCGTAACAGATCTCTACTGTCCTAGAATAAAGAGTAGTTTGCAGTGAGGATTATACACCACCACTTTTGTCTAAAATGGCTCCTAATAAAAAGAAGTAAAAAATTACTTCTCTATAATTTTTTGGTGAAAATGTATTGAACAATACTACTGTAAACAATGAGAACCAAAAAAGAATAATTCTAATAAAAGTATATTGAGGTGAAAGTATGGCTAATAAACAAACAAAAAAAAAGTAAATTTTTTTTTGCTGTTTTCAGTGTTTTTGTTTATTAGCCATACTTTTATCTCAATACACTTGTCAGAATAATTTTGTTTGGTTCGGATTGCCTACAATATCATTTTTCGATACATTTTCACCCAAGAAATTATAGAGAAGTAATTTTTACTTGTTTATTAGAAGCCCTTTTAGACAGAAGTGGTGACGTATAATCTTCACTGCACACTACTGTAAGTAGCAAGGAGACTAAATAGCCTTACCTTTAATTCTTAATACAGTACTTTACTATACTTTAATACTAATGCAAATAAAAATGCCTAGTAGATGCTATTTACTCTCCTGCTATAGAATGCCTGCACCACTTTCTTTACAATTATGATAATACGCAAACAGTACTAACATTAATTGTGTAATCATATTACATTGTAATAAAAAAGTATAATAATAGTATTTCTTGTAAAATACAAGCTGTTGTACCATGCTCCAGATCTCGTCGCTCATACCATGGTTCTTCCTCTTTAATCTTGAATTCCTCCTCTGCTATCATGTCTGTAAACATCTTCACTCTGACAAACAGAGAAAAAAAACGTGTTATAACTAAGAATAGCATGACAATAGATGATCTTATATTTCTACTAGCACCAATTCTCCTCTCGCTTGAAGATGTTGATTTACTTACAAGGAGTATGTTCCCTCTTACCACAGGACGTTGCTATGATCTCTCTCTCTCACTCTTCTTCCTTCTCATGAGTGCATGAAGGAGGAGATCAACGTGGCGTGCTCTCCGTACCTCAGATAATGCTGTGACGCAATCTGTGCCATGTTTATTACCGGTCTAATTATAAATGTAAGCCTGAAAGGAGTGCACGGGGCAGGTACAGTCCAATCCACCATTCAAATCTTGTGATGTCACCTTTGTAGACATCCCCAGTCAAACACTTCACAAGCACAAGCCAGCTATGACTATAGCAAAACAAAATGTGCTAGAAAAGAAACACGAGGTAATTTATAAGCAAATTCAATCTTTACTGAATATTACTGGGATAATCTTGTACAGTTGTGATTCCTAATGACCCTAAATGACCACTGTAATCTCTCCTCTAAATTCAAGTCCTTTTCAACCTGGATTAGAGTGTCTTTTAAGTAACATACCTATTGCAATGCCTACTGTAAATTTACAACTGAAATCAATTTCTATAGTTTAAAAAAGAAATAAATAAAGACAGTTTGCTTAAAAGTCTGAAGACACCTGTCAGAGGGTCCAGATCGACCTGAGCAGGATGCTATTGAGTCCTGAACAATCTGACGCTGGCTAAGTCGGCCATCAGACTGACCCACAATACACCCTCTTTGAAAATTATACTATTTTGCTCCTGGTGTTCGCATCATAATTAGTTGCAATAGACAGTATATTGTATTCTAAAATAAAACATAATAAAATTATGAAGTTTGATCATATTAACTGAGTTTCACAGATAAAACTCTGAAATGAGGGGTGTCCATATACTTTTGATATGTCTGTATAGAAGGAACTAGGAAGCACATGTTCACTCTCACTGGAGGTCACGTGACATTCTGGAACATGCTTGCTTGGGACATGTACCTTCCGGAGATGACCGATGACCCTCATGAATTGTGTACAAGATCCTGAGGTATTTGAACTCTTCTGCTTGAGGCAAAGGCCTGTTCCCGACTCAGAGGGAGCAATCAATCTTTTTCTGGTTAAGTACCATAGCCTTAGATTTTGACCAGCTGACAACCCAGGCCAAACTGGACATTGCACTGAGATCCTGTCCATGGATACCATAAAGAGGGCTGGTGACAAGGGGGCAACCCTGGTGGAGTCCAACACATGCTGGAAACAAGTTCGACTTAGTGCTGAGAATGTGGACAGAGCTCTCGCTTTGGTTATACTGGGAACAGAAAACTTACGGCAGCTCCGCAGCCAGGATGAAAGCCGTACTGTTCCTTCTGAATCTGGGGTTCGACAGTTGGACGGGGCTTCACTCTAACACCCTGGATTAAACTTTCGTGCGAAGGCTGAGCAGTCTGAGTCCACTGTAAAGTTGGAACACACTTTCTGGTCTGCCTTTTTGTACACAGCTCCCAGTACTAGCCAGTAGGCTACTAGCATAGTCATATACTGGCATTTTACTGTGTATGGACATTGTTTAAATGTAGGTAGACATTTATATACACATTCTGATTTACAGAAGCGTCTTTTCTGAAATCTGGAAATTACCACTCTGTGTTGTCATTTAACGTGAGTTTGAAACGAGTGACAAACCTTTCTTGCCTTAGTACTGAAATTTTCTCAAGAAATGTAACAAATTAAGCATCAAAATGTCCATTTGTCCGTGTTTTATGTAGGTATGTGACAAGCCTGACATCTGCGATGAAAAAAATGAACCCCACAGTGATTTCCAGATGTTAATAAAACACTCTTCTCATCTTCAGAATGGAATGAAACACTGTCAGTCTTCAGAACAAGTGTCTCTACACGGTAATATTTCATATTTGTAGTCATTTAATCCAGTAAGCTTTATGACTATGGCAGTAGCCTCATACTGGGAGCTGCATGCAACTGCTGCACTATAATGAAACATGTTGGACGGATCAAACTGGTACTGGGCACTGAGGTACTAAACTTAAGAGGCTCACCGCCCTCGACCAGCACGGTGTTTGTACCACTACCACTATTATTTTAACCATTTCCAGTCTATAAAGTCAATGTTATGTTTCATTTTGAACTGGAACAGTATATTATCTTTATACTGGTCCCAGTTTTGACAAAGTGTGCAAAGTCAAAGCTACAACTGTGTGCCGGGGTACACATTTACAATCATGATGAAAGACAATGAGACGCATACATCTTCACCCGAGCACATCCCAGAATGTCATGTGAGCTTGAATACAAACTGTGAGTAATACTGTCTGGCCGACTCAGTGCAGGTAGTAGGCCCAGGTCAGAATTCCGCACAGCACTTTATCCCAGCAGATAATCTAATAGATAAATTATAGTTGCAGATTCTGTGTAAGCACACAAAAAAAATCCACACAGAAATGCTCAAGCCTGGGACTGGAACTCAGGACCTTCTTGCTGTGTTAACCACCACACCACTGTGCAGCTCTCCTCTCTATGCAAATCATTTATTCATTCATTCATTTTCTTAACCGCCTAATCCTAATTATGGTCACGCGGAGGCTGGTGCCCATCTCAGCTGACTCTGGTCGAGGGCAGAGTACACCCTGGACAGCTTGCCAGGACATCGCAGGGCTGAAACACATAGATGGCTATGCAGCCTACTCTTTTCGAAAGTCAGCAATGGTTCTTTTACATGCCTCTCACCTTAGACAGTGAGAGATTTGGCCGGCCAGCCAAAAAAAGTCAGCTGCACTGGGGGGACAGCAATAACAACCTGGTGATAGTGGGTCCTGAGTCAGTAATCCAGCACCCTACCACTGGTCCACCAACTAACCACTCGCCCCTTTCACAGAAAAAAAATGTACACGACTCCCTCTGGTGGTGGGATCAGTGATCGTCAAGGTTGTTTTCGACGAACGCATTTACGTGTAACACAGGAAGTAGGTAACTTTTAAAGCGCTCCTCCCGAAAATTGAATGTAACCGCTTACACCGCCGCTGTTTGTGTTTGTGCCCATTTAACTCGTTTATCATCCGTGTATTATTTGTTTTACGGATTATTCACAGACACCATGTGGCCATTAAAGCCGTACCACACCTACAGGTTTGTTTGTTTATGTGTTTATAGGGTTGAAGGTGTTCGTAGCAGCGTCTAAAAGTGCGCATATGTGTGAGAACATTCAGTGTCGCTGTGTTGTTGTTGTCTGTCCATCCGGTTCTGTTCTTACTGGAATGTGTTCTCCACAGATGAAGACACTGCTTTTTGGTGCTTGGGTGGTGTTATATGTTTCAGTTCTTTTGGTAACTCGTAGAATGTGGACGGGGAAGTATTCCCGAAGCCCACTTGCACGGAAGATTTTCATGGAAGCGTTAACCAGCACGGAATTTAATCCACAAGGAGGGCAAGAGGTAACTCTTAAAATATCTCCTAGTTTATATCCACAATCCTCAATTCTCTTCCTTCTACTGGTTTGGGAAACAACTTCATTCAATTGTTTAATCATTCAAGCAATCCCTTCATCCTTTACGGAAATTCAAAATAAATGATAAGTAGATAATAAACAGATTTTATTATTGTTGTTATTGTCACTATTATTATTATTGTTATTATTTTTCCCTACCAGTGGTATCACTGCTACCCTGACAGGTTGGGTGAGAAGATACAGCCCTTGTTTATGCAGAGTCATCTAGATGAAGATACTCAAGCTTTCCTTTTGAGGAGTGAGGAGAAATCCGGCTGGGTTTTCACTCAACTCTACCACTCATTCTTCTCAACTGTCTTCAGCCCTATCGTCTCAAGGACGTCTATTAATGGGTGCCTTTTCTTTACTGAGTTTATCGCTACATGATCATTTTAGGTTTCTCTGTTGTTGTTTTTTTATGCATTGTTGAAATCTAACTATTATTCGCCGAAGGCAAGGTTAATGTTACCGAATAGTCCCCGAGACGGAAAACCCAGTGACATCCACCAAGCCTAAGGCTAAAAATTGTTTTAGTATATACTACATGAGAACATAATAAAAGAAAATCGAATCAAAATGTTTAGAATTTATTTTTAGTATATTCGAAGCGTTATAGTGGCAGGTGAGAGTCGAGCTGAAGTGAGATTTGTAATGGCATCTCATTTAAAATGAATATAGTATATACATGGTTTGCATTCTTCACAACAACATTTGTTTAAACTGTAACAAAATTTGAATAAAGGGTTTTCCCCCACAATTTAAAATTTGAGGGCCATATTGTGTAGCTTTTTTTTTTATTTTTAGGGGTTCAGAATCAGTCACCATAGTAAACATTGAATGTTTTGATTCCAGCATTATCCGCTCTTGATAATGTCTGTCCAGCAGACAGCAAACCAATCAGATCACCCTATTCTTGCGTTGTATATACTAATAACATTTAGGTACGGGTGTGATTGCTGTGAGTGTGGCATGTCAAGTCATCAGCAACAAATCAAGTATTTGTTGGTGTCCGTTAATAGGTTCCTGGGCCGAGGCTCCATGTTTGTTTTCTCACAGGACCAGTTTCGCCAACTTCTCAAAATCAGTCCCGACTGGATAGGAGAAAGGTTACTGGACCTTGGTGCTGGGGATGGAGGAGTCACTGAAGTAATGGGCCCTTACTTTAAAGAGGTTTATGCTACTGAGGTGTCGCCACCAATGAGGTGGCAGCTCCAAAGAAAGAACTACAGGTACATGTTGCTTCTACTCTTGTTGTTGTCAGATGGTTTACATTGTTTTTAAACAACAGATGTCTGGTTACAAACAGGTTACCCTCAGATCATGAATGAGGAAAACTTTCTTTTCTTTTCTGTAAACAATTAGGGATAGAAGCCAAAGTAACTCGAAATACTTGGCAATGTTAACTCCAGGCTCCTTTTAACATCTTAAATTTGAATACATTATTAATTTTATTTTTAAATTAATTTTGATTTGCATTTGACCCATCCAAAGTAAGCACCCACACACACACACACAAACATTCAGAGCAATGAGCAGCCAGATTGCAGTGCCCTGAGAGCAGTTGGGAGTTAGGGCACTTCAGACATGATGGGAAACACACACACACACACACACACACAAACACACTTTTCCTCCCGGTTCAGGATTTGAACCAGCATCTGATCTCTAACCCATTTCGCTAATCATTAGACCACGGCTGCCCCATATGAGAAGAATTCAAAAAGAATTTTGTTTGTCAGGTTGTTGGAAATTGATGAGTGGCAAAAGACTGGTTTCCAGTATGACATCATCAGCTGCCTCAACCTCTTGGATCGAATTGATGAACCTTTACAGCTGCTCGGGGACATCAAGAAAGCTCTGGTACCTGGCACAGGACGGCTGATCCTTGCAGTTGTTCTACCCTTTGAGCCTTATGTGGAAATAGGTAAGATTCTTGTTACCTTTAAAAGCCTGTTTTTAATTAAATGGTATATTTTAAGTAGGGCTGGGCGATATGACCTAAAAATTCTATTTCTATGTAGCCTGATATTTTTACAGTAACTATATTTATTATGTTGTATTTCATTTTATGTTATAATATTCAAAGACAAATGAACGTGATCGCACCTGCAGTATACTGTTTGTAAATATACAGATTGGGTGCCCTCACACTCGCGTTGTGATCGCTTGCGTTGAGTTTGTCTTCTCAAAGACCTGTCATAAACATGTACTGCTCCTAATACAGGATGCTTGCTGTGCTTGCTCACTATATTTTTGTTTTTTGCTGTTTTATATGTACAATTAGGTGCAGTAGTATTTGGACAGCAACACAGTTCTAATAATTTTTGCCTTTATATTCCCCCATAATGGATTTGAAATGATGTGATTGAAGTGTAGACATTCAGATGGAATTTAAAGGATTTAAGAAAAAATTACAATAGTCTACAGCCATCTTAGCCCAGGGTGTCAGACTCATTTCCATTGAGGGCCACGTCACTAAATTTAAAGGAGATTGAGGGCTGAAACCTGCATGGCAAAATAATTAGTGTAGGTATTTGTCCTCTTTTGCTTTATTCACTTGCATTTTTTTGACAACGCTTAACAACAAGCTAGTATGTGATCTTTCTTGAGTCATTAATGACTTGCTTTTCACTTGGAATAGGCTGCCGCCACCTAGTGGCAGGATGAACATGGTTTCATCGTAATGGCCGACATAAAGAATGTACGATAATCCTATTCTTTGAAAGCTCGCGCAGGCAACAAAGCTTGAATTGGAGGGCCGGATTTTGCATGCGGGCTTTGAATGTGACACCTGTGTCTTAGACCATGGACATGCCTGTGTATTCTTTCTTTTTATGAATGTACTGAATTGTCGGGTTTAGGCCACTCCTAAAGATTCTGCCATTCCTCTGATAGGTTTTTTTTTTCCAGCCTGATGATTCCCTCCGTTACTTGCACTGACACATAGAGAATGCCTTTGGAACACATAGAGAATGCCTAAAAGCAGCTGCAAAATGCAAAATCAACATCTGGCATCGTTTCCAAAACATTTTATCTCCATAATTTGACATAATGAAGAAACAGAGTATAGCTGACCGTGAACCTGCTCATCAGTCAACTGTCTGATTACCTTTAAGTCTGAGAAAATGGGAATAAAAGTGTCTGACTCCTAAAAGATCCATGCGATACTTTTGTTTGAACCACATAAACGAAGTCTGAAAACTACACTTCAGTCACATTTTGCTCTCTTGGTGACATTAACACTGGGACATGACAAGTCTAATGTTTTTAAAGCTAGTCCTACGTATCAAGCTTTTATTCATGGGGTAAAAACACTGCAGCTAACACTTCATTTCTGGAGGAAAGTTGATATTTCTCCCAAATTGTTATACTTATGATATTCATTTGAATATCTGCATGGTTATATTACAGTATGATGATTTATTGATCGATCGCCCAGCCCTAAGTTTAATTATGCAATCTATTATAATTTAACAAATGTTCACAATCTTGGGTTTAGGAGGAAGATGGGTGCGTCCAGCACAGCACATCCGCATGAAAGGCACAACTTGGGAGGAGCAAGTAAAAAACATGTCTGATGACATATTCAGCAGTGTAGGATTTGAGGTGGAAGCAGTGACACGCCTTCCATATTTATGTGAGGGGGATATGTACCAGAATTTTTATGTGTTAGATGATGCAGTCTTTGTACTGAAGCCTCAGGAATGAGGTTTTAATCGACTTGCCTCTATTATAAGAAACTTAGCTGGTTATCTGGATGTTTATCAAATTATATCTGCATTAAAATCCTTTACATTATACCGAATTAAACTCTAAATATTTCTCTATTATCGTGTCCACATCCACTAGATATGAGTAATTACACAATCTGATTGGCTACTTTACTACTAGGATATGTACTGCTAGCTTATAGTTCCATGAGTAGCTACAAAAAAAAGTGTTGCAGAATCTAATCCACTTAAAACAAAAACTCCCCAAAACAAAACAAAACCCCAACCTTCATTTAAAAAAAAAAAAAGGCAACAGAACATGGAATGAAAGTATTTGATGTTCATATTTCCCCCACAAGAATACTGACAACCCCAACTTTATTTTCACAGCACACACAGAGTACCTATCTGAAGTGTTTGCTGTCGCTAGGTTAGCAACTTTTCAGGGCAACTGAAGACATATCAACAGGGAGGCTTTTCACTGAGTTTTTCTCTTCACATAACACTTTTTAGAGGTATGTTTCGGGTTTATTTAGCCCATGGGGCGTGTAGCCTGCAAAGTGGAAATGAACTCAATAGTTAAAAAAAAAATCACTAAAATATAAAAGTGCTGTATTTCTCACAATCCTGTGGATGTGGATATAATTAAAGTTAGTCCACTCACTCTTGCCGTACATGACCGATAACGGACTTGGCACTGTTTACATTGCCGTATGACTCGATTTTGTGGAATAACTTAACTGTAGTAAGAGGATATTAAAGCCATGTGTCATATGACTTATTGTTTAAGTATTTGAAATGGTATAATTAATGAACTGCTACATCATGAACTGCCTTTGACATTCAGATGTAAGTAAGGATAATCAGGTCACTCTAGACAATAGAAACAAGACATTCCTTCAAATCATTACTGTCTGATAGATAACTGGGCCACTTGGCCTACTGTGCCTATGCTGCATACTTACCTGGTGTTTCTGAAGAAGACCAGTAAGCAATATTCAGACCTCATCTAAACAATAAAATATGACAGGTGCACAGTTTTTAGGAATTGTTTACACATACTTTAGATTCATTTCCAGCCAAGACTGGTGCTGTTGTAATTAATACTGATGGCTGGCATGTTCGTAATGTATTGTCTAAAGTATTTTGAACAATTGCAAACCACGTAGTTCCTGAATATCCTCTTAATGTTTGTAAACTCAAAAAAACGACTCGTATAAATTTACCTGCACAAGTAACCCCCTCCTACTGGTATAGGGTAAATTGACAGAATTGGGATTATGTGTCAACATTTTAATAATTGAAGTATTAAAAACATCTATTTGGGTGCAAATCTTTCACCAAAGGTCACGGGACAAGGTTCCCAGCCTTGTTCCTGGTGATTTACCTTCCTAAAGATTTCCAATCATCGCTTTAAGTCTTCATTTCCAAATCTTAAGTGTTGATGAGATGATTGGATAGTCAGGTGGGCATAATTAGGCCACCCCTGTGTTAAGACGTAACTCATCACCGATATTTTGTAGATGGCCTCATCGAGTTGTGCTCCTTCTTTTTGTTCATGCTATGATGTTTATGTTAAAAACTGTTTTTTTCATCAAGCTTGTCACTTTAGTGCCACCAGCAGGTAAAAGATGATGCCAAACTGGATGTAAAATCATTATCAGATTTGTGATACGGTGTCTTGAAACGCAAATATTTTATCAGTTGATCACTGGGTGGTGCTGCAATAAGCAAAAATGTATTGCTTAACTGTTTAAAAACTGGTTCACAGATCAAGTGATACTGCTGGTGTCTAAAATCTAAGGGACAGCAATTTTTTTTAACTATATTGGATAAAAAAAATTCCTTCATTTTAATTTTTTTTTTTAACCAAATTTGTTACAGGTTGTGCTCAGACCAAGCCATACAAATGTCATATAAGTGTTTTATTTTCAAGACTGTTTGTTACAATCCATTAAAATTAGTGATAAATTTGCTCAAAATTTAAAGTAAGGTCAATTTGAAAATTTAAAGTGAGCTCGTATCTCATCTACTGTTTGATGTACTGACAACAGGTTAATACTCCTATTGAATACCTGAAAAAAAAAAACTCAGGGAAAAGAAAGGGGTGTCTGCAATAAGTAAAAATGTGTTTTGCCTAATTAGTGTTAAAGTCTTTATCTTAACCTGTAATTTGTGTGTGGCTGTATCCTTGGAGATTCCAAGGCAAAGGCAAAAGTATTCATCCGTTACAGTTAGTTGAAAACTGAAGCTGGTCAACAGGAAGTGAAGTCATAGCCCAGCATTTTTACTAACAGTTATCACTATAGTATTAGCATCAGAACCAGATTTATTTGATCATTAGGAGGATGTAATGTAATATATCAGAACCTGAGTCATTGGCGCACTGGAGGGCACTGCAATAAGCAAGAACAACTTCAGGTGATGGGGCAGTGGTGGCCCGGTAGTATGGTGTTGGGTTACTGATCCCAGGGTTGGGGTTAAAGCCCCACTATCAATTGATTGTCATTGCTGTCCCCCCTGTGCTGCTAACTAGGTCATCAATGCAGGCCATGTCTCTCAATGTCTGAGGGGAGCCATTGCTGCTGTTCGTCAAGAATAGGCTGCATAGCCGTCAGCGTGTTTCTGCCCTGCGATGGCCTGGCGAGCTGTTCAGTGTG
>JBCNYG010000019.1:21067733-21087627 GCA_039654305.1 Porochilus rendahli
TGTGTGTGTGTGTGTGTGTGTGTGTGTGTGTGTGTGTGTGTGTGTGTGTCAGAGCGGAGGATGTCACAGCACTGAGAGGCTGCAGAGCTGCGCACGCACACACACACACACCGGTATGTAGACGGATGTGAATTCTCAGCGCTGCTGCCGATGCTGATGGGATTGTTTTGGTGTGTCAGGGGGCGCTGGGGGGCCTGTACCACAGGGCCGCGACCATGAGTCCAGGCTGCATGCTGCTGTTTGTGTTTGGCTTCGTTGGGGGAGCCGTGGTCATCAATTCGGCTGTGTTGGTCTCACTCTCGGTGCTACTCCTGGTGCATTACTCTGTTTCTAACGGCCTGCCCGCCATCACACTTCCCAGAAACAGCAGGTACGCACAGAGAGAGAGCGAGGAAGAGAGGGTAGCTTTGTCACAGGGATTATTATTCTATATGTAAGTCTGACTAATGCTTTTAATATTTTATCTGGAAATCTGTTTCTAATATTAGCTGAGTCAAATTTGGTGTGTATATATCTTTTGATTCACAGATTGTTCCCAAATGTTTATTAGTCCTTTTTACTGATCTGTTTAGTTGATTGTACTTTTCTTTGCCTGCTTTTTTTCCTGCTTATTGTTGTGTTATTTCACCTCTAGTGCAGTCTCGTCTGCAGTGGTAAACATCAGGAGTGCGTTCACTGAGTGCTCCAAAGGCTTTTAATCAGCCAGATTAAATTTTTGTAGATCAACACCAGTATAGTGTTTCACCCTGTGATACCGTATCTCCCAATTTTATATTGTTCCCTCGTGGGAGTTTTTCAGTTTCTCCTTTATTGTTCCTCAACACACTGCTTTTGCGCGAAATGCCGACAAGCCTGTGTTTCTTTTGATATTGTACCTGCATACCGATTCCATAGGTATTGCTCACTATGGTGTATTCGCTGATGGTATGGATCCCATTGTTATGTGTGTTTTTTTTTTAATTAATTTATTTATTTATTTTTAGCAGATGTTTAAAATACTCATATAGTGGCGATGCAAAACTGCAATTATAATGGAATGGAATAAAAGAGCAGACAACTTCTTTCAAGTCATTATTTGGACTAGGCTATTAATATATGTATATATATTTTTTTTTTTCAAGTGTGGTTTGTGGTAGTAACAGTGTATTGTTATTCCCATGCCATTACAGAACATTATTTAGATGCTTTCATCGGAGGGTGGGTATTTTCTAAAGGCTTTGGCATGAGACTGTAGGTTATTGTGATAGACAGCAGTACTTTTTGACACTTTCTTGATATGTTAAACTTTGGTGAGGAGTAGATATCACATGATTAGCGAGGTTATGTATTTAAACACCAGGCAGAATTAATTGGGACCTAGCAAGCAAGGACAGTTTATATGACAGTTTATAGCTAGGAGTGTTTATATAAGTCACACCATATGCTCTAAAAGACACGTTACTCTGCACTCTTACGTAGTACTTCATCATGTTTATCTTTATTTACACTCTTGACTGTTCTGTATTTTGCTCTTATTTAAACTTTGTTTTGTTTATGTACTTCGGCTTGCGTCTGAAACTTGAAGCCTCATTATTGCCTGTTATGATAAAGTTATAAGAGATTTGTATTAAATTGGAAATGTCAGCTATTTGTTTTATATACTAGTCTTTCTGTTGCTCAGTGATTGCAGTAGTTAGGGCTGTGTGTTGTTGTCCTGGCCAGGATGTAGCCCCCCAAAACGAACAGTCAGCATGTCGGGATTCGCACACACATTGAATAGAGCTCCCACGTCACCATGGCAACCAGCATGTGAGATGAGTAAAGGGAGGTGTGGAAATATAGTTTAAAGAAAAACGGGCCAGATCAAACCCCTGAAGCATTCTGAGTGGCTGTGTTGTATTTAATGTTTTCTTATTTATTTGTTTAACTGCCCTCAGAGGGATTCACTGGAGATGAGTTTAACACATAGTTTGGCTGTGATAAACCTAAATAAGACACAGTAATATAACGTTTCTCATTTGTGATGTGCTTCTCTTCATTCTTGCAGAAAGGAGCGGCCGGTGTCTCTGGGAATCTTTCAGCTGCCGGGTGGTGATGTGAGGACCCCTGACCTGCAGAGGGAGCAAGTGGAGACTCCAGGGACCGAGACCTGGAAGTTCAATGACTTGAGTCATCCTCGCTCAAACACCAGCCTTAAGGTGAGCAAAAAACACTGTTATTAGTCTTTACTATTACAGCTGACGCTAATAGTCTTCATTGTTAGTTTGTTTACATGTCTCACTAGTGACATCTTGCATAATTAGCAAATGTACTGAGCAACTTTACAAACTGAATGTAGTCTTTCTCCTTCGGGAAATCCGAATCGTGGCTCCCAGGATCAAACTCGATGAGGACATGGCTTGGTTGTACTGCACGCTTGTGTTTTTGAAAGGCTCTGAAAACAAAGTATATAAAAATAGTGGAAGCAGCAGTGTGCCAGCAGAGAGGAAGCCTTTTCTAAGTTGAAGGCTCTGCTCATTACGTCCTGCATGCTTAAACAGAGAGTGAAAGAGGGTGAGAGTAACGGTTACAGAATGTCTGTTTTTCACTCCCCCTTTTCTCAAAGCTTCTAGTGTACACAAAGACTGTAAGAAAACACAGAAAGTTCTGAATTGCTGTGATCCTCTTCACTGTAGTGCACTAATAAAATCTAAAAGATTAAAGTAAGAGAAGAAGAATTTAAAATCAGAAAGGTAAAAGGATGTTCATAAGTATTTGGACAGTGCCTCATGTTTTATAGTTTTGTCTGTGTACACCACCAGAATTGATTAGAATTGAGGCAGTCAAGGTAGGATTGAAATGACGACTTTCATCTTTAATTTAAGCTGTTTATCACTATTAACACTATTGAATTACCCTTTTAGATTTGAAACCATTTTTACTCCTAGTACTCTGTTTTCAGAGGCTCAAAAGTAGTTTCTAGTTGATAAACAGTTCCATGGCCAGTTATGGTTTGTGTCTTCATTATTTTATGGAAAATTAAGGAGATCAAATATAGATCTAGAATTGATCCAGGTGTTCATTTTGCATTTGGCAGCTCTTTATGGGAACTCTCAGTATGTGTTCCCGAGACACGTCAGTGCAAGTAAAGGTGACAATCATTAAGCTAAAAAAATAAAGAGATCTATCAGAGGCATAGCAGAACATGTAGCAGTGGTCGTATCAAAAATTTGGTACATTCTTTATAAAGTGAATGATCATAGATTTCTTACCTTGGTTAAGAAACACCAAAAACCCCCAAAACATTCATTACGTCTAGTCTATTCAAGAACACTCCTGAGGAGGTAGACTTATGATTGTCAGACGACAATCAGGTGACATCTTCAGGAAGGCAAATAAAGAGGGTTTGCCATATGTTGCCATCCACTAGTAACATTCCAGAATAGAAAGAAGTACTTGAAAAGGTTAGATTGAACTTTGCTAGAAGGCCTCTCCAATTCTGTAGCAAGACACTTTGGACAAATGAAACCAAGTTTAACTTTAGGCAAAAAATGCTTGGGAGCAAATGCCTACCGCATCTCCTTTTAAACATGGCGGACATGGGCATGTTATGGCTGCCAGAATGATATTCAGATAAAATAAATATGTTACTGCCACAGGGACACAGTTTCATTAAATGCTCTCATGCAACACAATGGCATCACTGTACAGTGCACAATGATATCGAGATCATATAACTGTGAGACTTTGTGACATAAACATCCCAGACATTTACTCATTCCATGAGTGTTCAGAACCATTCAGGTGTGACATGCAAATATCACAGGCATTACTGTCCCGACAGCGTGATAATTACACAGCTGATATGTTTGTACATGGGGTCTGGGTCCATGTCAGGATAAACAGACTTGGGCTGCTTGTTTAAAGAGTTCTGGTATTGGTCATCCTTACAGCGTAATTTGTGAGTAATGTAATATGTTTAAGTGATACAGAGCTTATTTTGACATAAATGACCATAAAAGCAACTGTTTTGGGCAATTTTATCTCGAGGATTACTAGCAGGGGCTGAACTAATGCGGAATTGTATTTTTTTCCTCCAGAAGTAACGTGAACTTGTTGCGCCGGGTTCTCCAGCTCAAGTAAACAAGCAACAAGTGACATTTTGGGTGATAAAACTGCCCCCGTACTAAATGCTCTTATCGTTTCCTGGTTCCTTTTGGTGAGGCGCTGCTCCCACCTATTGTCAACCTTTAACTTTTAATTAAGGAATTCTGTAGGAACAGCATCTGGTTTCAAGTAGGAGGGTTTACATGTATGCAGTAGCATGTTATTCAGTCCTTTCACAGACCTTCGCAGCAGATAGGTGGGTCTACTCCGGTGATTTGCTTTTCTGTTGTCCTTGTAGCTTTCAGCTTGTGACCTGATTATGTAAACACAGGAAAGAGGGCAAAACGTAACTTTGGCCTCAAGTTATTCTGTGGGCAACTTGTTCCTGTTGTCCATGTTATAGAATGTTTAATGTTTAATGTAATGTGAGATTGAAGTGCACACTATTTAAATAAAAACATTGACATGTGATGAGGAAGCAGCAGCTAAGATGTTTGTAGAAGCCCTGAGAGCAGATCAAGTAGTGCTGTGCGCTGTTTTGTCTGAAAGCACAAACTGATCTAGCAGTGGGATACACTATATGAACAATAGTTTGTGCACATTCCACTAACTTTTGGAGGAGTTGTACTCATTCAGACTTATGAGCATTAATGAGGTACAGTTTATGTATATGATACACTCATGAGCTGTATTGTTCCAAGACTGATCTAGACCGAGCTTGAGGTTAGTGTCTTTGGTACTGGTATACTTCATGAGGCAAGCAGACAAGGAGGTCATATTTCATCTATTGGAAGCAAAACTAAAGCGACAGATGCTTTCTAACTAGTATTGATTGTCAATATTATAAATAATGGGGATTTCATGAAATTATGGATTACTGCGAAAATTTTTCCAGCCTATTTTGTTGCTTCTTACATATCTGTATGTATCACACATATAAAGTAGGTATTACTATAGGGTTTTATTTAAATGTTTGCACATCTTTTCCACATTTTTTGGCCTGTACTAATGCAGCAGATTCTGTTATGAAGGTGAACTTATTTGGATGCGTTTTGATGAGACTGTTGCTGTGTGACAGAAGGGAAATACGCCCAGCGTTGTGGTCCAGTTACATAGAACAACATTATCAGGTGATTTGTGTACTGAGACTTGGTGACGGCATTAGCGAGGTTATCAGTTAACTCTCACAAGCCAATCCAATTTCTTGGTTGCTTTAATCCCCACCTCAGTAACACAAAGAAGCGTTCATGCGGCTCCGCCTCCTGATGAGGAGACACAGGCTGTCCTTTGTGATCTTTATGACTCGACATTTCTTGCAGATCTAGAGTCTCCCTTCACAAGACAGCCTGTTTGTCCCTTTCACGCACTTGGAATGAAAGAAGTACAGTAGGCCACACTATGAGTATAATACCACCAAGCTCACCTCAGATTATTATTATTTTTTTTTGTATTTATTTTTTTGGTAAAACAAGTGCTAGGCTTACAATGGTGGACAGCAGCTGCCATGGCAACAAGAAAGGGTACAATAGCATGTTGCAAACAGGTGGTGAACTCCCATTAGGAGGCTCTTTTGTATGTATGAGACTTGAAAAAGCAGATTGAGAGGATACAGAAGATGCTGGACTGTTGTGTTCTGCATCACATACAGGATTATTTGATGCTGAATAACAAATGTGTTTTATTGACAGGCATGCTTTTTAAAAAGCACACTAGTACAGTCGATTTTTATTTGAAATGGCTATATGAATAAAACATCCTACGGCAGCTGCTCAAGGGCACGGTGTTCCTATGCTTCAGGGTTTTAAACCATTAGGATATGAAATTCGTCAGAAAATCATTTGTTGTGTCTTTAGGCAGCTGAGTTACACAGCAATAACACTCGGGTTAGACCAGAGCAAGCTGGCTGAGAAATGAAAGGGGGTCTAGTAATAAATATGCTGATAAATACACTTTCCCTGCTTGGTAGAGTGCTTTTAGTTATTAATATATAACAAGAAAATCAAAACAAGATAAAAGTATAAAAACAAGGGCATGAGAATTAATTTGCATGTGTATGTGTCAGTGTATGTGATTAGTCCAGTGGCTCAATGTGAATGCACTTCTTTCTCTCTGAGTAGCTGGGACCAGCAGAAAACAAGAATAAGATTTCATACCAGACTTTGGATTTCCCCTGGACTGAGATCAGTAAGGTAGCTGTCGGTTGCATCATGAGCCTCATGTTAGCCGCCGTCCATACTAATGTGTGCTCTTTGGCCAGTTTATCCTTCTAGCTGTATGCTATCTTGAAAAAAATGAAACAGAGTACATGTAACCATTCTAATTTGAATTACGGTGTACTTGTGCGTGTGAGTTAATGAATGAAAGTAAATAATCATTGATGGATCTGTAGTACTCCAAACTATTATATCTTTTTCAGTTGCATTTATAATTTTTTTTACCTGCATGTGATTTGCCTGTTCTATTGATTAATTTTTTTTTCCTCACTTGTTTTTTCTTAAAATACAAATTCATATGGTTTGTTTTATTTATCCAGCGATAAGTATCTGCGTACTTTATTGTCTTTACTTAGAGAGCCCTAGAATCTCTTCTGCATAACCCTGTGTGTGATTTTTGCTTTGTATATTTACTATTGTGTTTGTGTTTAGAAATAAACTAACAATAAAATATGAAGAATTTTACTTCTGTAGTCCTGAGCAAGTACTTGTGGAATATGAGATGAATGGCATGACTGTGGAAGACATGGAACAATGTGGTTGATTAGGACTTGAAGCATTGTTGCTGTTTTATTGATTTTTTTTGTGTGGGCTGTATTTCATAGATAGCATGGAATTTCTAGGTTGATCATAGGTCAGAGTTTGGCTGCATCAGTAAACACTTGTATTTGAAATGCGTGGTCTCCTGTCTTCAGGATGAACTCTCAGATGCTAATCAGGGAGGATCGATGTCCACAGCACCCCCAGGCGCTGCCTCGGCTTCTGTAGAAGTGACCAACGAGTCCGAGGGACTGAACAGGAATCTTAACTCCAGCAGTAGGAAGCCAGACAGCAGTAAGAACATCAAAGTACAGGAAGCTGAAGCAACAGAAGCTCCTCTTAAAGGTGAGTCATCTTGTTTTAAGCTACAAAGTCCATAAAACTCAGTGGTTTTTACAAAGTCATTCATTTTTACATACATTTTTTCTAGCTAAAATGAAATATCTAAATATTGTTTGCTGGGACATTCATTTTAAAGAAAAAGCTAAAGCTCAGTTTGTGGCAAAATGCTAACAAATATTTTGTTGCACAGTGCAAGCGGACCACTGTACTGAAGAGAAATTGATTTAGCATTAATGATTTTTGTGTCACAAACATTGTGTCTATCTGTACATTATTTATAAAAGGCAATAGTTCTCATGCCGGTATAACACTGTTGTAATGGAAATGAATGTCTGAGTGATAGTAACTTCTTCTACTCTCATCTTCCCCTCCACAGTGTCACTTGTTTCAAGCCTTAGAATCGAATACACTTTTTAAATAAAATAGAATAGACTTTTTAAACAATGTAAACAGAATTTTGTGTGCAATATGCAGTAGGTATCTTTGTTTTTTAACTGGCAAAATAAACCATAACTGCCGAGCAATGCATTACTCATTTGAGTGGAAAGGATTTTAACCCAATCACATTGAGAGATGTGATTAATTTCATTCATATAAGAATTGTTTGGTAAAAACTTATATATTCTGCTATTTTGGTTAAATTATGCCAGTTAAGAAAACAACTTTGAGCATGACATAAAACATACACATATGCTCACATTAAATGTAAAACAGAATTACTCTCAAATGTCAGTTTCCAGTCTTAAGAGTTTTATTGTGTAACTGGATTAGTGAAGTTGTGTTCGACAGGTTTCAGGCTCTTGTGCAGCACTTTTCTGCTGTTTGAAACTAGATATATGGTTCACAGTCCTAGTCCATAAAAGCCATGTTGTTTCTGAATAGATGTCATTGAGAACACTGAGAAATCAGAGGTGCAGGCGATTATTGAGTCGACCCCTGAACTTGACATGGACATGAGTGGCTGCAAAGGCTCCAGGTATGCATTTTCAGATTCAGTGGCTTTACCACTCAGTTCTTTTACCAGAACCAGGATGAACAGTAATTACTGGAGAACGGAGGAAGATCTAAATCTTGGTCTCTTTTCTTCAGGAGCATTAAATCTTAACGAAATTATACTGATAGTGTTAAATGTTTTGACAGAAACAATGTCTTTATCGTGCATGTGTGTGTGTGTGTGTGCGTTTGTGTGTGCTCTGCCTACTTCTTCAGTACTCCTACTAAGGGGATGGAGAACATGGCTTTTGACCGCAACACTGATTCCCTGTTTGAGGAGCTCTCCTCAGCCGGCACGGACCTGATCGGAGATGTTGACGAGGGTGCTGATCTATTGGGTAACTATTCACTATTGCAGTGCACGTTAAACACTATGAAAAAAAAAATCTCCCTTTTACCAATTTCTTCCAGCTTCTTCTTTTTATCTGTCTGTCTGTCCATCCATCTAGCCACCCTAAATTCAGTTGGACTAAATTGCTTGTCTGTAAAGATTCTGTTTCCAGACAATCAATGCTTATTTGTGGTTAAAATGTTCTATTTTTAATCCCTCACTTGTTTCTCCACTCCACATAATCATAATCAATACTATCGGATCGTTTCACCTTCTTTATTTATTGCCTCTTTTTGTTCCTCAGATGAATACTTTGTAATTTCGCAATTTTTGGCATTGTTAAATTTAAATTAGATTTGGATTTGCCGTCTGTGTCTTAACCCTTAAACAAGAAATGTGTACCAGGAGATACACTGGGAGGTACAACTCATAATCTATAATATACAAAATATTTTAAAAAATAATAACGAGAACACTTGTGCCTGTTTATGAGTTGATTGACATTCATGCTGAAAGTTTCCATTTGTCTACCCTTAACTTTGAATTGTAAAGCCCTCACCTAATGCTACCATTTATGCACCCCTTTGAGTTCTCCTGTGTGTTTGATGCTTAGCTGTAATTAATAGTTTAAAATCTGTATAACTGAATGGAAGGTTATGAATTCAAGTTCGTTGCATGCCGTAGCATAATAACCATGATCATGATATAAAGAGAATTAGCCAAATGTGTATGCTAAATGTTAGGTCAGCTCACCCTGGGAAAAATTAAATAACATGCTAGTTATGTAAGAGACCCAGTTTTCAGTACATATACAGTAGTGTGCAGTGTCCTAATAAAAAGAAGTAAAAAATTACTTCTATAATTTTTGGGTGAAAGTATATTGAACAATGTTATTGTAGGCAATGAGAACCAAAAAACCCAGTCCGACAAATATATTGAGGTAAAAGTATGGCTAATAAACAAAAACACTGAAAATACCAATTTTTCTGAAAAATTGAAAGGTGTTTTTTTTTTTTTTTTTTTTTTTTTAACTTTTGCATAGCATGAATGAACTTCAAACCATATGGAATGGTTTAGCGAGTGAAGATGCAGTGATGCAGTGATCATTATACACTTAACAAAATGAAGATAAATCAGAAACCAAGTACAATTCTATTTATTTCATGTAATATAGGACTATATTGATGAGAATAAGTAAACAAACAATAACAATAATAATAACTAACTTTTTTGAGAAAAAACGTTAATATTTAATGTGAACACCCTTCACTTTGATTACAGCATTTAAGCTTTCAGGAATAGTGTTCACTAATTTTTACATTTTTTTACTCATTAAACTGTTCTATATGGTTTGAAGTTCATTTATGCTATGCAAAACTCAAAAAAAATAACATTTGCGACACCTTTGATTTTTCCGAATAATTGGTATTTTCAGTGCTGTGTTTATTAGCCATATTTTTACCTGAATATATTTGTTGGAATTAATGTTTTGGTTCTCATTGCCTACAATAGCATTGTTCAATACATTTTAACTGAAAAATTATAGGGAAGTATTTTTTTTACTTTTTATTAGGAGCCATTTTAGACAAAAGTGGTGATGTATATAATCTTCACTGCATACTACTGTTTATAACAGTTATTCACAGAATGTGAGGTGGATATTGCTGAATAGTTACTTCGACATGACTATTTAATTCAGACATCGAGGCAGGTCAGGTGAGCTCTTTGGTTAGAGCTGGCTAACATCTCTGTAACATCAAACTGAATCAGCTGGTTTTTATTTAGGCATTATCCACTCAGAATAATGATTTATAATCGCAAGATAGCAGAGTAATCAGATTGCGCCATTCCTGCATAGTCCATACTAAACTGAAATATATGATAAAATAATAGCCATGGAATTTTCTGCATCTTAACAGCGTTTTTTAGCTGGTGTCTTTTTTTTTTTCTTTTTGAATTGAATGTGTATTGATTTTTGCAGGTATGGGTCGTGAAGTAGAACACCTTATCCAGGAGAATGCTCAGCTCTTAGAGACAAAGTAAGATACTGCTTCCTTATTAGAGCAAATTTTCTGAATATTGTTGGTCAGGGAAGAAACCACCTAGTCTGTTGTGATTCTTGCTTTTGGAGATGTGTGATGTTTCTGCTGTTCTGTGCTGCCATCTACTGTGCATTCATAGAATAGCAGTTTAATACAAAAAGAGAAAACCGCTGGCTTAAAGTGTATGTCTGTGTATGTCTGTGTGTGTCTGTGTGTCTGTGCGCGTGTGTGCGCTTGTGTGCGCTTGTGTGCGCGTGTGCGCGCGTGCTCTTTGTAGAAATGCTCTTAACTTAGTGAAGAATGACCTGATTGGTCGTGTGGATCAGCTGACCTGTGACAATGAGGTTCTGCAGGGTGAGATGGATGTCCTAAAGCAGGCAAAAAACAAACTGGAGGAGAAGAACAAGGAGTTGGAGGAGGAAATCAAAAGGTAAAAAATAGTAAGAAAAGTAAGAAAAACAAGCTTTTTACAGTTATTGACAAAAGTTTTGTTGCATGTGTGCCTGATACAGACAACAACTAATAACTTCAGTTCTGATTAACCGATTTTCATCAACTATGCTTTACATTAATCCTACAAGTATACCGATTGTTTTGTGAAAGCAACAGCAAATAATGTAACATCAAATTCTGTATCAAAGTAATTAATAATATTAGTAAAATATAATTAATAAAATTAGTAAAAAAAATAATAAAAAGTGCTTGATTAACTAAACATATATAAAATACAGGTATTAAATCAGCTTTCATGCAATTTATAAAATCTTTTTGCAAAATCTGTAGAAACCCTCAGGATCTCCTAAAAGCAAATGAAATTAATTTGCAAGCAGTAGTAGGAAATTTCAGACACCCTTGGTACACATAGGTAGCTCTGTCATGCAAGGAAAACTATCCACAAAACAACTGGCTGCAAAAAGGTTGTAGTTCCTCCTGATGACTCCCTCAAAGCTCCATTAGGACTCATAGCTAGCAAATGTCTGCTTCAGCATCAACTGTACGTCTGTTGTACAGTAAAGTACGTATTTCTTGCAATGGACACCATACACCATACAGGTCCTGTACAAGACACAGCTAGAACACCATGGCATGCTTCCCAAGGCCCAAACGCTTGGAAACTGTTATTAGCACAAACATTAAAAAAATTATATTTGGGGTGAAAGGTCACCTCTAGTACAATATATATCGCAAAGCATTATAAGATTAACAACAGATTATCGTTTCCTGTTATGTTTCAAACCCACAGATTTCTCACCAGAGGGTTGATAACAGACTGTTTTCTGACCATTTGATGAATGAGCTGCCCCCAAAAATAGCTTATTTGTGTATTAAAAATGGATTACAAGTGTCTTGGGCCTCCAGAATTTTTAGTAGCACTTACAAATTTTTATTATTTGTAATCTGAATATTTTGAAGGTGTCTGATTCTTTTATTATAATAATTATTCATGACAAGTACCTGGGAGTCTAGTAGCGTCATGGCCATGTTTGCAGAGGAATTTTTCAATATGATGTTAAATTTGCTAGAATATTATACATTTAGTAATAAACAAGGCCATTTGATTATAGTCCTGAAAGTGAAATTAATTCTTTCCGACAAGACGCAAAGTCCAGGCAAAAAAGAGAGTGTTTATATTTAGGAAACTGTAAAGATTAGAAGAAATTTCTTTCCAATACTGCTGCTATTCAGTATTATTCAGGTCAACAAATCATAGTTGATTAAAATCAGTTAATAGGTTGGTGAGATATGGGCTTTAATACATGAATTTTCACATCTGCAACAAGACTTCTGTCAATGACTGTATATATGTTTCATACGTTTTCACAACATTTTCCTAAAGTTGCGCATGTTATACAGGTGAAACTCGAAAAATTAGAATATCATGCAAAAGTTTATTTATTTCAGTAATTCAACTTCAAGGTGAAACTAAAATATACACTCATTACATTCAAAGTGAAATATTTTAATCCTTAATTTTTTTTTCAATTTTTATTTTTAATTTTGATGATTATGGCTTATAGCTTATGAAAACCCCAATCCAAAATCTCAGAACATTTTTATATTGTGAAAAGGTTCAAAATTGTAGGCTCAAGGTGTCACACTCTAATCAGCTAATTAATCCAAAACATCTGCAAAGGGTTCCTGAGCCTTTAAATGGTCCCTCAGTCTGGTTCAGTAGAATCACATCTACTGAACATCTATGATCTACAATCATAGGGAAGACTGCTGACCCGACAGTTGTGCAGAAAACCATCACTGACACCCTCCACAAGGAGGGAGAGCTTCAAAAGGTAATTGCAAAAGAAGTTGGATGTTCTCAAAGTGCTGTATCAAAGCACATTAATAGAAAGTGAAGTAGAAGGAAAAGTGTGAAAGAAAAAGGTGCACCAGCAGCAGGGATGAGCGCAGCCTGGAGAGGATTTTCAGGAAAAGGCTGTTCTAAAGTGTGGGGGAGCTTTTGGACATGGGCTTCAAATGTCATATTCCTTTTGTCAAGTCACTCCTGAGCATCAAACAGCATGAGGAGCGTCTTACCTGAGCTAAAGAGAAAAGAACTGGTCTGTAGCTTAGTGGACCAAAGTGCTCTTTTCTGATGATCTCATTTGGAAACCAAGGTCCCAGAGTCTGGAGGAAGAATGGAGAGGCACACGATCCAAGATGCTTGAAGTCCAGTGTGAAGTTTCCACCGTCTGTGTTGATTTGGAGAGTCATGTCATCTGTTGGTGGTGGTCCACTGTGCTTAATTAAGTCCAGAGTCAATGTAGCCATCAACCAGAACATTTTTGAGCACTTCATGCTTCCTCACACTGCCAAAAGTACCAAAACCTAGTTCAGTGACTGTGGGATTACTGTGCTGGATTGGCCAGCAAACTCACCTGACCTGACAGAGAATCTATGGGGCTTTGCCAAGATGAAGATGAGAGACATGAAACCAAACGATGCAGAAGAGCTGAAGGCCGCTATTGAAGCATCCCAGTCTTCCATAACACCTCAGCAGTGCCACAGACTGATAGCATCCATGCAACGCCGCATTAAGGCAGTAATTCATGCAAAAGGGGCCCAAACCAAGTACTGAGTACATATGTATGATTATACTTTCAGAGGACTGACATTTCTGATTTTTTTTTTTATTGATTTCATGTAATATTAAAATTTCCTGAGATTTTGGACTTTCATAAGCTGTAAGCCATAATCATTAAAATTATTACAAATAAAGGTTTAAAATATTTAAATTTGCATGTAATGAGCCTATATAATGTAATAGTTTTAACTTTTAAGTTGAATTACTGAAATAAATGAACTTTTTCATGATATTATAATTTTTCGAGTTTCACCTGTACATTTAAAGCAATATATATATAAAAAAGATTATTTAACCAATATTAGAACTTAAGATAAAGGTAAAACTTTGCTGCTAATTACACAGTTGATGTCATTCGCATAAAAAATGTTCAAATATACAGTGGATACTTTGTTTAATTTCCGAATCGGCAAAAAAAAAATACAAATCTTTGCTTCACCTCGCCTAAAATTAGTCACTTGATGCTATTTTCGGACTATCAACAACAATGGCGACTAGGAGATAGCAAGGTAGGGCAGCTCCAGAGAATTTACTGCATCAGAAAGGAAAGAGCAAAAAAGAGACAGAGAGAGACATGGAGAAAAGGTTTTTGTTGGAGAGCATTTTTAAAGATGGAATTGAATGAATGGTAAGCTGAACTTGAAGCCTGATGCTACAATGGTTGGTACATATATCGTGTTACACATTGTATATATCAAAAATCTCTATAATGTATTGCTCAATTTTTACAAACTATGTGTCCAAATTTCCAATCTACCCCAAAGTCACGCAAACACGACTTTTATATGTGATTTTGTAATGTAAACCAGCGAGTATGCTCACCTCGTCCTCCATTATGGCATCAATGCTTATTTTCATTTTGCTCAGTGGATATCTGTTCCATCTTGGGGACTATTCAGCCATATCTACTTTGTGTTTGGTGAATAAATGTTATGTGTACATTTAAATATGGAGCTGAAAAAGTATGTATGTGCAGGACTCTAAGGCTGTTTGTTGTAACAGGGCTCGGGCAGAGTTAGAAGTGGCCAAACAGAAGACAAAAGAGGAAGATGACGTAAGTGTATTGTCTTACATGAGAAATCGTAATAAAAAAATATAAATTATATTAAAAGTTTATCACGTTTACATTTATGGCATTAGGCAGACGCCCTTATCCAGAGTGTCTTACATATTATCTCATTTGTTTAACTGAGCAGTTGAGGGTTAAGAGCCTTGCTTAAAGGCAGATTGGTGGTACTGAGGCGTAAGCTTCTGCCCTTCTGATCAGTAACCCAGAGCACTAATTGTGAAGCCACCACTGTATACCTATATATGCATGTGTATATGGTTTTGAACACTGAGAAGTCTGGGGTTTCTGGCTGCAGAGTGACGTTCCCACAGCCCAGCGCAAGCGCTTCACCCGAGTGGAAATGGCCCGGGTCCTAATGGAAAGGAACCAGTACAAGGAAAGACTGATGGAGCTTCAAGAGGCTGTCAGGTGGACAGAGATGATCCGGTGAGCAGTGGGATTGTACCGACAGACAGCTTTTCAGCTTAGTAATTCACAATAGATGTACTGATTACCTTGAAAACAATTTCTAGAGCATCCTTCACTGTTTTCTGGTGGAAGGATAGTAAGCAAAGTATGGTGAATGCCTGTATAGCCACAAGTTTGTGGACATCTGAACATCATGCCCATATATGAATCCCAATTCAGCTTTAGTTTTTTGTTATTATAAGGATCTTCATGATGTACACAGTTTTGTGTAGAGTTTGAAAAACCACATTTAGATTATTAAGGATTAGTGGTTTTGGTGGATAATGATTCATCTGCTGTATATGAACTAATCTTTTCAATTTTGTGTTTCCTTCCTGCACAGGGCCTCACGAGAGAGCCCAGCCTTGACTGAGAAAAAAAAATCCAGCATCTGGCAATTGTAAGCTTTCCGTCTTATTGATCGTTCGTATTTCCCTGTGTGTTTTTGCCGTTCATTCATTGTCTTCCCTTTCCTTTTCATGTGTTTATTTGTTTTCGGGATTTTTCCTTTTTTTCATCCAGGATGTAGGTAAAAATAAAAAAAAATGCTCATGTCCACTCTTGCAGTTGGTCTGGCTTTTAAAAGCAAAACATGCTCTTGGATTTGGGAATGGTTTTTCTTTAGACTTCTCCACAAGTTTTCTTGAAGTTGTATTTTTTATTCAATATCCAAGCTATCAATTTACATAAAAGTTTATTAGAACAAAATTAGAAGCATACGGCAGTGTAATGCCTACACTTTCATTGCCCAAAGCTACTGTTTACATCTCTGGTTTCAAAACCCTGTGTACACATGTCCATTCCCAGGTCTTGGTCTTGGGATTAATGTGTGTTTTCTGGCTGTGGTGTGATTTGGATTTGGATAAATATATTTGGGGTTTTGCATACTGAAAACGTCTTTATTCTCCTGTGTGTCCCTTTCATGTACCCTTCATTCTACCTCCTGTTGTCCTGTGTGTTTGTAGAAGGTGTGTGGGTGGGTAGGAAGAGAGCTTGTGTAGACTGCAGGCTTGAGTGGATTTTATTTTATTATCAATTTAATTTTTAGATCATAATATGAAGGGCATGTATTATTTCTCAACACTTTTTAAAAATAGGAATTTTTATATTATATATAAAAATATTTTCAAAATATTTATATATTATATATATTAGTGTGTGCTGTAAAATGTGTGTATATATATATATATTATATATATATATATATATATATGCATTTTACAGCACACACTAATATATTGTTGGATCGTCTTTAGCCTTGATTACAGCACGTAATAACTTTGGTATTGTTAATTCAGTGGCCAGGTTGAGGCTCAGCAACATTAGGTGTTCAAAAAAACGAATTAAGTTGACAACTTGAATTTACTGAATGATCAGTTCAGACTTTTTCTTCCCCAATAGCATGGATATTATAATTAGGGCTCAAGCAGTGAATGGGTAGTTCAGGAGAATGAAGAATAAATTTCTTTCACTTATTCACTGTTTAACCCTGTTGAAAGTCTTTGGGATGTCCTGGAAAAGACTTGATGGGAGTGGTTAAATTTTCTCATCATCAGTTTGGGATTTTGGTGGAAATGAACCCAACCCTGGATGGAAATTAATATTGAGATGTTATAAGTTGTTCAAAACAATGCCATGGTGATTACACACTGTAATCAAGTCTTTAAAAAAAGTCAGACAATATAATAGAGTGCAGGAATTCTTTTTTTATTTTTGTCTGGACACACACACACACACACACACACACACACACACACACACACACACACACACACACACACACACTCCAAAAACCAAACTGCTGAACGAAATAGGTTTTATAGAACGTTAGTAATGCATGGCAACATGTGATGGATGCCTTTCAGCACAAAGTGGCCTATCACAAAAAACACATGTGGCAGTTCATTGTGTTTTTGATTGGTTGTGAAACAGCACAGTAATTTATTTGAAACAGCAACTTGTTGTGGGCAAACTAAACAAATTTGCTTACTATTAACTTTCCAAAATGGATAGGCATTTGTCCATTTTTTCCTGAAAGCTCTGACACACTTTATTAACTTTTCTTTTTTTTTGGAAATCTTGACGCTTAGCTGTTTACTTGAAAGAGGTTGCCACCACCTGGTGGATGAAGGATGAATTTTGTTTTATGCGGGCCTTGAGTTTGACACCTGTGCATTAGTCTGTAATGAATGTAATGAATCCGCTGGTCAGACTGAGTGTCTAGTTGTACTTTTGGATCTTTACGATCTGTTAATTTGGCGAAATGCATGGGCAGCATTTGCAAAGCTTTGACATCTCAGTCTCAGGTGTATCGCAAGTTTTTGCTAAGCAGGGTGGGGCATGGCCTATGTTTGGGAAGTGACCCAATGGACCCCCTAACAATTCACCTGTGAAATCTAACACTGCTGCTGCTTGTGTCTGCATATCAGTCCTTGTGTGTTTTTTCTCTCTCTCTCTCTCTCTCTCTCTTCCTCTTTCGGTTCCTCTCTTTGTCCTCTTCTCTGCCTCCCCTCCTCTCATCCCCAGTTTTAGCAGACTCTTCAGTTCGTCCTCCAGTGGTGCAGCCAAAAAGCCAGAGGCTCCTGTTAATGTTAAGTACAATGCGCCAACCTCCCACATTGTACCCTCTGTTAAGAAGAGGAGCAGCGCCCTTGCTCAGTTGCCCAGCGACAAATCAAAGGCATTTGACTTCCTTGATGATGAGTGAGTGATCCTTCAATCAGTCTGTTTAAAACAAGGTGCCTAGGAGTCCGATGTAAGACACGTGTGTGCTTGTATTTGCGTATGTAGTCCGGAGGTGGAAAGCATCATATCCCGTAGAGAGCAAAAGAGAGCTCAGTACCAGCAGGTGAAGGCTCATGTCCAGAAAGAAGATGGCAGGATACAGGCTTATGGTTGGAGTTTGCCTCAGAAATCTAAGGTATTTCCTCCTTATAAACCAACAACTGATGCATAAATAGACATGATACATGTTATTGATGCTACATCAAGAAACTAAAATGATGTGGGATTTATCAATGCAACATGTTGACGTAATAATTTAATAACATCACTAAATTTAAAAGGGATCGAGGGCCGATTAGTCGCTGAACATCTTTTCTAAAAGGCAACCATGAAACCAGCATGGTAAAATGTTTTGTTTAGGAATTAGCTTTATTCACTTGCATTATCTGAAAACGCTTAACAGCGACAAGCAACAAGCGCAACTAGCAACAAGCTTAGCATGCGATCTTTCTTGAGTCATGAATGACTAGCTGTTTACTTGAAATGGGCTGCTGCCATCTAGTGGAAGGATGATGAATTAGGTTTCATGGTAATGGTGAATGCAAAGAATGTACGATAATCATATTCTTTAAAAGCTGCTGCAGGCCACATAAAATGAGTTGGTGGGCCGGATTTGGCCCTAGGGCCTCAGGTTTGACACCTTTGATTAGATTAAATTCAACTTTATTGTCATTAAACACGTATGAATACAGAGTAACGAAATACAGTACGAACGACACCTGTGCTGTACAGAATCTAATGTCGGCTTTAGTTAAATTTACCTCTCTTACGAAAGGTTTCCAATGGTGCACAGGGAGACAGCAAAGTGAAGAACTTGCCAGTGCCTGTTTACCTCAGACCTTTGGATGAAAAAGATGCTTCCATGAAGGTAAGAACTGTCTAAGAAATCAACTCGGAAACACAGCCTGGAATGGATGATTGAGCTCCGTTGCCCGTATGTGTATAGCTATGGTGTGCCGCTGGGGTGAATCTGTCCGGAGGAAAGACGCGCGACGGAGGTTCTATTGTAGGAGCGAGTGTGTTTTATAAAGATGTCTCAGGAGTGGAGAGCGGCAGCCTGAGCCCCCGTCACGCAAGAGGCTCTCAGAGCAGTTTAGACAAACTGGAGCAGGAGCTCAAGGTAAAACTCTACACACTGTCTTTGTTATAAAGTAGTGTTGTCGACGTTCCAGGCTCACTGAAGTGTTGTGTTTTTGTGTGTTTGTCAGGAGCAAGAGAAGGAGCTGAGACAGCATGACGAACTCTCCAGTCTGGTGTGGATCTGCACCAGCACTCACACCACCTCCAAGGTCGTCGTCATTGATGCCAACCAGCCTGGACAAATCCTGGAGAACTTCTTTGTCTGTAACTCTCACTTGCTCTGCATCACCAGTGTTCCAGGTGTGAACAGAGAAAGCAATTTTGCAGGAAAAAATATACCCAGAAGGTTTCCAGCTGAGTTTTTACCGAAATGTTGGATGATTGTGCTGCAGGTGCCCGGGAGACTGATTACCCTGCTGGTGAAGAAGTGCCTGTAAATAGCAGTGCAGGTGGGGTTGAGGGGACATCGCAGACTGGCACTGCAGCCACTAGCAGCTCTGCTGGCTCTGAGCGTGTTCTGGATGGCATCACTGTGGTTGGCTGCTCTGTCGAAGGAGCCGTTGCTGTTCCCCAGACTGCAAATGCAGACTCCTTCGATGGTATATCACATTTTTAAAATGCTTTGCATGGACATAATCAAAAAACATGGTATTGTTGCTGCAAACATCTCTGGTGTTGTCTGTGCTCGTACTTGTGTGAAATCTAAATATTCAAATCTGATTGGGAGGGCGGCACGGTGGCGTCGTGGTTAGCACGTCCGCCTCACAGCAAGATGGTCCTGGGTTCGATTCCCAGCTCGGGCGTTTCTGTGTGGAATTTGCATGTTCTCCCCGTACTCCGGTTTCCTCCTACAGTCCAAAAACATGCACAGTAGGCTAATTGGCTGTTCCAAATCACCCCTAGGTGTGA
>JBCNYG010000019.1:21118628-21129966 GCA_039654305.1 Porochilus rendahli
CACATATATACACATATATATATAGTCTGTGTGTATCCACTGTATGTAATATTTTGGCCGGACAATATATATACACACTGTGGGTCATTGGTGAGCTAGAGGTAATCCTAACTGACATTGGGTGAGAGGCACTATCTTGGCACAAAACGGAGACAGCAGGCATTGACACTCAATTTAGAGTAGCCTGTTGATCTAATCCATGTCTTTGGACTGTGGAACTAAACTGTAGGTCCCAGAAAAAACCTGTGTAGGCACAGGGAGAACATGCAAACTCCACACACAAAGGCTCTGGTGGACTGCTAGGTTTGAACCCAGACTTTGTTTGCTGTGAGGCAACAGTGACCATGAAAGTATTTTGTCAGTCATTTCCTTTTGTCCTATTGTAAGGTTATTGTAACACTGATTTGTTCATTGGTGTTAATCAATTATTGCAACACTTGTTTGAGGTAAATTTATAACCGACCCCCAAATTGTAAATGACAACTGAAATGAAAAATGCCAGATAATTCTAGAGGTGCTTAAGTTCTTGATTCAATAGTTATTTATTTTTTATATTTATAAATAAATAATTCACGCCTCTTGCAGTATTTACTGAATTACAGGCCACAGTTATGGTGCCTAGAGATCAGTTGGGGGTTAGGTGCCGTGCTCCTGGGTATTTCAGCCATGAAGGTGGAGTGGGGGGGGGGTGCTGCTCAATTCCCCCTCCACCACACACTTTTCCAGCCAGTTCGAGAGTCGAACCAGCGACCTTTCAATCCCAGACCTGTTTCTATAACCATAACCATAGGCCACGGCTGCCCCTGAATCAATTTTAAATCTTGAGATTTCACAGCTTTCTTTTTTTTTAGTTAGATATCAATTAAAAAATATATATATTGTTATTTTTGGTTCCAGTTCCTGTGGGTACCCACAATTCCATTCAGCACAACTACAAACATTTGTTCTAGACATGCATTAAATTAGTGAAAATGAAAACACACACACACCGCTAAGTTAATCAGTCAGTCAGCTTGTAGAGGAGTTATTCCACTTTACTTGGAATTTATCAGTTACTTATTATTATAGAGTATGAGACAGTATCTGATGGCCATGTTGATTTTTGGTGAAATAGGTAAATAACAGTGTCCAGGCAATAAGTGTATAAATGTCTAGAATTAACCAGTCTTCATGCTATTTTGACATTAATTTTATTAGATATACAGTACCCCTTTGGAAATCATTCAGTGGAAATGATTGAGTGAGAATCTGCAGCACTGGCCAAGTAAAGATCATGTGACATTAAGTTACACAGGAAATGTTGCAGCTGTGACGTCTATTATGAAACATTTCAGATATAGCCAACCTTCAGACCAATTAAAATCATGTAGTATTTTTACTTGGAGAAATCCAAGTCAGTCACGCTTATATTCTGTCATATTTACCATTCTATCTTTACTTGCTTAAAAAAAACACAGAGTAAGCTCACACGCCAGAGTCTACGTTTGTGAATATCTCTGAGACATTTTGACTGCATGATGCGAGTACTAAGGACTATACTACTGGGTTACTTGTGCAACAAGAAGGACTGATAGGCACAGAGGACGTAAGTAACACCATTACTAAAACAGAAATCCACAAATTTGCACCACGGCGTGTCCGATAATAATTAAAAAATATTAATCCAGGACTAATTCATTATCAATTAAATGTAACAATAGACAATACAAAATAAACATAATCACAAAGAAGATTAGACATACAGGTTTACACTATATGGTTAAAAATTTATGGACAGGTTTCATTCCTCTGTGATGTTATAATAAATTTCTCTGGGAGGACCGTCCATTATATTTTGGGGTGTGGCTGTGGGGATTTATGATCATTCATCCACAAGAGCATTATTAAGGTCAGGCGGGTACACCTGGGGCAGTTGGCATTCTAGTTCATCCCAAACGTGTTCAGCGGGGTTGAGGTCAGTGCCCTGTGCAGGTGACTCATGTTCTCTCACTCCAACCTTGGCAATGTCATCATGGAGTTCACTTAAGGGGACGTTCATGCTAGAACAGGTTTGAGCCTCTTGGTTCTAGTGAAGGGAAATTGTAACCCAAAAGCAGGCAAAGACGTTCTACACAGTAGTGTGCTTTCAACTTTGGGAAGAAGCTACATAAGGGACTGACAGTCAAGTGTCCATAAACTTTTGCCCAAGTAGTGTAAATGAAGATTCCTTGTTAGAAAGCCAAAGGTGATTGTGGTAAGTAAAACCCTCTTAGAGGACACATTGAGCGCTATATTCTTTGTAATTTATGCTAACAGTAGCAGTTTTTCAGACTATCAAGGTGAGGTTACACACTGGAGCAAGAAGGAAACTGCAACAGCCGGTTGTGCCGTCTCTGAAAAGTCAGCGTTTGTTTCGAAATTGAAGTTCTGAAACACATTTAACAGCAACAATGATCTGAGTTGATGAACCCCCTGTAGTCATGCTTTCCCTGGTCAACGTCTTTATCCAGATGGAGCTCATTGAGGTGTTGCTGAAGCCTGTCATTTGTGCCCCATGGTGAGGCATCACAATACTATCTAGCTATTGATGTTCACTACCCCCCAACTGCTGTGAAATGTGGAAATGTAAGCCTGAGACTGCTCCTTGATCTCATATCAGCAGGGTGGCTTTATGCACAGTGTGACATTGAGACGGTTGAGACTCTTTCTGTCTCAACTGATTAATCAACAAGTCCCAACTGATGCATCAACAAGTTTCAACCAGAAGGAGCTTATATAACGGGGAAAAAAAAGACAGCAATATCTCCCTGCCTACACAATTACACAACTAACGACTTTATATCGATGGTCGTTCTCATATTTTCTGTACTGTGTCATTTATGTAAAATGTCTGTATGTTATAGGGTTACTTATCAGAAGGTTGGGGGTTGGTAGCACAGTTGTGTAGGGGTTAGCACTTCTGCCTTACAGCAAGGATGTCCTGGATCCAGGCGTTTCTGCTTGGTGTTTGCATGCTTTCATGGGATCCCTCTGGGTACTCTGGTTTCCTCTCACAGTGCAGTAACATGCACATTAGGCTTGCTGAATAGTCTAGAATCTTTAAATCGGTGTGTGTGTCCTGCGGTGGTTTAGTGAGCTATTTAGCTGACCCTAATAAAAGCATAAATGTGGCTCAGAAAAAAAATGATAAAATGAGAGATTGGGAATCAAGCACCAACATTACTAATCTGTCACTGCCGGGCCCTTAAACAAGGCCCTCGTTCTCCGTGATTCAGGGAGACCCCAGCTTCCTAATACGCAGGGATATGCAAAGAAAAGAATTTCACTGAGTTGTAATTTAAATGTCACAAATAAAAAACAATTTTCTACATTCTTGCTTGTACTCTATTCATTTTTCAGTGTGCTGCATTAAAGCTGAATCTGTTCCGAGTCTTGACAGAAATCTGAAACTTTTCGTTAGGAGGCTTTTTTTCCCCTTATATCGTGATGTATGCAGATTGTAGCATTGTGAGTCGGCTATTCAGCATTTGCTACATGCTGATTCAGTGCCTGTATTATAACACACTGGATTCAGCAAAGCTACTGGCTATGCTCCAGAATAAGAATGTGGGGAAAATATCTGTCAAAAC
Source organism: Porochilus rendahli (assembly GCA_039654305.1). NCBI lineage: Eukaryota > Metazoa > Chordata > Actinopteri > Siluriformes > Plotosidae > Porochilus > Porochilus rendahli. Next base: position 21,122,237 of record JBCNYG010000019.1, read on the forward strand.
TCAGTAGTTGTGAATGACAGGTGCTACTCAGCAACTTTAACTTAAATACATCAGAAGGAAAGCATGCTTGTGTATGGCACACACTAAACAAATTGGTATTTTGGCATTCATTGTAACACCATAATTCCAGTGAAACCTTCATTAAAATGCTTCACACTTAGTCAAATGGCTCAAAGAATATTTTTCAACTGGCATTGTTGCTCTGCTGCTCTTATCTCACCAAACCTCCTGCTTGCATTTGGCCTAGACTAATAAATTAGATCTAATGTGTTCAGAGACCGCTTTTAATGACCTTTTTTTATTGTATCCGGGGTATAAACTGGATATTTGCCCCAGATCCAAAAGGATATTTTACCTCCCGAAATCCAATTCCATGTTTGTAATGGGAGCAAATGGGATATGGGAGCTCATCGGACACACACGTGGAAACTAAAACTCTTATCCTTGTGACACACGACTTTACTTCTCAGGTTATAGTGTTTCCTCTGCAACATATGCCTATGTTTGGCAATATACATATCACCACCGATTATTTCAGTCAGCCCTGTCCCTGTATGTTGGGTTAGGTTTTGCGTGGCCTGCGAAGAATACATTCGCGAGTTCGATACATTTTTCTCACATTAAAATCACTGGCGTGTCATGTTATGCAAAACAACAAGTACATAAATTACTTTCAGTCTGTTTGTTCAAAACAGTAGAAAGAATTAGTGTTTATAACTGCTCACTTTTGTGCACTTAGTGGTGAAGGTGCTGCAGAGGATCAGTGACTTCTGTACTGATGGTTTCCAGTTCGGTGCTGTGGACGTTTGACCTTATACGTATGAGATGCATATGTGTGATCTCTGGTTTAAATCTGTCATGAAGCTGGTTATATTTTAACTGCTACTTCATATGCCTAGGTTAACATGCAGTCCAGGGGATGCCATTCAGAATGGCGGCTGTTGACTCTGATGGTTGCCTTGTTTATTACACACAGCTGCTGTACTGCACAGTTGGGGCTTCTTTCCACGGTCCCATCACCTCTGACCTTCTGAGTGCGTGCACCTGACTCAGCCAGAAGTGCCAGTCTGGGATAGTTCAGGAAACCCTGTCCACATTTCTCCCTCATCCCCCTCCCCTAAACCCCAGCACATACACGGCTCATGCACCTCCTGTGATGACACCTAATCCATCAGTGTCGAGCTTTAGAGGGGTGTTGGGGGATCTGCTATGGAATCGAGCACCTCAAGGTTGCCAGTGTTTAAAACCACAGCAAAAAAAGACCAAGTATTATTGTATAGGGAGTCGTAAACATGAACAACCGATATAAAACATGGAACCGTCGCCTAGTTTGGATTTAATTACTGTTTCCAGTGTTAAAGTTTCACCGAAGTCAAATAAACTAAGAAAGATATGATTTAGCGTTGTTTACGCTGCCAATTTTCATGCATAATGAAATCCTTCAAAAATATTTCCCATGTTTTACTTTTCAAATGTCTCCAAACTAAGCAGGCATTTGCAAGTCAAAATGATAATAACTGAACCATGGGTGTAATGTATCTGTATCTCTGTATCTGTAACTTTATCTGTTTAGAAAAAAAAGAACAGTGCACCTCCTAATCATGTCTTTATTTATAGCTCGGTTTGTTCAGAGTAATGTTTTCATATTAATTTACATGTCTAAAATAAAATGGGGATCACAGGCAGGGTAATTCTGCCAGCATCTTTGCTAGTTAAATGTCAGCCAGATAATTTGTGTTTCATGTAATATCTAATTTGAATATTTGGAAAACAAATCGTACAGTCAGTACTCTCTGGAAATTGTACTCAGTTAGAGTAGTGAGCCTACGCTACACCGAGTGTGTTTGGTAAATAACAACTGCAGAATATTAACGCCCACTCACAGTGAACCTCCTGGGGTAGGCCATGGACATAAAATAAACCTGTTAGGGATAATGTAGAAATACAGCTTTCAGCATTACAGTTGATGAGAATACTCATGGTGTTATAATGGTCACCATGAGTCAGCGGAAGATCTAGTGGACATTGATCTAAACTGTTTTTCCCTCATGTTTGCCAAGTAGCTTAGAAATGGACCTGTGGTTCATTTTACAGTAAAGAAATCATCTATCTGGATCTTAAAACACTTTAAAATGCTTCTTTTTCCACTATAATCAAACAGTTCATAAAAGCAGTTTCACTACACATAGATAAATACCACACATATTTTAGTTTTATTATTATTATTATGTTATTATTATTATTATTACTGTAAACCATGTTGGTAGGTCGTGGATGTTTATTACAAATATTAAATGATGACTTGTTGGCTAACATTACACTATTATCCCTGGCTTCTAGCTAAATAATATTACTAGTTAACAAACATTAGGTAGGTTGGGGAAAACATAAGAAGAGGCAAAGAGAATACTGTACCTCTTCCTCGAAGCATGGGTAGTGTAGTAAATAGGCCCTATATGGTATTGGTTTTAATTACCCAGGTACTCATCAGAATCTATAATACATAGATTTTTTTTTTAAATGACTGAAAAAACTCTCATTCAAAGGTTTTAAATGATTGCTGTGGTTTGACCTTTGATTATCACTCAAGGTCAAAGGTAACTGTATCAATTGAAAGTTTCCTATTAGTGTTCCATAGTAACAACATGTTTATTGGTACTTGACTTGAAGTTATAACGGCTTCGTTTCAAATACTTTGTGACCTTGCTCTGACCTAGACATTCCAAAATGCAATAATCTCTGGGGCCTCTGTAGGGTTTTGTCACCATCAAGTTAGGTGAAAATCCATGCATGGGTGCGGTTAGGAGTTTGACGGATTTCCAAATGCCAGTGTAGTAATAACCAGGAGTCAACTGCTAGCAGGAAATTATAAACTGAGCGCTAACAGAAAGTTAGGTGGCTAGCCAGTTGTATTCCACTGCCCTAAGGGAGTGCTCTTCAGTAATTTTTAGTTTAGTTCCTTCCTGTTCTTTAAACACTAGTGGGTTACATAAAATAAAAATCTAAAAGTCAACTGTTAAGAAATTGTTTCTTGGTTTTATTGTTTTATTTTATGTCTGTAAGCCTTTAGAATCTGTAGTGTGTTTTGGTTGGATATCATTTCTGAGGTCAGGAGAAAATGATTTCAGATGAAATAAACATTACTATATTACAAGGCCCCTCTCTGTCGCTTGCTTTCTCACACACTTTTACACATAGGGACACACTCAACAGCACTTTAACAACTTCACACACTGTTACTCAAGCACTTTAACCTATGTCAAATCATGCGCACCAGGTCATGTGACATCTTACTGCACTTTAGTAGAGTTAATCGTCATTATCTATGCTGACAGTGCTGGAAAAACACTTGAATTTCGCTTTAGAAAAGCGCCATCAAGGCTTTGTGAAAGTGTAGTGCAGCAGGCCAATCCTCCCACAGCCAATGCCAGGGCTTGTGGGGGAGGAAAGACCACAACAACACTTCGCTCACAAATCCCCAGCAACTGTTCCCCCAGAGTCCCAGATGCCTTGACATCGCACATGTTTACTCTCTCATCAAGACAGGTGTGTGCGTGTGTGTGTTTGTGCTTTGTGCTTTGTATTGGAGTGGCTCTGCGTCCACAGACAGACTCCCACCAAGCTGTTATTCGACAAATTAAAAGGGATGCACAATGTGTGATTTGGCTCAGCCCTGGGAGATGCCCAGAGAAACAGATTAGGTTTGAGCTGCTCGCTTAGTGTAGTGTTTTTAATTATGCCTTTCAGACGATATATTAGGAACAAAGGAAAGTCAAGCTCTTATTGCATGTATAATATGTGCAATGAGAATCATACATCTAATTAATAATTGGTCATACCTGAATCGTTGACACTGTAGGAGTGATGAATTCTGTTATTTATCTTATGATAAGTTTAAAAGTTTCAAACATTTAGTGAGAGGTTCATCGGTTCTTTAAAAGTGCCAGGCTGACTGGGCTTTCCTTTCCTACCTCCTACAAGAATGTTATGTTTTGGTGTAATTTTTTTTATCTGTATGTAAGTAGGATTGTTAAATAATATAAACATTATATTGACTCTACTGTATATCTTTTTCAGAAGAACTAAATATGCATAATGAAAATTTTCACTCAGCAGAAGTTAGTCAGGTTATTTCATTAAGCTCATAATAAAGAGCCACACAGAGAAAGAAAACAATTAATGACAGCCAATCGAAGATTCAACATACTAAACGTTTATAGTTTGCTTCATCAAAAACCACGAGCCACTCTGGGAGAAGAAGGTTTCATCGTACACACTTGATGCTCCATATAGCACTTTTAAATGCAGTAAATGAGAGAATGGATTTGGTATGACAGACAGTAGCCTTTGCTGAGACTTCAGCTGCTGAGAACAGTTGACGCAGAAGAGAGCAGTTGACAGGCTTGTTTTTGGAAAAGAGTAAAGCCACAAAATCTAAAGCCACTAACCTGGAGACAAATGATGCATGACTAAAGCCCTCACCCTGTTTCACCTCACAGCTATTTTGCAGAAAGCTCAAATAGAGCAAACTACACAGCATTGTCTGAGTAACAGCAAAGTGAATTGCAGTAAACACACACACACACACACACACACACACACACACACACACACACACACACACCAGTGCCCCTTGCCAAAATTATTGCTTGAACATAAACTTAACATCAGAAGGAATATTCTATATTATATGCACTAGATTTTCATCATTAAAACAGTCGACTTTATTTCTTTCTTTGATAAAATGAGCATTCAGTGCATGTTTTTCCTTTACATCATGAGCGTGGGGCTATTTGCAGCCCTGCTTCACAAACAGACAGGCACACTTGTGACGCACATATCTTTGGGCAGCCTTGACACAAGCTAATACAACAAGAATAGCAACAGCACCATCCGTGTCTTTTCATCAGCGAGATGTAGAGAAAGCTTTGAGCCAGCATTTGCGAGAAAGGAGAGACGGCGAGCCACAAAAGCAATGGTACATTAATGCACCTCTTACAGTGCATATTGAAGTGCAAATCCTATCTTTGATCTTTTCAACAGTGCTTTGTTTTACAAGTGGGAGGGTGTTTACACAGCATTTCAGTGCAAAAGAGGAGGATTCGCCCGACTCTACTGTTCTTCATGATAACGAGTAATACATCACCTCGGTACACAGGGTGGAGACCTCTCCTTACATAAAAGCCTATCTGAATGCTGCCCACTCCAGGGTAAATGATGGGTGTGTGTTAGAAATAGAGATAGAGAGAGAAGACAGATAGATAAATGGATGTTTAAAAAAAAAGGCTTCTCTTTCCATGGTCTGAATTTACATAATTCTCTTAAAGGAAAATAAAATGTATAGTTCCGTGCACTTTGGAGAGAAGATCGCTATTTCAGCTTCCAAAACAACAAAACTATCCCGATTTCTTTTCCAAAAACCCCAATTTTTAAAAATCCACTTAACAGTAAATAGAGTAGTAAGTAAAAATAGTAAAAAATTTTGAACCCTCCACAAGGTCGCCATGTTTGTTATTTTAAGCCATCTGTGTGATGTAATCTGGGCAAAGTAGCTCTATGATCGAATTCAGTTGACACTATTCCAATTAATTACTGATAAAAGGAAATATGTTTGCTCACTATAAAGTCATTTTTAGAACGCTTTGCACAATCATTTTTATGTGTAAACTAACCGTCAATAGCTGGTTTGATTGGTCTGGATTTCAGCCTTGTTGAACAGTCAACAGTCACACTGTGATGGTGTTGAAAGGACAATAAAGGACATGTTCCACAAACTATATCCACTATGGCTCAGCTGATGATGGGTTTGGGCTGGAATTATAGGTGTTCGAGGTGTAAATCTGAAGAATATTTGGGGTTTCTTTTGGTTCGGGAAGCTCAAATCGTGACCTTTTCTCCAGTATGTGCAAACTATGCATTTTCTTTTTCCTTTAAACTTGTGATCCAATTCAAATCTTTGCCTTTGAGTTTCTAGTGACAAATATAAATCTGTACTGTTTACATGAAACTAAATGTAACACTTCTGTTATAAAGTTAAAATTCTGGGATCAGAAGCTATACTATATAGCAGTAGTGTTTGTCAAAATAAAAGAACTTTTGGTGATGGGGCAAAAGTGACAGAACCAGGTTTGAGGAAAAGAGAATCTTTAAAAATAATATTCAACAAAATACAGTTGTGAAAAGTTTGTATATTCATTCCTCTCACGATAGTTTCTGTCCTTGGGATAGCAATTATAGAACGCTCTTTTTCAAAAAGCCAGTGTTTTTATTGGCTACTATTCACATGTTATGACACGTAAATGTGGAAACATCATGAAAACAACCTGTTTCCATTTCCATTTTGCAAAATATAGTTGCAGTGCAGATTAAGCCGGTTAAAGAAAACATGTTTAGTCTCATAAAAGTTGATATTTTTATGCATATATAAATATTCCAGACAGGCAAATTTTTATCTTAAAATCAACTTGTCACCACAACAAAATATAAATCCATAGACGTGATGCTTGGTTTAAATTTTATTTCCTTTAGATTACCAGAAATAAAAAATATTGAATGCTAATCTGCTTAGCAGAAGTAAACTAGCTGGTAGCTGAAGTTTTATTGACCACCCTGCTTTGCTAGCTAACAGCATACACAGTGAGTGTATACACAGAGAGAGAGAGAGAGAGGGGTAAGAGAGACAGATAAAAAAATTTAATTTGATAGTGTAGTTAAATATAGTATATATATCAAACATCAAACTAGCTCAAAAGTATTTGCTAACTCTGGCCCTGGTGTCTCCTGTTCTCAGACTAACAGCTGTTTCCGTCACCACGCTAGTCAGGACAAGCACATATAATCACTACTAAGGTTAATTTTTGTTGCAATGACACCATAGGCTACAGCCAAAAGAAAAAGTTGCTCTGGAGAGATGAGTAGAAAGTTATATATATCCTTTCTGGTCCAAATAAATCCCCCCACTGAAAAATGTTGCATCTGTTACAGTTCGGCAGCACATGCATTAGATTATTAATGCCACATTTTAACAGTGAAAAAAAAAAGGCTCAAAAGTCACTGCAAACAGATGTGGGAATGTATTATTCGAATTCTCTGTGTGGATTTAATATACCAGTCTATTTAAATGTAATTCACTTTCTCATTCATTCTGCTCTTGCAGGTCATTACATCAGCATCAGCCCACTTCAGATCAAACCCATTCCCTTTCAAGTCTTGTATCAGAACATGAATTTAGCGCTGGAATCAGGCATGACACGAAGTAGACAGAATATCCCTACACAGACTAAATAACTTTGAAAGTGTTCTAACGCTCTCAGCGAGGAGAGAGACTGTTGGGACAAAGTGCTGTAGGGGTGAGCGTGTTTCAGGGTAGGACGAAGCATCATCCTCGTGACCTCACTCAGCAACTGACAGGAATGATAATCTACAGTTGTGCTCATTTTCCCCACAATCCCCCTTCAGTGTATCAGTGGGTTCAAAAAATCCAAACACGCTCCTGGGAATTATTATTATTATTATTATTATTATTTTGAGTCGTGACCTTAGTGCAACTCGCGAGGAAAGGAAAGCAGTCTTTAGTGCAAATTCTCTATTCGTGCACACTTCTAGGCAAGTATAGACTGCAAGGTCTGCATTTATTTGATATATAGGTATTGTGGGGGGGGGGGGGGGGGGGGGGGGGGGGGGGAGGGGGGGGGGGGGGGGGGGGGGGGGGGGGGGGGGGGGGGGGGGGG
>JBCNYG010000019.1:21147034-21165743 GCA_039654305.1 Porochilus rendahli
AAATAAAATAGAAAGGAAAAAAAAAAGAATAAATTATTATACATATATAGACAACCCCAGGCCTACCCAGTGGGTGGCAGAGGAAAGCCGGCACGGGCCAGCACCCACCCTGATGCTCCGCCCGCACAGCCCAGAGACCAGGGCACCTCCGACCCTCCTTCCCCACCCTCCTCCCAACGAACTCCCACACTCACACATCCACTTTTATACCCCCTCCCACCGTGCCCTGCGGGGGACAGGCCCGGGAGACCAGAGGACAACGAGCCCTAAGTCCGGTCCCCACCACCACCCCCACCCACTCCCTCCACCACACACACGCAGTGTGCATGAAGCATGAGGGTTCTAAACAATTCTGTTGATGCAGCTAGAGGTATCGGCAAGAAGTGCCTTGGCACAGTGAAGTCTTTGCTTTTTCTGTCTTCATGATGAAATATTTATATCGGGTGTAGCACTGTTTAGCACCTGCAGCTTCACTCAAAACAGATGCCTGTGTGTAGCTGCTCAAACATTGAAATAAGTGTCCAACAAACTACGCATGTTACCATTGATATCCAGCCAGGATGGACGAAAATAAGCACTTGTGTCTTTCGGAGCGATGTTATGCACAAGCTAAAATACCTCACTCATTGAATGATAAACGGTTGTTTTAGTATCTAAGGGTTGTGTTTCCTTTCGGCTGACCCATAGCAGAGCGTTGCTATGAGAAAGTGTGAATATGAAGGAAGGAAACATCTTTGACTTCCCACTGGAGTCTGTCCCATCAGTGATAAATGGCTTTTCACTTCCACGTGGGAACAGTCAGCACATCATCGTGACATTCTTAGTCAGTTTTGATTTACTAAGGGACTACCGGACACAGATCAGCTCTTAGAGCTCACAGTACTCCTAACACAAACAGAGAAGCCTTTAGTGCACTCAGACAAGCGAGGGGTATAGATTTGGGCCAGAAAAGATCTATACAAATTAGAATGGATGAAAACCCATGGTGTATGGAAAATTCAATGATTGCATGTGAAGTTGAAAAGTTCAGCAGATATAACCTGGCCAAAGGGACACGTGACTGACGCATGACTCCGACAAAAACACAATGACGACAGAGCTGACAAACGCACTCAGAAAATGACACTGAAATTCCACAACCTGTTAGGCCAGTGTAGGAGTTGCACAAGGCTGACCCATATGCTGCCCTTCTGTCCTGGTAGAACAGAAATAACAGATTTATAAGGGCGAGTTGGGACAAAAAAGGGGGCTAATTGAATGTGCAGATGATGCCGAGAGGACATTGTTCTCCCGGAGCAGCCTTGCATGCTTCATAAATCTCAAAATGACATTGACATTTTCCTCAGTGCCGAGGCTGGGTGATTAGTTTTCCTGCCTTCTGTACTCATGTGCGCGTACACACACACACACACACACACCATTAATACCCATCATCATGCTAGCAGCAAAAAGGGCAGAATATAAAGCTCTCAAAGAATAATCAGAGAGGATACAGTGAGAAGGTCATCTCTCAGCCGAAACACATGTCAACTACATTCAACCCAAAACGGCATTCTGAAAATGAGAGCAAAGCACACAAGGTGCAGCTCAGCAATGCAACTAGACACCATTCCATTAAGGAGTTCAGAGATATCTCTAGTTTAGGATTTGTGTACAAATAGAATTAAAAGCGAGGCGTGCTGTAGGCGTGCACTAATGATTATCTGAGCTGTGTGTATTACAGGATGAGATTAGATACCGGACATGACCTCCTGCTATGGATTTAGCTGACCAACATCAGGCTGAACAAATTGATTTCTTACCTGGGTTATGTGCTCCCTCATGTATGACTAACGCCACGTAGAGAGAGAAACGTGTTAATAACAAAGCTAGCATGAATACACAAGCAGGACAAGGTTCTTAGGCTTGGACTTTGGTGTTTTCTTTTCTTTTTTTTTTTTTATCCTGTGTGCAACACACACAAACAAAAATTATTGCTCTGCTCAGACTATTAATACTGTGCTCGGAAAAGTGGTGCGTGGGTAAACTGGTTGAGGGTGCTGCCGTTTGGATTCAAAGAATCCCTGGATTTAGATGCATACTAATTATTTAATGTGTGTCTTGCATTTCATATTTGAATCATAGCTAATTGCATTACACCTTCCCAACCGCACATTTATAGATTAAAACAAGCATTACCTGTTTGACCTTCGCAGAGAGAAATGACTACATTAATCTGTGTGTACATGTCTTGTGTGTATTTACTCATGTCCACCATGTCAAATTCCAATTTTAGTAAAGGTCAGTCACTACGGTGTCTGAAAACTCCTCTTCATTTATAACATATTTCTATAAAGAACAATTCAATGTTCTTGTTTTTTTTGTTTTGTTTTGTTTCTGATCGAAAATGCCTATGCAGAAAAGCACATTCAGATCACTACGCTGGGTTTTCCACAGTTACTGATTTACATTTAGTGTAAGGGGGGGTTGGTGGTTGAAGGTTGCTGGCTCAGAGGTTAGAAGCGTCACCTCACAGCGAGAAGGTTCAGGGTTCAACACTTGGCCTTTCTGTGTAGACTGTGCATGTCCTTGGCCTGTGTAGGTTTCCTTCAGATGCTCCAGTTTCCTCTCACAGTCCAAATACATGCACATTTAATGAACTGGCTATACTAAATTGCTGAAGGGTGCGAATGTGTTGCCCGTCATGTATCCCGCATCTCACCCCAGGTCAGCTGGGATTGGCTCCTGCATTCTCTGCAACCCTGATGGATAAGCTAGAATGGTTTCATGTATTTTGAAAGGGAGTAGTGCGTAAAACATCACATAAAAAACTCCCATTCATTTTATAACCAGTAGTCACATTAACGCAGCTATTATCCTCCTTTTTAACAACTGTTATGAAACGCATAAAATCATGTGTCTCAAGTCAAATCTCCAGAGAGTGAAGATTAAGGTGCTGAATCAGACTGTAAGTCAAGTCATCTCCATTACAGCATTACTGTTCTTTTTTCCCCTTTTTTTTAACTCACTTTCTCTGCCTATCAGCTTTCTCTTATATTTTCTGGAATCATCTGTCAGCGAAATTTAGCTCTGCCTCTCTTCTAACTGCGTATGCATTATCGCATGTGTACTGTATGGGTGTGAGTCTGTGAGAGTGTGTGTGTGTGTGTGCTTGTGTGTGTGTTTTCTCACAGCACATTCTTTCTCCCTATTCAATAAACAATGCGCCTGTGTTTGAAATCAGTCATATTCCATCTGCTTCATACTTTATCTCCAGGTGACAAGCAAAACACAGTGACTCATCTCCAGGCAGCGAACACTTCTCATCACCTTCTTTTGTTTCTATCCTTTTCTTCTGGCCTGTACATGCAACAAAATCAGATTCATATATGCAATGAGGATGAGCATTCAATTTACCAAGCTTTCCTTTCTTTGTCACTGTGGAGACAACTAAGATTGTCTTTACCATTGATAGTTGCCATGGATACACAGCTGCTGTCTAAAAGGTCTTGTTGGCATTGCTGAAGCTGTAAACACTAGAGTGTACTTTAAAACTTAATGGCCATGTTGTGACTACTTGTGCCATATGATGTTATGGATTTTATAACCGAGTGTGTAATGAAACGATCCCTGTTGGGTTCGCACATGAAACGCGTTCACACACAGACTCCGTGTAAGATTTCCCCTTATAGCTCAGTAGCCCTACACAAACGTTTCATAGCCTTGAAAAAAAAACACTATTAGCCTCACTATCAACGTGAAGCTGAAAAACTTTGTTTGACCCTCAACGATGTGGCATGAAGAATGTTTGTGGAGCTGATAATAGTGAAGAGGATGTTGAGAAGTTTTAGGGCACTAGGTGGCCTCTGGCTTGTGGTAGAAAGACAAGCCCCTGACTAAAGACTCTTGGTGGGAGTTATGAAATACAGGGAATAGTCAGGGAGGTAGTGGAGCAAGAGAGAGACATGGAATTTGCCTTAACTTGGAAGAAAGTGCAGGTTTCAGGCATGTTCTTTCTCCCAAACTTTTAAACCAAACAGTCGATTTCCATGCAGTGGATGATTACATAACATACTGCATGTCTACTGGAATAAATTCCTACCACTTTAAGTACATGAGAAAATAGTCCCAATATATCTGAGGAACGTCCTCATCTCACACGTGAGTTTCGAGCAAACACATGCACACGCTCTCAAATAACCCATAACATGTCTGTGTTCTGTCATTCTTACGAAGATAGAATTATGATATTTTCCTCTTAGACATTTTGTGAGTCATGATGGAGTCCTCAAATGGCTCAAAATGCCGTCATATACGAAACTGCCTTAAGCAAATGTTTGGAAATGTCCAAGCTAACACCCCGAAAAAAAATTACAGAAATAATCATCGCAGTTTTGTCACTAATGATGTTTTAGCAAGTAATAACACACCAAACTGGATTTCTGAGATGCTTTTACGTAACTTACATAAGGCAATGAAGTAGAAAACCCCAAACTGTTTGTTTTTTAAAGGTCATTTTCTTAAGGGACAGACACAGATTCATCTAGCACCAGGGACATCACATTAGGGGAATAGTGGAACTGACTTCTCTGGATGCCAGGGTGGAGGGGCCTCGCTAAAAAAATTTGCATTTTTATGAAAAGGTAGGAGGCCTATAGAGACTACATTTGCATAAATCCAACAAATATGTGGAACTACACCCATCTGGCTGTGAAGTCATACTTTAACTATGAAAACGAGTCTTGGAGGACAGATCCAGCTATAAAACCTTTTTTTTTTCCAATATAAAGGATATTGCAAGAGCAATCTAAAATGTGAATATTTTTGTTCATAAAATGCATCATTATATCAGTAGACGAGCAGTCAGGAAGCTCTTGTCTTTTTGTTGGTTTCTGTGAGCTCCAAGTGTGCCTTCTTCCCTGAGGCATATTTCAACTGGTGGCTTGGGACATCTGGTGAAACACATTGACAATTTCGTCTCGTCTCATTTCCAAAAATGATTTATCCATTAGGCGGCACGGTGGCGCAGTGGTTAGCACGTTCGTCTTACAGCAAGAAATTCCAATTCCCGGGTTCAATTCACACGCTCAGGGTGTTTCTGTGCGGCATTTGCATGCTCTCCCTGTGCTGGCATGGGTTTTCTCCGGGTACTCCGGTTTCCTTCCACAGTCCAATAACATGCACAGTATGCTATCTGGCGGTTCCAAATTGCCCCTCTGTGTGAGAGTGTGTATGAATGGTTGTTTGTGTGTTGGCCCTGCAATTGCCTGGTGATCTGTTCAGGGTGTACCCCGCCTTTGCCCAGAGTCAGCTGAAATGAGCCCCATGGCCCTGATTAGGATTAAGTGGCTTAGAAAATGAATGAATGATTAATCTATTATTAGGGTCACGGGAAGGCTGAAGCCCATCCCTACTAACTCGGTACAGAGCTCACCAGTCCATCGCAAACACAGCCATTTACACTCACACTCACACCTAGGGGCAATCGAGAATATCCAGATAGTCTAAGGTGCCTGTCGTTGGACTGTGGGAGGAAACCAGTGCACCTGGAGAAAAACCCACGCAAGCAAGGTGATATCATCCATGAATGAAGCCATTTTGTTGCTATGTATAATTTGTTACATTTTCTTAAACCTGAATTCAAAGTGGAAAGGGACCGCTGTAGAATCATTGATTACTAAATTTTATGTGGGCGTGTGACAGTGATATCATCATATTGTACCACCGTGTACCATATCAGCAATCATTAGCATCAGCGATCCTGTGGTGGTCCCTTTCAGTTATTAAATAGGTACGTCTTCACGCAGTATACAGACATGTAATAGGAGTGCTAGTGTTGCATGGTACAGGATAAGGTGGTGAGAAACATAATGTAACACAATACACAGTGCAGCGAGATTTGCATATGTTTTGCACTAATTACATTTCAAGCATCTGGATGAGGTCCATAACTGAAGCAAGGCCCAATTTTAATTACACCCACCCTTGGGAAAGCCTGTTTGAAATTTGTTATGGATCACACTTTTTTTTTTGACTAGGTTCACAAAGTTGCTTTTCTCCATTACTGCATTGTCCTACATTTTGATACCTGACATCTTCCAAACTCGTTCATCCATCCAGTTTCCCACATTTGACAGTTCTACTGAAAAAACTGAGAGGTGACTTCACTGCAATCAATACTTTAGACTCAAAGCCCTGAATCGTGCCAATGGCTTCATCAACCCGACATATTTGTGAAGTACTGCAAAAATGCCTGTGTCAGATGCTAATCTGAAAATTAATCAGTTTCCATTTCTGTCTCCCCACTAAACAGATTGCATCATGTAATCTGCATATGAAATAAACAAACACTAATCATATTACTGACAGCAAACAAGTATCTGGTGCAATTTTGCTGCATTTTGCCACAATGTGCCGGCACCTTTAAATTTCATGTTCCATCTGTCCTGGCACGACTCCACTGTATGAGTCAGTGTCATGCTGGAAATGCTTATGTGGTGTCTTCTGGGCTCCTGCTACTAAAGACACTCACACCCCTGTAGTGGCCCAATCTGGAATCTATCTCACCTTTCTCTACCTGTTGTTTTTGCCCACCATGACTGATATTTGCTCCAAACGTATCAGAGATTCTCCTTCTGTTTCTCCTTGTCTGGTTTTAGTTCAAAAGAACAGCAGAGATGTGAGAATGATGAAAGAAGAAGAAATAAAATGTCAGGGTCCAGAATACATGCACAGAATTTTCCAGTTTAGTTTATGCTTTTATGATAAGACAGGTGTGGTGGCTTGTGAGAAATGCAAGGGTGTAACGCAGTGCTGACGGGATGGAGATCAGGTGCGCGTCAAGAAGGGGTGGAGTATCCATTTGTTATGGACTGAGCTTTTCATTTGTGGTTGCTGTGCTATGTGCTGTTAAATAAATGCATGATCTCAAAACCTGTCAACACAGATTAAAATGAAAGACATTGGAATACCTTTCATGGATAATATAGTGTTTATATACTGTATATGTTGTATATATATATGTAATACAACAGATGGTCAAGAATCTATTTTCACATTGTACATTAAGGGTAAGGGCCTAGGAATTGACCCTCGCCGTAAATGAGCCTGTGCTTTATGTTCCAAACAGATCAGGTCACTAGCTTACTTTGTCAGCAGCCACTTGTACCCTTAGAGGCTGATAATAAATAAAGCAGACAGGCAGCTTGATCCTCCTTCTTTGCTTAATGGACACTGCTGGACACTTCACTGCTGGGTTCAAAGTACTTCTGGATTTCGGTCCTGTACCTTACACTAAGCAAGTCAAAGGGGAATTTCCTTGGTACATTTATTCACTCTAAATCAAGCTTAATGAATATTTCCCCCATAAAGAATTAAAAAGAATGGTTGATGTGTGTGTCTGTGTGTGTATGTGTTGCCCTGTGATGGTCTGGCGAGCTGATCAGGAGGTATCCAGCCTCCCTGTGACCCTAATAAGAGTAATCAGTTAATCAAATTAGTGAATGAGTGACTGTAGTAATAGGACGGCACAGTGGTGTAGTGGATAGCACGACCACCTCATAGCATGAAGATACTGGGTTTCAGTCCCAGGCTGGTGGTTTCTGTGTGGCGTTTGCATATTCTCCTTGTGCTTGTGTGGGTTTCCTCTGGGTGCTCCAGTTTCCTTCCAAATGCACTTTAGGCTAATTACATGTTGCAAATTGCCCCTAGGTGTAAATGTGAGTATGAATTATTGTGCGGGGTGTGTTACGTTGCCCCCAGAAGTGCAGCACTTTGTAAAGAGGCAGGAAGCAGAATTGCATGTCACTGAGGGGGCATGTGCACGCTTACGCCCCTACTTATTTGGAGGTGGTGTACCCCGTCTTTGCCCAGTGACGGCTGAGATAGGCTCGAGATTCACTTGATGGATTTAAGTGTCTTGGCGAGTGAGTGATTGTGAAGATTACAGTGGTCATTAAAAGGGACACAGCCAATCAAAAGCCAAATAATTTCTAGTGGTATTACTTTTAGTGTTTTTCTTCTTAATATCACAAAGAATTATGAAAATATTTTGTTTTTCAAATATATCCTGTGAAATGTCTTGTTCTCCAAACCTCTTCATGAATAGTTACATGTTTACACAAAGGCAAATAGTTTATTTTATATCATGATAAATATTATTTGCGTTTCTCTCCAATAATCCCTGTCTCAGTGTGCAGTAAACGTGGCTATTCTAAAAGGAAAAAGGGAACATTAAAGCAAATAAAACACGAATGACTGCTTACACAATAAAAACGGAAACGAAAGAAGTAAAGAAGCACCTGATATCACACTTAGAATGTTTGGTTTCTCGGTGGACAGCTTGTTTTTAATAAATAAACATAGTTCCGTACTTCTGTAACATACTCATTAGTATGGTAGTATGCTCGCTGGGACGTAGCCATGGTTTCGTCGGTCAAAACAAGGAGTGGCCACGGTGACGTCAGGAAGCCAACAGCCAATAGCTACGAGTCTTTATCATTCCCACCCACCCAGACAAAACACTCAAGGGCACGAGCAGATTTAATATATGCCGAATTATTTTATATATGTGTTTTTTTTATATCACACTCTCTTTTTAACAGAATTACCACCATGCTATTGGATTCAGGACTTCTGGTATAAACATGCAGCTATGGAAGACGAATTATATGTACATGTGTAATATGCCAGGATATAAGACATTTTAGTTTTTTTCCATAGTGGGGGAAAAAGTATTAGAAGCCATATCTACTCACTGAGGTTCCCTGTGTAGGCACAGAAACACTGTTAATACATAACGAACAGCTCTAACATACTTTTCGCTGATTGGTCAAATAACGATATGGGTTGTCCTGGGTGAATTCCTCCCCCCACACGTTTCTCAGCAACCAATGAGCGCTGAGGGTACGTTAGTGACGCAGAGTAAAACGGTCCAATCGACGGGGCCTTCAGGGGCAAGGTCTTGTGTTCTTGTGTATCCACCCACTTCAGGTCCAGAGCGGAGGATTTGCTATAAAGCGGCTCTGGGACTGGTTTAAAGGGCAGAGTTGTAAAAACTCCCGGGCAGTGGGGGAGTCAGGCTGCTTGTCAAGAAGCAAACTGGCCTATCCGAGAACGAACAAGCGAGGAAAGAAATAACAGGAACAAAAACACTACCGCGCTGTAACTGGAATAAAATAATCCGTTTCTACAAAGATAAACTAGTGATCCGTTGCGGAAGCCACCAACCGACGACATCCGGGATCTCCAACTGAGTCGTGCGCGTGCATGTGAGTACCAGCTCTATTTTAACGCCGACGTGTCTAAAAATAACACGAGACCAGTTTTAGGCTGTTTAGTGCGCGATAATGCGTGTAGTCTCTGTCTGTGGCCTGATTAAATCCTCCCAAACCGAGCTGTCCGTCGAGTGCTCTTGCTAGATACCAGCTAGTTAAAAGATACCAGCTGCTAATGCGTACCAACCACGCATGTGTGTATGTATGTGTATATATATGTATGTGTATGTGTGTGTATATATATATATATATATATACGCGCGAGCGCCCGTGTGTGTGCGAGATAATCTGTCAGTGCTGCTAACCTGGCGAGTTATATTAAGGTTAGCAGTAGGAGAGAGATAATCTCCTTGCTTTGAGTGAGCTGGCTAGATCAATGCTAATTTGCCAGCATTTGTTGTTTTTTATTCTCCTGCTCCGCTCACAGGAGCTTTTTAGCTTCAGTGCTGGAAAAGTCGAAGTAAAAAACGGTCAGTGTTGACCCTTTGTGAGGATAATCGATTATTTGGACCCAGTGTTTGATAATAGGTTTTGGTGATCCAGTCAGTAGGATTCGAGTGTTTGTCTTGGCACGAGCTTCGTGAACAACAGCAGCTACAAAAACCAAACCCCGAACCAGTTAAAAAAGGCACTAGGGAACGGATAGGGGCGAAACAAAAGCCTGGTTGAATTTTTTTTGGTCGAAATCGATTCGGTTTAAATCGAGAGGAAGAAAAGCGAGTACAGCAGGTCCTGAAAATAAACCCTGCTCATGGTGATCACGACCGTGTGATGGTTTGCACCAGATTGTATGGTTTCCATTAGAAGAAACGCTTACTGTACTAATTTGGTAAACCCTGGTGTGTTGGAGCTACACCCCATTCACTTCGCCATGTTATTGGCTGCTGGGTGGAGGAAACCCGATCGCTGAGGCTATTGCGCAATGTCATCTCCAAGTGTCGCATCGTTAAGAAATGCCCTACAGTGTTCTCGCAGGAAGGAGCGGTTTGTTTTAACAGTGTCGGGTAATGCAACATTTTCTTGTCACTTGTCCGGATCGGTACGAAGCGATTGTTTAATGAAGCTGAAGGAAGGAGGGGGAGGGAGGGAGGGAGGGGGGGGTGCTTTTCTCAGTCCCTTCCTGAATAGCATTCAGGACTGAATCCTTTTGGTAATCTGTGTTAACGTTTATGAACCTTTTTGTGTGATACTTAAGTTTAAGATGCGACTTGGTTGAAGGTTGAACAATGTTACCTCTTTTTCCCCCTTTCTAAGGATAAAGAAGACGTCTCTCTGCAACAAGGAATCCATTGGTAGCGTATTGTCTCCTTTGCCCAAACTGATCACTTACTGCCTAGGAGGTATTTGCAACGCTCGGCTTGATCAGCTCTTGAAGGCACACGCACATACACACTTGCAACTGTGAAGCAGCTATGCAGCTTGAAATCCAAGTAGCACTCAACTTCATCATATCCTATCTGTACAACAAACTCCCTCGTCGTCGGGTGAACATCTTTGCCGAAGAGCTCGAGCGGCAGTTGAAAAAGAAATATGAAGGTCACTGGTACCCTGACAAGCCATACAAAGGGTCTGGGTTCAGGTGTATACATGTTGGGGAGAAGGTTGACACTGTAGTGGAAGAAGCAGCCAAAGAGAGCGGGATTGACATCGAAGACATCCGGAACAACTTGCCTCAGGATCTCAGTGTGTGGATTGACCCGTTTGAGGTCTCCTACCAGATCGGGGAGAAGGGACCCATCAAGGTGCTTTACGTGGACGATAATGGCGAGAACGGGTCCGAGTTGGACAAGGAGATCAGGAACAGTTTTAACCCCGATGCTCAGGTCTTCATGCCAATCAGCGACCCAGTGGGAGTCTCATCTGAATCTAGCTCTCCGTCGCCACCATTTGGCCAGTCTGCTTCTGTCAGCCCCTCATTCATGCCACGCTCCACCCAACCTTTAACTTTCACCACAGCCACTTTCGCGGCCACCAAGTTCGGCTCCACCAAAATGAAAAACAGTAGCCGTGGTGGTAGCAAGGTGGCACGTACATCTCCAACCAATCTGGGCCTGAATGTGACAAGCCTACTGAAGCATAAAGCCACTTCCAATTCCATGCATTCTCTCTACGGTCTTGGTCTTGGAGGGCAGCTGCAGCCGAAGGCCTCTGCGCTTTCTCCTAATGCCAAGGAGTTTGTTTTCCCTAACCTCCAGAGCCAGGGCAGCTCCACCACGATGTTCAACAACGAGAATCCACTCAGCCTCAGCCCTCTGCAGTACAACAATGCCTTTGACATGTTTGCAGCCTACGGGAGCCTCAACGACAAGTCTCTCATGGATGGTCTAAACTTCAGCCTAAGCAACATGCAGTATTCTAACCAGCAATTCCAGCCGGTCATGGCTAACTAATGAATCCAGAATTTATGAATTACTGTTGGCAAAAGAAAGGAGATAAAATTACACACACACTAACAAAGGACATTGAAACAACCGTTGAAGCAAAAAAAAAAAAGAAGAAATACCCTGTTAGTCACCGAAAAGAGCATGTGCCCAAGGGTGTTGTCTTTCTGTGCCCCCTTGCGTTTATTTCTACTAAAAGCTTGTTGTATGTGTCCAAGCTTGGGTACTTTTCACATAATTTTCATTTTTCCTATTTTTGCCAACAAAGCACAACTTTTTTTTTTTTACTGTTTTAAAAAATGTTCTAAAATATAAAAAAATAGCTTCAAGTTCTGGCCTCCTACAGTATTTTCAAGTTGGTTAAGACTTGGCTGATTTTTAAGAAATTGGCACTAATGAATATATATCTGGGGTTACTTGGTCTTTTTTTCTAATTGTATAATTTAATTACAGAGTTTGTAAAGTATCAGAGTATATATATTGTTTCTATGACACGGTATTGCATTTATATCTTTTTACTACTCCAGTGATCTGTGATGGCTGCAGCAGCTTTATGTTATATATATTTTTTGTTTGTTTTTTAAAAAAAATTTATTGAGGAAATCCATCTTTAAAATAGATTAAAAAAAACTCTAAAGATTGTGTACAGGCTATACTTTAGTGTTGAAAATTCATTGTAGGAGAATATTTGCTTTTTTTTGAAACACAAGAGTTGTATTTTCTGTTAAGAGTTGAAGATTTTTGCTATATTAAGGACAATGTAATCATATATTAATTTTGTACCTACATTGTGCAATACTTGATAAAATACGGTATAACAAAGTATTTTGAGTCAGTGTCTTACACGTGAAGAGGGACTGAAATAGTTTATATTAAGTTTGTATTAAAATGCTTAAAAATATATGCTTGTCTTTATTTTTTTCATATTTGCACCCTGGCCTTTTTCAATAAAAGCAACTTTAGTCAAAAACTCTGCTCTCGGCATGATTCATTTCTTTTTTCTGCAGTGATCAGGACGCGGTGCGCAATAGAAATGACTGCGAACGGTATTATCTGAATTCATATGGACTCCTTTACACAACATGACTTGTGTGATGTCGAAACTTACAAATGTACATTTAAAGGTTACGGCTCTTGCTCTAAGGCCAACAGTGTCTCTTCTAGTTCTGGTTTTTGAGATTACAACCTCCTGGGCACTCGAGCAGAACCTCAGTGTGCTGATTAATTGCGTGAGGAAACCATGCTAAGGACTGCTTTTTGTGACGTCCAACCTTCTTTATCTTCTATGTTTTCCCAACAAGAATAGGATCAATAGTCCACTCACAGCATGAACTATTGATCTGAATGTTTTATTGCCAATAGCCGCATGTCAGCTGGAAGGTTATTAGCTATTAGTCACTTGGAAGGTTATGGCACCGAGCCAGACATGCGTGTTAGTGTAGAGTCGTTTAGTTCAGGGCCCCGGCAGAGGTTTTTGTTTGTTGTTCCTCAAAACACTGATTGATTGATTTGTACTGCTAAGGAAGAAACTCCTTGTATGATGAGAATGAGTTCACCGGTGTCTGTCGTTTTTCTGCGTTACATCAGTGTTCCGACTCTTGGCACATAGGGGTTAGGAGCATTCCCGACAGTTCAGTGTCAATTAATGTATCTTCGAGCTTACGGTTCAAATTACTTTCACAAGTTAAAAAGGCATCAGAATAAATGTCATTGATTTTGCATCGTTTAGATCATTGTAAATAAAAGGAAAATGTCATTAACATGTGTATGGGCTTTGGTTAACGCCTGAAGCTTTGTTATTTAATAAAGGCCTATAATATAATGTAGATTATGGATTTAAAGTTTCACAACCATGTTTAGGAATAGGGTGAATATCAGTATGGGGTCTCTAAACTCCGATTGAGTAATCACATTTAAAGTACTTTATGATTTTTCTTTTTTCTGTCTGGCTACACATGTACAGCTCTATGGTGTTCGAATCCTCCGTAAGTCTGTTGGAGCTGGTTACTGTAGTGAACATACCAACCTTGCTATTAATCTAGAAATGTGTGCTTTGTTTTCCCAGCTGGGTATAAGCCCCTCTTGTGCTAGCTGAGATTAGTGTTTTCACAAAGCCTTCTTGTGTGTGTTTTTTTCCCCCCCATCAGTGCATTTTAAAAGCTAGGTGATAATGTGAACCTGGATACAGTTGTAAACGAAACTGTATAGACTTCTCCTATTGTAGTTTTTTTTTTACATTTTATTTAATTTAATTTTTCCAAAACACAGTTATTCCCATGTTGAAACTAATAAGCATATGTGACCCACCATGCACTGGCTTCGATCATGGGGGCCCGAAGGTAGCATGGTACGAAAGCTGTTTCACTATGAATCATCCGAAGCAGAGTTGAGCCATGAGAGAAACTCCAAAACACCCAGTAGTGAGTTTATGAGCCTGTTGAATGTCATAAACTGGTCCCTCTGTGTATACTGAAATGATTTCCTGAGTAAAGGTCTCATCTTTTTATTGTTATTTTTTCTTTTTCTATTTAGCTGGTAGAATATCATGTCCAGACATGCCGAAGTTACCAACAATAATATACATTATATCAATACAAAATGTTTAAAAATGAATTTAAGAAATGTCAACACATTGACCAGCAGTGGCACTAAAAATCGCCTTCAGCGAGACAAAAAGCACCACTTCGGTTGTGCACATGTTCAGACTTGTTCAGGCAATACTGAGGATGACGTGTCATTTTCAAAAGGCGGTGACTTCTCACGTCACTGTTCTCAATGACGAAGTGACCTTTGTAAGGAAAGAGGTGTGGCAAACCAATACACTTGGGAGGTTCGTTGTCCTGCCAGAATTGCATGGCATGCAGGTAGATGTTGAAAATCCGGTTTCCTGGAGTATTATACTAAATATTTATAGGTCATGTGGACGTGTGTTATGCGCAGGCTTTTGTAAGTACTCCGAGTGTTGAAAGTCACATGACGACACTGTCACTTGTCATGTGACTTTCACAGTCATTGTATTTAAAGAATGCTGTACTGTTGGTTTCTGATCTCTACCTCTATACCAGTTGATTACAATGTCCTATGTGTCTTCTAAATATAACACTGTTTTTTATAGCATACTATAACAACTAATTATGTAATTACAAGGAAGTTCAGTACCTCTATACTCCCACACTATAAAGGGCTCAAAGCAGAAGGTGTGGTATGACGAAGACTTACGAAACACCAGCTCTTTGAAAATGCCCCTGTTTTCTTGTTCACGCCGTCACCATTCGCACACAGCACACAGTACACAATGGCAAAGCCCACAATGGCTAAGTGATTCTGTTGCAACAAAACCCATTGCACAATGAATAATTTGTCACCGAGGACAACTCGAACACAAGCAGGCGCAGTATTGATGGATTTTGTTTGCTGTTCTCGTGCTTCCCTCTCTGAGTGTATGGGTGGCAGTGGAGACCATTCCTCCCCTCACTGTCCCTGAAGTATTTGATGTTCCTGGCCCTGTGTAATTTAATCTCAGCTGGCTCCCTGTAGCTTTTGCCCATAAACCTCTGCTCTTGTAATAGGAAGCTGCAGCACAATTTCTCCTCTAATCTAGCCACTTCTGTTCAACAAAGATAAGCAGGGCCATGCAGGGTTTTTCTGGAACCTAATTGTCATGCGGGTGTAATATATGGTAGCTTTGGCTCAGTGCGCCTAACTCTGGTTGGGTTAGGATCATGCACTAAGTAATTTGATTTCATTAGATTTACATTTACATTAGGTCATTTACATTCGGGTAAAATTAACCCTTTTAATCAGTATGTTTTCATGCAAGTCTTTAGTTATTGGTTAGAGCTTAGAAGCCTAGCAACGTATGATTGTGTGTTTGTGTGTGTTTTGACGACGCCCACGTACTCACACTCTTCAGGAATTCTTTTAAGAAGCACCCTGTGTGTCATTGCTAAAGAATTTCTCACTGATTAATGGTATCCCCGTCAGACATCTGATGACCCGAGAGGAAACCGTCAGCTTAAAGCTGTATATTTTTAAATCCATGATCTCACGATCTCCTACTTAAATTTGTCCTTTTGTTCAAATGTACTATTAGAGTTGCACTTCCAGCTTGTTTCGAAGAGTTTCCAGCAAGCAGACAACTGGCTATGCATCTTCAGCGTCTCATTAGAGTCCGCCAAGGTAGGAAAATCAGTGCAGCACTCAGAGGAACTCTGCTCAACCTAAATTATTCAGCATAGATGGAAGTAAAAGGCTCACTCATGTGCTACATGACTTTCAGTAAAGGTCAAGGTAAGATGGAAAAATCAATGACTTTTCCCACTCTATCAGACTCGGTAGGAATATACAGCTCTGGTGTGTGTGACAACAGAGGACCAAACTCTCAGATCATATCTGTGAAGATTCAGCTGTATGAGTGATGTACTGATTACTGTACTTTCTTTCAGATAACTACATAAACAACAACTGTAATTTAAAAAAAATAGCCTGTTATGTAATTCTACCCTTCAGTGTAATACACACTTAAATGAGTCACAGGCAGTTTCTTATATAACTATAGTCATTAGGCCTACATGTTGTTTTTAACACATTGCCACTTCATAACGCTTATTTATAATGCTTATAATGTTTGCATTTTATATCTAGCATTTTACTATTTTTGGTTACTTCAGTAAGTGATTAAAAACCATGAAGTTACAGAGAATATGGAAATTCGGGGGGAAACCGTGGCCTAGTGTTTATCAAAGCAGGCTTAGGTCATAAAGGTCGCTGGTTTGATTCCAGAACCTGCAGGAAAAATATGTTTTGGTGGGGGAGTTAGCTGCACCATCCCTTTCTCCACCTTCATGGCTGAAGTGCCCTTTGGCAAGGTACCTATCCTCCAACTGCTCTATTGGCACCAAAATGTGTTGCAGCCCACTGCTTCAAGTGTGTGTGCTCACTTTGGATGGGTTAAATGAAGAGCCAATTATTTCCATTGCGGGATTAGTACGGTGTATCAAAATCAAAAAAGAATATGAGTAAGAGTGATTTTTTATTCGTTTATCTCATCACATTTTCTGAACCGCTTTATGCTTTATAGGGGTTGTAGGGAGGCTGGAGCCCATCCCAGCTGATTTCAGCATAGGCGGGGTGCATGCTTAACAGCTCGCCAGACCCTTGCAGGGCCAACACACAACCATGTCCTCACACAGGGGCAATCAGAAGTATCCAATAAACCTAATGTGCATGTTTTTGAACTGTAAAAGGAAACCGGAGTACCTGGAGGAAACCCAGACCAGCACATGGAGAACATGCAAACGCCACACAGAAACGCCCTCTTCGGACATGGAGCATGAACCCAGGATGTTCTGACTGTGAGGCCGCTGTGCTGACCCCTAAGATCTTTGTTTATGATCTGTTTTAGACTTTATTCTTCATACAAAGTGCAAAATGTCTGTGTTAAGTTTAAAACAAATACAAGTTATGTGGACATTTACTACATTAGCTTTGAAATGGTATTTATTTTTAATAAACTGGTCATTTTAAATCGTTTTTGGAAAGATGCTGTATAACGTTTAGACACATCTGTACAAACAAGGGGTTTCTTTCACTGTTATTATTTTTATATTATACACCAACAGAGAAAAATGTTGCATTCATAAAGATCATTATCGAACAAAACAAATGCACTGCACAATACACAGAGACTTTAAAATCCTGCACTGAATCTATTAGTTCATCTCTACAGTAAACCGCCGTGGATTATGAGTAGCTTTAGTCTTCGAAATGCATTTCCTTGCAAAAAAAGCAATTTGTCAAATAACTCCCAAACATTTTACTTACACATATCGGTGTCATTCAAAATTATATTTTAGATTCTTCAAAGTAAGCTTTTCTTTTTCTTGACATGCACTCAGTCTTCTTTCGGCGATGTCATGGGGAGTCACCTTGGAGAAATTTCCACGTGCTCAGCGCTTTGTGGCTGCTTTCTAAAGGAAACAATTTCGAAATCATTTGTTTCATATTTAAAGTTAATTAAAAAGCAAATGTACTGTAAACACTCAACCCAATAATCTTCCCTTTGTGAAGATTACAGACCATATATATATTAATATGAGATAGACGCCTGCCTCCCCGTGACCCTAATTAGGATTAAGCGGTTCAGATAATCGATGGATGGAGATTCATATATATATATATACTGCTCAAAAAATAAAGGGAACACGAAAATAACACATCCTGGATCTGAATGAATGAAATATTCTTATTGAATACTGTTCTTTACATAGTTGCATGTGCTGACAACAAAAGCACACAAAAATTATCAATGGAAATAAAATTTTTTAACCCATGGAGGTCTGGATTTGGAGTCACACTCAAAATTACACACTGCAGGATGATCCAACTTTGATGTAATGTCCTGTAAAGTCAAAATGAGGCTCAGTAGTGTGTGGGGCCTCCACGTACCTGTACGACCTCCCTACAGCGCCTGGGCATGCTCCTAGTGATGTGGCGGATGGTCTCCTGAGGGATCTCCTCCCAGACCTGGGCAGTCTGAAGTGTAACGTGGCGTTGGTGGATGGAGTGAGACATGATGTCCCAGATGTGCTCAATTGGATTCAGGTGTGGGGAATGGGCGGGCCATTTCAAAGCATCAATGCCTTCGTCTTGCAGGAACTGCTGACACACTCCAGCCACATGAGGTCTAACATTGTCATGCATTAGGAGGAACCCAGCACCAGCACATGGTCTCACGAGGGGTCTGAGGATCTCATCTTGGTTTCTATTCATTCATTTTGGCTCTGGCGGTGCTCCTCCTGTTCCTCCTTGCACAAAGGCGGAGGTAGCGGTTCTGCTGCTTGGTTGTTGCCCTCCTACGGCCTCCTCCACGTCTCCTGATGTACTGGCCTGTCTCCTGGTAGCGCCGCCATGCTCAGGATGCTACGCTGACGGACACAACAAACCTTTTTGCCACAGATCGCATTGATGTGCCATCCTGGATGCGCTGCACACCCTTAGCCACTTGTGTGGGTTGTAGACTCCGTCTCATGCTACCACTAGAGTGAAAGCACCGCCAGCATTCAAAAGTGACCA
>JBCNYG010000019.1:21166580-21180026 GCA_039654305.1 Porochilus rendahli
AGACTCCGTCTCATGCTACCACTAGAGTGAAAGCACCGCCAGCATTCAAAAGTGACCAAAACATCAGCCAGAAAGCACAGGAACAGAGAAGTGGTCTGTGGTCACCACCTGCAGAACCACTCCTTTATTGGGGGTGTCTTGCTAATTGCCTGTAATTTTACCAGTGGCAGTGGGGCAGTGGGGCCCCCGACCTGCAGCTCAGTAATACAGCCCCCTACCACCAGGCCGCAACTGCCCTATGCTTATAATATAAACTTATATATTGCTAATAATCCAGGCACAATTTGTCAGATATACACTGTCATTAAAAGTCTAGAAATAGAAATCTATATTTCTATTTTTTACCCTATTAATTCGAGGTTTTCCAATCCAGACATACAGATGGTTCAGAGAACACCTCATTTAATCTCAGACACACCAGTGTTCGGAAGAAAGTGAGGACAGGACAATTCTCAGCTGTGGAAAAAAAAAGAATACATTTTTATTTATTTAATTATTTTTTGTGAACACGATGAGAATAATACAGTGCTGTATATACTCCCATAGTGGTACCATTTGGCATAGAATAGAAATATACTGGAATGCTAGAATTTACTATTTTTGCCAACACTGTGTCTTAGTCTGTAATGTTTTATGACCTGGCAAAAACTGATAGCTATTTTATATGTATACTGTTAAGTTCAAACAGAGTCATTTAAAAGTTCCACTATATAATATATATATAATGTTTGTAACTACTATACAGGTGATTTTATAGATTTTAGAGATCCTCCTATTAGGGTTGCAGGAAGGACAGAGCCCATCTCAGCCGACACTGGATGAAGGCGGGGTACACCCTGGACAGCTTACCAGACCATCACATGGCTAACATACACACAACCATTCACACTTACACCTAGAGGCAATTTGGAACAGGTAATCAGCTTCATTTGCTTGTTTACTGTGGGAGGAAACCGGAGTACCTGAAGGAAACTCACCCATGCACGGTGAGAACATGAGCGCGTAAGCCCAGGACACAAACCCAGGACTTTCTGGCTGTAAGGTGGATGTGTTAACCACTACACCTCTATGCTGCCCTTATATTGTATTTTATTACATTAGAATATAATGCATAGAATGAGCGTAATCTGATTTGTTCACTATCTTGGAATTAAAAAGACAATATCTCAAGCGAATAACGTTTGAATCAAAAGAACACCTGCAGTTTCTAATGGCAACCCGAGGCAGATGGCGTCATCATTTTCACGATTTAAAATGAAAAAAGAAACCATGAAAATGTTTTTTAGTTTGTTGTAAACTTACATTACTTACATTACTAGAGTAGGCTATATAAACAGATGCCATCAACTACATTTTGTTTAGCTCGGCTCAAAGCACAGAGTTCACTAAAAGTATGTAATTTTTAAAAATATATAAATGTAAACCAAAAAAGTCTCATTTTAGTTTATTTTTCTTTATGTTTCCTTGAAGTATAGCTTACTTACCACTGAGCCACAGTTATGTTGGGTGTCACTGAATTGAATCAGTGACACTTACCACACCTTTGGTTGATTATATCATATCATCTCATATAATATTATGGCGGCACGGTGGCGCAGTGGTTAGGACATCTGCTTCACAGCACGAAGGTCCCACTTCGATTCACGGGCTCGGGCATTTTTGTGTGGAGTTTACATGTTAACCATGTGAGTGTGAATGGTTGCGTGTGTTGGCCCTGCAATGGCATGGCAAGCTGTTCAGGGTGTATCCCGCCTTCGCCCAAAGTGCGCTGAGATAGGAGCCTCTCTGTGACCCTAATTAGGATTAAGCGGCTTAGATAATGAATGTTTATATTATATTATATTATATTATATTATATTATATTATATTATATTATATTATATTATATTATATTACATTACATTACATTACATTACATATCCGTCAGGCATGTGGGAGAAAAGCTAAGGCCAATCCCAGCTGACTTTGGGCAAGAGGCGGGGTACACACTGAAGAAGTCACCAGTCTATTACAGGCTACCATAGAGACAAATATCCCTTCACACTCACATTCATACCTATGGGCCTAGAGTAGCCAGATGAGCTAAAGTGGATATTATTTATTACCATAAATATTTAAAAAATCATAAAATAATGCACTCTTGGATTTGAATAGATGCAACTTTTGGTTTATTTTAGTTTAAAAGTCCTCATATTCCTTCCTGCATGTGATAAAAGTAAACTGAAAACTATTCTCTATTAAAGTATATGTCCAAACTTGTCTTTGCCTCCAGCCTTTTATGGCTCTGAATAGCTTCTATATCCTTTTATTGTGGTATTTGCTCCTGTAGCCCACTTCCCACACATCTTTCCTCGTATATCTGTTTTAACTCTGCTGGTGTCAATCTTTGCCCATTCCTTCTGATATATCTATAGAAACTCTGCCAGATAATTTCTTTCAACCAGGCGTACAGAAGGTCATTTACAGCTTATAGTTACATTCTGGAATTTCATTTTTATACACACACACACACACACACATGTGTTCCTCAAAGATGACCCTTCTCTTGATATGCAGAGGGAACTATGGCTTTGGCGAGGTATTAAAAATGATAAACTCCTAACAGCTGTAGTGTAGGCTAGATGTTTGTGAGATGCATTTTGACATCAGGACATCAGGTCTTGAGAATATTGTTTGTCTTGATTTTTCCTAGTTAATTCGGGATTTGTTTTAATTTGTGTTTAAAAGAGAAAGAAAAGAAATCCCTGAAAATTAAGTCTTTCTTTTTTGTTTTTTCAGAGTGTTGATAGTGAAAACTGTTCTTTTGTGTTATTACTGTATTCTTGATTTATTATTGTTTTGAACAAAAAGCACTAAACCCTAATTTGAAGCCAAGGAAAAACAGAAAGAATCCTCTAGGCTAAAAAGAATTAAATTATTATCTTATTTCTTGGAATCCTGTCACATCCTTTAGTAGTAATAGCTACTTGCCTGTTGTGTGTGTACTACTGCAATACTACACTTGTTGTGATCATTTTTTTTTAAAACCTGGGAATATTATGGTGAAGAAACTCTCGAGTGGAGCCCAAAACAAGATCCTTGTGTGTGTGTGTGTGTGTGTATGTGTGTGTTTGTGTGTGTGTGTGTGCCTCAGCTAGTTGCGTGGTTGGAATGAGAAACACTTGTGTATTGGGCCGGGTGTTTTTCCTGTACAGCTCCCTGTGTTCCAGGGTGTGTGAGAAAGCTGGCTGAGTACCTGGCAGCGACTCAAGCAGGATGAATTACAGGCTAAGCTGCACTATTCAACACCCTCTTTTTTCCCTGTTTGGGTCACGACTGCTCAGCTTCATCATGGGATCAGCGAACACCAGCCGTCACCACTGCTGCAGTGTGGCACAATACATGCACAGTCTAACTGGTGATTAGGCCATCAGGAGGAGGCGGCTTTATTCGTATGGATTGCACAAAAGTTAATGCACTGGAAACCGATCTGCAGAGCCCCTGTGTGGAATTATTGCAGTCTAAGATACTTTTTTCCTTGACCGCACAGTCATACAGAGGTGCTTTAGCATTATGTGGGCCAAGGAAATAAATTAAGCATGGAAATATAGGGTAGCTGCTACTGTCTAATTAGGGCCTGTGAATTTT
This sequence comes from Porochilus rendahli, assembly GCA_039654305.1. NCBI lineage: Eukaryota > Metazoa > Chordata > Actinopteri > Siluriformes > Plotosidae > Porochilus > Porochilus rendahli. Next base: position 21,170,208 of record JBCNYG010000019.1, read on the forward strand.
ATAAAATAGTTTTATGGAATTTGTAGACACTATTCTTGGAGAGGAAACAAATATTTAACAATAACAAAATATAAATTAGTTATAAAATTAGACCCCAGGGGTCTAGACACTCCTGCTGAAAAGACCGTTTTATCACATGCAAATTTATAACAAGCATAGCACGTTTGAAAGCCCCAGCTACAGCACGCGGCAAGTAAATGTCTAACCTAATCCACAGCACCTAATATACAGTTTTGCCTCTGTGTCATTAAAAAGTAGGTCAAGGTCATTCACTCACAATGTCAGCATAGCATTCATAGTAGTGAGTCAGCATACCAGGTTTAAAAGCCCCAGCTTTGGCGCGTGACAAATAAATGTCTGGAAACTAAAGTGTTACGGACAGATGGACGGAGAAAATCCATTCCTATAGCTCCCGAAAGGCGTGAGCAAAAAGAAAGAAAGGAACATTCATTCATTATCTAAGCCACTTAATCCTAATTAGGGTCGCGGTGAGGCTGGCGCCTATTTCAGCTGACCATGGCCGAAGGCGGGGTACACACTGGACAGCTTGCTAGGCCATCGCAAGGCCGACACACACACAACCATTTACACTCACACCTAGAAGTGATTTTGTAACAGCCAATCAGCTTACTGGAATCGAACCCAGGACCGTGTTTACATGAGGCGGACATGTTAACCACTGCACCACCTTGCTGGCCTCATTAAAGGACGATATAATTAAATAATCTTTTTAGACTTTAGGTTTGATAAGCATGTCACTTGTTATCTGGAGATTAAATACACCAACATTGGCTGAGATATGGTTACGAGATGTTTTGTTATTTCTCTGATAAGATGATGCGATATAATGTAGCTTGATAGAAGACCGTCAAAAGACTTTTGTCCTTAACCAAGTCACAGATTCATATCTTTATGGAAAGCTTGCCAAAAGACATCTGAAGTAACTTATCTGAAATATTTGAATTGCAGCCCGTAAGTATTGAATGAATAATTTGGATCATTTAAAAGCCTTCTAAAATTCAGGATTTCCGTTCAGAATACAGTGCAACAAAACCCGTATCTAACTATCTGTAAGATGTACACATAGAATTAAAACAAAACCTGAGTAATAAACGAGCTTCGCCTTCATGGTGTTGTGAGTTACAGTGATCTGCAAACCTCACCTTAATACTCTGACCAAAGATTGTCGAGTCCAATTACAGAACCTAGTTTTCAATCTAATCCCTCGCAAGCTGTGACTAAAGGGTGAATCTGAACGACAGAAGAGGGACAGCCTAAAAAGCTGGACATTATTCAGAGCCCAGATGGACGTATTCAGTATCTGGCTTGTTAAAAGCTCAGAGTGAAATTTACAAATCAAAAAAGTGTTTTTATAATCTGTCTGCTCTGAGTGGACTGTCAGTATGTGAATGCTGTCCAACTGATAATGGTAGATGAGTGACATTTTACTGCTCTATAGACAGGAGGGAAACATTTGTCCATCATTTGTGTCAGTCAGAAATGCAGTGATTGATATCGGAGCATTTTATATGGGTATGTACTGATGTCTTAGTCTAAGAAATAGTATATTCAATGAGATGTGCCACACGGGGAATCCCATGGGTATACCAAAACATGATTAGCAAATTTCTCCCTTGTTGTTCATTAAGACAGGCATTCATTTGTATCATCAGATTTTAATTTATCATGACTTGTAATAACATGCTGCAGAAGTTTCCGGCAGTCTCTTTAATTTCCTCTCTACAGACAAATTGAAAAGTAAAAGTCTTGTGGATTTACACCAGGGACAATGCCAAACCAGGATGTGCACAGTCCCTGCACATTAGCAGCGGAGGTAAACAGAATGGAGGCAGGCAGTGGGCTATTCACTACTGGTTAATTCTCAAAGACAGTAAAAAGGAAAAAGAGAAAAAAGAAAGGAAGGGCTGTTTTCAGCTGTTAAATGAATCAATAAACAATCAGCGACTGGATTTCGAGAGTGTTTTCTAAGGATGTGCATCAGCTTGAAATAACTTTTGCTTCCAGTGTGAAAGTGCAATTAAATTTACTCATTAAACTTAGAACCACAAAGCTCTTAATTATGAACAAGGGGCACATCCTGTCTGCATTTAAAATAAAATTAGATGTTTTTAGTAGCCTAATTGTTATGGGTTTGTGTAATAATCTGATTATTTGCTGGGAGATCGTGCAAGGGGAAATAGATGTAAATGAGCTGGATACATAATGAGCAAACCAAAACACCATTAAAATCGCAACCAAAAGTCAGATAAGAGTAGGGTGGAGTGGACGGTGACCGTAGGAGTTTGGTTTCTTACCTCACTGCTGATAGTAACCAGAGAGCTGAAGCGAGACGGAATGTTCCACTCAACCCTTTATACCCTGAAGCGCAGTGAGTATCTGAAGAGGTCCCAAAGCAACTGCTCTCTCACCCACCAAACTGATGAATCAAAGAACAAAGCAACAGTTATGGAAGACCTGTCTGAAGATAGAGTCAACTAAAATATTGGCAAAAGTCAATATGGGTATGCACAAGTTAATTAACATAGAAATAAGAGATAAACATCTGTAAGCAAAAGCAGGGACTTCATAAATAAAGAATATTCAAAAGTTTGGAGCATAGTCAGACACCAATTCCATAACAACATGCTGTATGGAGGGCTAGCACAAATAAAACCCTTTCTGAAAGCATCTCAAAATGCAGCTTGTATAAAAAAGACAACAAGAAGCAGACAAGACACCAGTGGCATGCTTAGTGGTTGGGAAAAAATGGACTGCGCATGTTGAAAGGCACCTGGTACACACTGATACTGTGGGTTTGTTCTGGAGCTGATGGGCCAGGTGGAAGATGAATGATCATGAACTTGACGCACGGTATACCCCGAACAGCTCGCAAAGGCCATCGCAGGGCCGACACACATACAACCATTCACCTCACACCTAGCGGTGATTTGGAACAGCCTACTGTGCATGTTTTTCCACTGGGAGAAAACCAGAGTATCTGGAGGAAACCGATGCAAGCACGTGGAGAACATGAATACTCCACACAGAAATGCATAAGCTAGGAATCGAACCTAGGCCTTCATGCCGCGAGGTGAAAGTGCTAACCACTGCCTCACCGTGCTGCCCTTGGAGTTTGTCCATCTAAAATATAGAGATATCACTTAAGCAGTCAGTTAAATAAATATAGTTAAAAATTCCCTGTTGTCTTTCATTGTGCCAAAACTTAATACCGATCAGAAGTAAAGAATAGCTCACATTTTCGGGCACAGCTTTGAGAATTGTATGAAAAGTGCCCTAAATATCACCTGAAATGTGTTTTAAATACAACCTACCCTGCTGTTCTTCACCAAATAATGAATTATTAATTATGGCACTTTACCCCACCCCTCTATACCCCAGTAAAAATGTTTTTAGCCCCTGCATACTTACATTTACAGCATTTGGCAAACTGGAGCATGAATTTCTATATTCTGTTTTTTCAATATTCTATATCTATATTTTATTTAAATTTTATCCATTCTGTATCTTCACTTTAAATCAGGCTAAACATTCATCTTAGATTTATATTTTGGACCCTCTAAAACCCCACCATGTGCATAAGTTTGCGATACAGTCAGGGTTGAGAAAGGGAAAAACAGAATGAGTGGGAACACGTGATTCTAGTGGAAAAATTAAAAACAGGAAATCTATTTTAATATATGAATAATAAATATATATTTAGATTATTGCCAATGATGTAACAAAGGCCTCTGCCAAGTTTGGAGTCAATAGCAGGGATGTAACCCATTGGTTGCTAAGGACTTTTGAAGGCAGTTCCATGCGGATTGAGGCGTAAACTTTACATGCGTTTTTCTCCATTTTCTGTGGAATTTATAGGCGTCTCATCACAAACTTCATTTTGCTATAACTTGGCAATTTTCAAGATATTACCACCAAATTTGTTTTATTTTAAAGCATAGTCTCCTCTTTTAAATGGTATGGCTAACTCAATTTTGGATTTTTGGTCACTGTGACTCATTTTGCCAGACTCAGTCACATATTTTAAGAGTCAGGGCCAATCTAGATGACTCAGAAACTAAAAAAAAAAAAAATAAATAATAATAATAATAATAATAATAATAAAAAACTCAGTAAAAAAAATGCTGCTGCAATCCAAACATTACCATAACGCTTATCGAGCAAAGTGTAGCGATGGGATCAAGTGTACAAAGTCTCAGATTGTGTGTCCTACCGCCTGTTCTCCTGTGCAGACACCTGATTGTCAGCTCCTGCAATCTGCATGCACTTTGCTCAGCTGAAGTTATGTACACAGTCACCTGAGATGAGTTTAAAAAAAAAAAAAAAAAAAGACACACATACACTGACCATATGTAGCCAAAAAGTTCACCAGTACATCCCAGAGGGATGGATTCGCAGCTTACAAATAGAGGACACCTTGTATTGCATGCCATCACCGTCACGCTGTCACTCGATATGTGTCATGACGTCGACTGACAGCACAGGACACGCCTTCTTCTAAAACATTACCTGCATTTTCCCCTAAGAACATTATGATCAGCCTGAGAACTTTCAAAAGCAGCGTGCTGCGTATTCAGAGTCTTTTCACACCCATCAGTCTGTTTGCAGGGTTCAAATCGGAGTGAAATTCAACCCTACTGGATTGTTTATGGTCTGGTTTGGATTCGGATTGCAAATCGCTGAACAAATAAATGTACAAAAGAAAGCCTAACATGCTGGATAAAGACTGCATAGTGCTGAGAAATTGTCATTTATAATGTAGGTTCAGAATTCACTAAAATCAAGTGAGTGCACAGAACACTAACACTGGCGCTAAATAAACATCACACAATCACATAAATAAATAACTTTAAACACTTTGTGCATCATATCAGGCGTTTAGGTTCTCTTTTTAAAAACCTAAACACCACGTCATACTTCTGCCAAGTCCCTTAGCTACAAAATAGGAGTTGCTGCAGGACAGGTTGAATTCACCTCCAGTAGTCGAGATGATTTGAAGTCGACTTGCCTCAGGCTGTGTTCATATCATGTTTTGCAGGTGACTGGATCAGGACTGGACAGCTTTTCAAATCCAGGCTGATGCTGCAGCCACCTGCAACCGGGAGTCCATGGGAGCTAAGTGACTGAGCTCTCACGCAAGAGAGGGATGGCACACGCTCACTTCCCAGTCCCAAAGGAGCGGATAGCACTTTCAATTACAGTGTGCTGGGCCGCCAACCAACACACATGCGCAGCAGTTCGTAAAGAGGCGGGTGGCAGCATCGCGTGTCACGGATATGACTTTACGACTAATGTGTGAAGGCCACTACGTTCCGATGCATTTCACACATCAATGAATAAGCAGAATACGTAACCACAACAAACGTGTGTAGCATGTTCTGCTGCCAAAGTAATTGTTAAAGATGATGCTGTAACACCAGAAACTTTTTTTCATAGCTTCATTCGCCTTTCAGTCATCTGTTCCAATCACACAGAATCCACAGAAGTACATTAGATGGGATTTGAAGCAGAAGACTACTGAAGTAATAAACCTGAACGATAGCCTTTCTCCGCCAGAAGGACGGTGAAATCAGTTCACAAGTGATCACAAGACGCACTTATGTGACATGCCTTGTGTGAATGTGATGAGCCTCAGCGCTCCATTTGTGATCCAATGACACAGGATACGTGTTCTTGTCAAGTGTGAATCAGGTCTCGGAGACATTCGGCCTGGTCGTGTGATTACTGTGTCCTGACCAGTATATATAAAAAAAAAAGGCACATCGACTAGGTCGATTGCCCGGAGATCGCAAGCTCGAATCCGGATTGCGAATCTGGAAAACCGGAGCTCTCGCGGGAGGGAGGGATGGCATACGCTCACTTCCCTGTCAAAAAAAATGCTTATCTAAAAGCACCCCTGAAATTTGCCGCATCTGAGAAGACCCTGAATTTTCGTTAAGACAAGATGAGCAGTTTAAAATGGCGCCAATTTAATCCTTCGTCAAAAGCAAAGGGAGGAAAAAAAAGTCTCTTTCAGTTTCAGCTACCTCTCAATGTAGTTACTAAATCTAATAGAAACAACAATGATACGTCACCTATTTTTGTCCAGATGTGTCATAATTCCACACAAACCGGAGTCCATTCTGTGTAGAAAATTACTAAGTGTGAAATCATCCACGAGTTTAGTTCTATTAGCACATTAACTACAAACTCTTTACTCTGATAAGACTTGAAATCAACTCTCATGCCAGAAGGTGTGGATCGAAACAACCTTGATCATCACAGCATCTATATGAAGTGCTTCGACTTTAATCACAACCAAATACAACATACCCTCTGCTAATCAGCTCTCGTTGCTTGAGTGGAAATTAATGAAACGTGAAACGATCTCACTAATCACATGAAAAAAATCTAATTAATATCCCCCCCCCTTTGGATGTAATTTACATCATTTCTGTTAAAACTTACTGGGGAAAAAATACTTAAAATTAGAAATTAACATAAGATAAGAACGTAACTGCTTAATTTTGGTTCAACCATAAACCGAAATGTGAAGAATTACCTTTTTTTGTGTAAAACACTTGGGACGTGTTAGAAAAGGGAAATAATCTACAAAAGGATGATGTGATGTAAGATTTACAGTAACCACCTTATTTTCCTAAAACAGCAGATCTCGGCTAATCACTCTCTCACAAGATTCTCCTCTCTCTCTTATTTAATCACACCAGTCTGAGTACACAGCCCTAAGAAACCACAAAAGGCCAAAACCCTCTATTATGAACACTAATCATGGACGCTACAAATCACCGGTACTTGAGACTCCTTCCATCAATGTCATAAAATAAATAAATACATGAAGCTTCACTGTTACGGTCTTTATGGTCAGTTGAACTGAAGACCTCGAGTTTTTAAAATTTGGCACACTTGAACGCGACAACAAAACAAAAACACGTGTACACAATATATTGATAAACCACATTTAAAACAAAAACACACAAGTAAGGACACCAGGTCCAGTTGCAGGCATTCACGTGGTTTCAAGAACGGTTTTGTTGGTTTTTAATACTGGTTTTTAAAATACTTTTAACACTAAAAAGGTCATTTCTTGGAAGGGATGGTGTATCTGTGTACAGAAAAAACATACAAAATGTCCATAACTGATGTCTATAAACAACATTAGCTACCATGACCCTCACACTGGGTTTTTGCGAACAGAAAACAATAACAACGATTGTTTTACTAAGGAAATGTCATAAAACAGCCGGTTAAGGAAACATAGCGTTCTGTCAGCAAATATTAACACATAATAAACACTCTGCAAAAATAATAAACACACTTCTGATTACGGCTAATTGAAAACACCCTAAAAAATAAAGCCTCGGCTAAGTTGCTAGTTAGCTAGCTAACATGCTAGCATTTAACCAGCGTACCAAGTTTGAAAATAAAACAATCCGGTTTCTAAAATATTCTGTTGAAAAACAGCGTGTGTGTGTGGTTTAAAAGTAGATACGCACTGAGACACTTTCTTACAGTGTTTCTTTCTCCTCCTATAAAGTGAAAACGTTACTCTGTCTCTCACTCTCCGGTCCTCCGGGCAGCGCACAAAATGGCGACCACTGCGTTACAGCCGCTGAGTACTTATTCTCAAGCGCCCAGCTAGCACTTGTGGTCAACAGCAGTCATCCACAGTACATATATGTGCTCTATGTTTGTGTCGGGAAACGAAACGCGGTTATAACGCCAGTAATCGTGCCGTGGAAGCGAATTGCGGCGATAACGTCAGTGCTGTTATTATTTTTTTCGCAGAGTTGCTAGCTAGCTGTTAGCCTAACCGGTTGGTTTTGACACGGCACGGATGGTCGAATCACAAACGGACACTTAGGGCACTTGGAAGGGGAGTAGAGCCAACACACATCTTACAGGATACGTAGTGTACTCAAATGGGGGTGTGTCGTCATTTGGGGTTCGGCCTGACTGCATACTACCTTACTTTAAAAAAAAACCGCTGTGGCGTATGAAGTGTTGAGATGCTATACGCTATTTAGTTTAGTGTGGTGATATGTTTATATAGTAAGGTTACAAGGACGAATCTCAAAATTAAAACACTTGAAAATATAACAAAAAGTTGACACAAACACGAGCCTACGAAATTGCTGTAGACAAAAATTGCGTAGTGATAGCTCGCATTCCCGAAAAGAAACCCACGCGCTTTCTTACGTAGCGCGCTATCAGACAGACACGGGTTACGCAACGCAAACAGCGCAGCTTGCTTTCACGCATGTCGCGCAACCTACCTATGTGAAAATGGCCTAGGGTTGTTGTATGGCAGCTAGCTTAGCCGTGCTAGTTAATAAACAATCCAGCCATAACAGCTAGCTAGGAAACCCGCTGAATGAAGCGTACTCCTGTTATCGTGTTGCACGGCTCGTATAGAAAGAAACACCGACACACACATATGCAGCTCTCTGCTGACGGCAATCCAGCTCCTCAGGCTCCACTGTTAGGCTCTGCAGGGCCTCCCTCCGGTCCCCTCGCGCTCCGTTTTCGCCGCTGCGCCGCTCACGCGAGAGTCGACGACGACTCTGATCGTGACCGAGACGCTCGATAAAAGTGAGCTAAAAACCGAGACCGCTGTCCGTCTGCCTGCTCTCTCTCACACAACGACACGCTGCTATCGACAAACAGAGGTTAGAATCGTTTGTGTTTTTTGGTACCTTATTTATCAGCTTGTCAAGGTGCGCGCGCTCTTTTCTTTTCCCACAATCCAGAACAAACAGCTCGAGACGTCAGTGACGTCATACGCATGTCGCGCGTAAGGGATCGACGCTGACAGCTGAAAAGAACATATTTCAAATGTTTTTTAAATCATAAATGTATATATAAATATTATGAAATAAAAGTGTAAATCTTCAATTTTATTTTGCATTATGGTTTAGTTTACATGTGCATGATTCATACATGTATTCTATTTAAATCAATTTACAGTTTATAAAAAATGACTACAATAAAATAATACACTAATATTCATAATAATAATAACCACCCATCACCACCACCAATAATAATAATAATAATAATAATAATAATAATAATAATAATAATAAAAACAATAATAATAATAACCACCCACCACCACCACCACCAATAATAAAAATAATAATATTAATAATCATAACAATAATATTAATAACCACCCACCACCAATAATAATAACAACAATAATGATAATAATAATAATAATAATAATAATAATAATAATAACCACACACCACCACCAATAATAATAATAAAAACAATAATAATAATATCCACCCACCACCACCAATAATAATAATAATAATAACAATAATAATACTAATCACCACCACCAATAATAATAATAACAATAATAATAATATTAATAACCACCCACCACCAATAATAGGCAGGAGCCTATCTAAGTCGACACTGGGGGAAGGTAGGGTACCCCCTTAAGAGCTCACCAGACCAACACACACACACAGAACCTTTCACACTCATAGTCACACCTAGGGCCAATCAGCCTATTGTGAGTGTTTTTGGACTGTGGAAGGAAACTGGAGTACCTGGAGGAAACCCACACAAGCATGGGGAGAACATGCAAACTCCATCCAGAAATGTCCTGAGCCTGGGAATCAAAACTGGAACTTATTGCTGTGAGGTGAGCGCGATATCCACTATGCTACCATGCAACCTATTATTATTATTATTATTATCATCAACATTGTCATCATCATCATCATCATCATCATCATCATCATCATCATCATCATTATTATTATTATTATTATTATTATTATTATT
>JBCNYG010000019.1:21226644-21239055 GCA_039654305.1 Porochilus rendahli
ATGGTTGTGTGACTGATGGCCCTGCGATGGCCTGGCGAGCCGTCCAGGGTGTACCCCGCCTTCGCCCAGAGTCGGCTGAGATTGGCGCCAGCCTCCTCGCGAAGCAATTAGGAATAAGCGGTTCAGAAAATGAATGAATGAGTACCCACTTTGCTGTGATGGGTCACATTTATTATAAAATTGTATAATTATAGGGGGTAATTTCATATACATTATGTGTGTGTGTGTGTGTGTGCGTGCGTGTGTGTGTGTTTGTGTGTGTGTGTGTGTGTGTGTGTGTGTATATATATATATATATATATATATATATATATAGAGAGAGAGAGAGAGTGAGAGAGAGAGAGTTTAAAAAAAATAAAATTTTCAAAAGTTAAAAAAAACCTTGATATACAATTTTATTTTATGATTTGTATATTAGCAAGTTAGTACAAAGAACACTTTAGATTTCCAAACATTAGTTTTCCAGCACAAAATGAAATTTTACATAAAACAATTATAGTACAATTAATCAGTAAAATAGCATATTACATATAAGAGCCCACTTTTCAGACAAAAATATAATGAAGGCTCCCGCGATATACATGCAAATAAAGAATCAAATATTACCGTCAATGTTTCCAGGAGAACTGTGTCTGGTTCAGTAAGATACTCTGTAGATACTGTATTCGTAAAACTGCACAAACTGGACCTGACGCTATTCTATTTTTAAACAAAAGTCATCACACCTCATATTGAATTAGTTTTATATATTACTGTTTACTGTGCTTTATAGAATATTTATGTAGAGATATTTACTTTCATGTCAGTATTTATATGTCAATATGAGGCATCTTTCTTCTACACCATTGCTTTGCACAGTATCTACCGAGTATCTTACAGAACCATCCTCAGTTCTCCTGGAAATATTGACGGTAACACTTTATTATTTATTTACGTGTAAATCGCAGTAGCCTTCATTATATTTTTGGTCTGAAAAGTGGTCTCATGCATAATACACTGCTTTCTTACTAACTTTTTTATGTAACATTTCATTTTGTGCTGGAAAACTAATGTTTGGAAATCTAAAGTGTTTTCTGTACTAACTTGCTTGTATACAAATTATAAAATAAACATATATAGCAAAGTTTATGCTAAAAAATAAAATAAAATAAGGTGCCTAAAATCTTTGCACAGTACTATATATAAATGTATTTGAACACAGTATCCTGATATTAAGCTATTAACATATCTACAATTATGGGATCATGCAGCCTGTCAGGGTTGAAAATAAGTGCTTTATTCTCACATGGTTTCCTTCATTTCCAGTTTCCACTTATAGCTCTTACAACTCAAGACTGAATTTTGAAAGTTTTTGTCCATAATATAAATTTGTATTAAAAAAGCATCTAATAGGTTAACCCTCATTAACCCTCATGAGTTTGACCCCATTTAATGTTTAATGTCTCTATATAAATGGTTGTCATAAATTTTATGACATAATTTAATGGGGACAACTGGATAACCCAAAAATGAATTAATATGTTTTCACCGTCGTGTACACATGTTGTATGCATAGTGTTCTTTGGGACCCCTGGCTATTTTAGCTGTATAAAATATGAAAAATTAACATTTTTGCACACCCTTGTTTTGGTTGTTGTGGATGATATTGAACTCACCTGACCATTACTGTAGTATATTGCGAGACCCACTACACAAAGCACAGGGGAGGGGCAACATCATTCTCCTGAGAACTTTGATAGTTCCCGCACTTTAAAGGCGGGAAAATCTGGTTCCCGTAAAGATATTGATACAGTGTAGGGGTGGAGCAAACTTGCACCACAGCCTCTGAAATCATTTCTCTCTGTGCTCTGTGTGCTGTCTCTTTCTGCTCTTTTTCAACTGAGAATGATTTCTAAGTGAAGGTTTTCTACATATAAGGTGCTGTCACAGCTCTTCAACCATAAAAGTGACAGAGAGGAGAATGTGTCTGAGATAGAGGATGATGTTCAGGAGGACCCTGATTATGATGATACCCTCAGTATTGACCCCATGTTGTCTCTCTATCACCAGCAAACACACTCCCTTCCAAAAATGCAAAAAATTATTATGGTCTAGCTCTCTTCTGGGTTTTGTTTAATTTTCTTTTTTTTTTCTGACACCAGAAATAATGGATGCTTCTACCTTTAATAAAAGAAATAGTTTTTATTTAAAAACTTTATTAAATTGTTCGGGTCAAATTGACCACAAAGAAAAAGAGTGTTAGTAAAATTTTAAGGTAACCGGAGGGTTAAAAAAAAAAAAAACAATCTTAGCATCTTTTTGGACTCATGTTGCTAATATTTTACATTTTATGTATTTGTAATACTGTATTTTAACTTAAATGTTTTACATCTTTTTTTGTGTGTGTACAGAGTTCTGGTGTTGGACAAGGGACAGATATCAGAGTTTGATACACCAGCTAAACTTATTGCACAGAAAGGAATTTTCTATGGCATGGCGAAAGATGCAGGGTTGGCGTGAGCCATCATAGCTTTTATAACCTGACGGTGCCTTCATCCACAGAGAGACAGTGAATGTATCTTTTTCCTGTTACTTACCTGGGCCTCTAAATGTTTTTGTGTCATTGTTGTTTTATATGAACTGCAGTGTGACTGTTATTTAGGCCACTGACTTCAAATAATGAACCAGTCTATTTTTATACGGCATTATTTAATTTACTTTTGAGGCTTTACAGTAGGGAAACGCTGTTGAAATAAATGTACCATTCCATTTTGTACAGTACATATTTTATTACTAATGTGGAATTGTGTTACTGTTGCTGTTTAAAGCCATAGTGCAGATTTTTATTTGTTGTCTTCAGAAAGTTACAGTTTGGAAAGTTTTTGGAATTTTTTTCCCATGAAAATCAGATTCAACATGGCATTCAAGGATGAGGTGTTGAAAAATAACCACAGGTTGGATCTGTGTTTCAGAGTTATTACACTTCAGCAAAGAAGCATTAATATTTGATTTGAATGTTAAATGGATCATATCAATTTCTTCCGTCAGCAGCTACATGTTTACGCCTCCTGTGAACCAGTCTTGCACTGTTTGCTTCAGGACCATTTAGATTCAGATATAAACAACAGTTTTTATTGAATATGCTAATTCAATTCTAAGAGTGTATGCTGTGAATAGGGGTGAATTTTTATTTTTTAAATAGCTTTTTACAATTTTTATGCAATAAAAATAATATTATATGATATTTCTGCTGTATTTATGATTTAGACTGTGTTACACATATACTAGGTGTTTCGTGTAAAAAAATATTGAAGGCATTGTGAAGAGAATCAGAATTTATTGCCTACTTTTGTGTAACAAAACAATTGTATGCATATTCTTTTGTGATTATGAAATGGATTTTAGGCTATAATTTATGCTAATAGCTGTATTAGTGCCTTGCATTTAATCTGTAATCTGTAGTTAAAATGTAATTTTAATCTACCAGTAAGGAGTGTGTAAGGAGTGTAACACACTTCACTAATCCCATAATTATTTTCTTAATTTTTTGTATATGTATATATATATATACATTTTACAGTAGACTGTCAGCATGAAACTAACTTAATCCATGCTTCCTCACAAGCCATATATTTTAATTTCAGAAGTGTAATATTTTCAGCATTAATTAAGTCTCAACAAATGTGCCTGAAATACAAAATATTTTTTTAGCTCTTTCCCTCTGTAATCATACAAAAATACTAAAATGTTAATTTTTTTTTTATTCACAGTATGGGGCCATTTTTTTTATTTCACCACATGACTTATATGAGGTCAGCTGTCTGAATTGTCTAAATTTTTTTCATTTAACATCTATAAACAGACATATGATTATCTATTAGACTATTAAAAAACACTATGAGAGATTTTAATAAAATTGAGAAACAAATATTGGCTGCATGATCCAGAATATTTTTATATATAACTTTAGTATGTAATTCATTTTCAGCATGAATCACATCATTAATTAAAATGTCATGATCTGCTTCATTCTGTGCCTAATGATTTCTCATTAAGTATTTTCCAGGTTACACACGTCGGCACGACATGCACACTTGTAAGTCTGAATTAGCGAAAGCCTAATTTCAAATCAGGAAGACCTTGGCTTGATGTTGCTCTGATAAGGTGCAAGACTGCTTTTTTATTATTTCAAAAACATTTCCTTCCAATCTTGATTTCTTCCACAGAAAGCTCGAGCAATCATGAGTTCTTTTTGCATGGAGCTGCCCACCTTATTTTTAATGAACTAAGGTCCAAAAGTATAAACCACAAATTTAAACCACAGCAACACTAATATGAAGTAATTAAATAAAATGGATTCCAGTGGCCTTTCTTTGTGTACAAGTCCCATTCCTCTGGAGAAGACTTTGTGAGTCAGTTAAGTGGAAATGTACAATGTGCCAGAAAACATTCACCATTCACACCTCACAGCAAGTTCTGGATTTGAACCAAACTAACACCATCCCTACTGGGAAACATGGTGGTGGCATCATAATGGTGTGGGGATGCTTTTCTTAAGCAGGGACAAGGAAGCCGGTCACAGTTCACTTTAAGATGGATGGATCCAAATACAGGGTAATCTTGGAAGAAAACCTAAAAGTCTGCAAAAAATATTGAGACTTGGACAATGTCAATAAAGTCCAGACCTTTCAGTTCTTAGATACACTTTATGGGGCCCCTGGACACATCATCAGTGATGTAACTTGGGATCACAGGGGGTTTCAGGTCTTTTAACAATCAGACCCCCTCCCCCAGGTGACCCAGCCAGGGTTGATCAGGCCCTAGCTTGTGTCCAGTTTGCCCTACCCTACTTGCCACGCCTCTCCCCTCTTGAGCCACAACCATCACAATTCCTCGGCATCCCACTTCGATGGGTTGGCATCGAGCCCGCCAACCATTGTTCAGGCACTCCTCCACTAGGTCCGAGTACTTTGCCCTCTTTCTCTCATGGGCCTCCTCTTTCCAGTCCTCCCACGGCACAGAGAGCTCCAAGAGAATTACCTAAGTCTGATTGAGAATCTGTAGCAAGACTTGAAAATTTCTGTTTACAGACGCATACATGACAGATGCATAGAAGAAGGGCAAAATTTTCAGTCTCTAGATATGCAAAGAGACATACCCCAAAAGTCAGATGAGATCTCGCTATCAATCCGTCATGCATCATAACCTAGGTCTGGAATTTCCTTATACTGACCCAACACTTAGTTAATAAGAGCTGTATATAATGCCTTTTTGATTCCCGTAGCGGTACCGTAGCGATTTTTTATGCAGTTGAATGTTTGATCTTTTTTCACCTCAAATACTTTTTAAACCATAATGTGCAACAAAACGTTTAGTACTTCATTCATAAACCTATAGAACCATAATAATGTTTGCTTGGGTTGTGGTGGAAATAAAAACAAAAGGTGAAACTGAAGTCATGCTGTGTACGTGACGAACCTGCTGATGTTTTTTGCACAGCACCACCATGAGTAAGATCATTTATTTCTTCTGTCAAATCTCAAATTAAAATAATTACCTGGGTGAATGGCATGCACCTCAAAAATCTTTAGACATACACCAATTGCTAATTTTACCTCTTAAATCAGGCAAAGTCATGAAACAGCTTTGAATGATATTTCATCACTGCTATGTAATTCCTTTTGGGTCCCAAACACTGGCAATGCTACAAGCATAAACTAGAGCAATGTAGACAAGACACCTCATGTTCTGTGGTTTGGAGTTGGGAGAATTTAGGTTTGGGGTTTTTTCTTCATTTCATAAAACTTCATGTTCCAGCCCATCATATTTTTGACAGATGATGGACACAAAAGAATCAATAAACCCAGGATGCAAAGGGCCAAACCACATGAAAAACAGATGGGTTTAGCTCCTATCTTGGTAACCCACATATCATTACAAGCAGCTGGCAGTGTCAGGAGAACAGGGGGGGGGAGATATTAAGAAATTGTGACAAAGCAAGATTTCTCAGAAGAAAACAAAGCGGACGTTTGTTATCTGAACAGCATTCCTATGTCTAAGTCAACAAGAGCTGGTGGACTTTTTAGAACAGGTTTGAATGACATCTGGCATGTGATGGTGTTTTTTGTGAACTAAACCACCTAAAACATGAATCTGCCTGGGGCTGTCCATGTATCTGAATTAGCTGATGAAATCATGTTGAGAAGTTGAATACAGTCCATACTCTAAGCATGTGCTCTGAACCCTTGTTTCAGCAGTTGATTTAGACATGAAGCTTTATTTTGTTTCACGCAAGCTTCTTTTTTAGGATCTCACACGAAATGCGGAGAGAGTTAAATACAAAAAATTCTATGTGGCGTGTGATGGACTGTCTTTTAATTCCCACCCCTCTCCCCTTGCTCTCCCAAAGGAATCATGACCAATCTCCTCGACAGACTTTCTTGACCGATCCTGCCTGCTAGTGATATTTCGCAACCCTGAAATCTCTCGGGAAGCTGTGGGATCTCAGTCATGGGGCACACCTGTTATTTCTTCTTTTAACCCCTGATAAATAAATAAATAGATAGACAAATAAATAAATAATCAAAATAATAAAGCTATACTTATAATGGGTATGTGCATTGATTTCCAGATTATAGTTGCACGTGATGAATGAGCACAGTGTGGATTAAACGCCAGGCGCCACGTAATTGCAATGCTTTCATGGCACGTCTGGTATGAATTCCAGGTAAGGCATATGCTTACCCTACATGACACTGAGAAGCCAGTGCATGTTTTTTCATCCTCTTGATTGGAACATTGTTTATGACTGGATGCCCTGCTGTCTTTTCTTATAAGCTTTAAAACACAGGAGCCCACATCCTAACTATGAAAAGAAATCAGGAACAGAAAATCAGCTCTTACTCAAACTATAATTGCTGCCTGTTTAGTTCACCATACACCCAAGGTCTACATAGTTTTAATCCCTTTTGGATAACTAAGTCCAATTCTCAAAAAAATGGTGCACTGTGTACAAATGTAAATAAGAACAGAATGCAAGGATTTACAAATCTTTAAAACCCATATTTTATTTGCAGTCCAACATATAAAATATATCAAATGAGTAAAGTGGTACATTTTACTATATCATGAAAAATACGAACAAATTTTGAATTTGTTGGCAGCAACACATCACAACAAAGGTAGGACTGGGGAAACAAAGGACTGGGAAAATAAGTGGTACTAAAAAGAAACAGCTGCATGAACATTTTTCAAATAATTTGATTAACTAGCAACAGATCAGTAACGTGACTGGGTAGCAAAAGAGCACCTGGGTAGAGGTTCATCAATCTGCACAAAAAACTGCATCTATAAGTTGTGGAACAATTTTAGAATAATGTTCATCAATTTAAAATAATGAAGACTTGAATACCTCATTGTCCTTGAAGACTTCATTGAGTGCCGTGATCACTGAGCCCTTAAACGGCACTGCATTAAAAGCAGGCAGGATTCTGGCAAGGAAATCACAGCATGGGCTCAGGAACACTTCCGGAAATCACTCGCAGGCTTTCGAACTGAGCTCTTGCAACACGCCGGATGGCTTCTCTCCTCTTTGGTCTGTAGGATTCCAAAAAGAATTTCACATTTCGATTCATCTGACCGCAGAACAGTTTTTTTCACTTTGCCTCGGTCGATTTTAAAGGAGCTTCGGCCCAGACAAGATTCAATTTTATTTGTATAGCACTTTTTACCATTCACATTGTCACAAAGCAGCTTTACGTAGTAAAAGTAATTTAAGGAGGAATTTAAACATTTTTCTACAACCCCCTACACAAGATGGTGGTATTTCCGATCATTTTCACATAACACTTCCTCTTTGCATGAAAGCAAGCAAGCTGTGCTTACAGTCAATGATTTCTGCAAGTGTTCCTGAGCCCATGCAGCAAATTCCATTTGATTTCAGGTATTACTCAGCACACTGGGCTATATTTGGTTCACTTCCTTGCCTTGTATTAATTATGACTGCTGTTGAATTGTACCACGCCTTTGTTTATTTATATGCTCATTGATATTGACCTGGTTTGTAACTTTGACCATGATTTAGCTTTTTCCTTTATTACTCCTGCCCTTGATGAATATATTGCCTGGATTTTGATTACACTTTGGCACTTGCCTCTGATATACCTGTGTGCCTGTGATCTTGCACTCTGCCTGTTTCACTCTGACCCAATCTAGCAAATTAGACTTAAGAGAAAGGGCAGGCCTGGGCTTCTCTAATTTAACCCATACCACCATCACCCAAACCCAGATAAGAACCAAAGTGGATGCATGGGTGAATGGTTTATATTTGTCATAGCTCGCTGATCTTGTGGAAACAGTAGAGCCCAAGACGAACAATATGCTCGGCCGAAGCTAGCCTGCTGTAAATCTTGAGAATTATGTAGCGCCAGCCAAGCTGGTTAAGGTTTTTCCCATACATCATTCTAAAATGACACAGGTTTGGTCCTGCTTAGACTGCTGCCTCCGCAACCCTGCCCCGGATAAGCGGAAGATGATGCAATACTCTGCTATGGGATAATTCTAAAATCTGTGGACACTTTTAACATTATACACATTCATGCCAAGGGGCAATTAGAAATGTCCAGTTAGCCTATTGAGGGGCAGTGGTGGCCCGGTGGTAGGGAGCTGAATTACTGATCCCAAGGTCAGGGGTTCAAGCCCTACTATCAACGGGTTGTCACTGCTGTTCCCCCAGTGCAGCTAACTGGGTTATCAAATGGAGGCCATGTCTCTCACTGTCTGTGGTCAGAGGCATGTAAAGGAAACATTGCTGATGTTCATCAAGCGTAGGCTGCATTGCTGTCAGCGTGTTTCTGCCCTGCGATGGTCTGGCAAGCTGTCCAGGGTGTACTCTGCCCTCGCCCAGAGTCGGCTGAGATGGGTGCCAGCCTTTGGAGTGAAAAATGAGATCAGACAAAGCCCATGCAAGCATGGGTAAAAACATGCAAACTCCTAAGAGAAACGCCCTCACCAAGTACGAGCCTCAAACCCAGGACTTTCTTGCTTTGAGGCGGACATGCTAACCACTACCCCATCGTGCCACACAGTAGTTCAATTTGATCTACTCATACTTCTTTGGACTTTTTGCTTGGCAAATATTCTTTTCATGCTTTTTAGTGACTTTTATTAACAACATTTAAGATTTATAGATGACCGCACCTATGAGTTTTTTTTGTACCTTAAATGTACCTTAATATCTTAGTGACACGCTTACTTTTTTGTTTTCTGTTTTCTTTTTTTATATCGAAAGCAAAAATCCGGTATAAGTAATGATTATAGTAAGCAATGTGTTTATTTGAAACTCGTTTGCAGTCCTTTTGGGGTTTTTGGCACCTAATCAGCCAACTCCTGCATACCTGCTTTTCGCCTGGGGTTGCATCAGTCAGAAATGACAACAGTTTATAAATTCCAGTGTCAAATGAAGCCTTTCACTCAGCACATTGTGAATGCATTGCTGCCACAAAGGGCAGATAAGGTGAGCTGTCTCAGAAAAAAAAAGAAGTGTAAAAGAATAAGACATACAAAACTGCTTTCTATGTAATCAATCATAAAAGAGATGCCTCACTTTCTGTGTCTCGATATGCCGGCAACTTTCGCATAGTCCAAATAAGGATTTTATCCCTGCCTGAGGGTGCACTGTCCTCATTTTGGGAATTTTCCAGACTGAAAGAGTTGAATATAACCCTTTTTTATTGTCAGAGACACATTTACTATATTTTTTAGGTAACTTGGTGGTCACAGGTTGCACAGAGTAAATTAACAGGGCAGTATCTGTTGTCCCAAATCTTATAAATGTTTATGAATCACACAATATTTACTTACTTTTAAAAAGACAGAGATATAGTATTAAAACAGATAAACGCAGGTAACTGATCAACAGTTAACACTCATTCACCTTCAAATAATCCTTCATTCTTGCAGTTTAACTGAAATAACTGTTTTTATTCATCAGAAAGGTAAAGATTAGAGTTAACAGCTATGCTTTACTTACTACTTTGATGGAAAAACTAATCCTTGCTATTATTACATTCCTTACCCTTACATTGTTCACCTTAACAGCCAAGTTTGAGAGCTTTAGCTATAAGACAATGAGACAAGTATCTTTTAGAGTACCCAAGGACACTACTGTACATCTTAAAGAAGTAAGGGGAAAAAAGAAATATGCTAACAATGCTAAATGAGTAAAGTGAGCACTTTAACAATAAGTCCATTTGTAAGTCCATAGGAACACTTTGTTTAGTTTATTAATGTATTATTTTCATTATATTCATTACTATTATTAAAAGCTATGTGATAAATCAACTAATCCTAGAATATAAACTAGGACTGATCCTAAATTATGTACAATTTCATATTTTTTTGTTCAGGGATTATCAATATTATGAAACTAAAGTGTTGAAATAGAACCCAGAATCTCCCTTTTGTCCTCATTTGACACCCCTGATGTGTTAAGTAGAAGTTGTTTTTCTCTGAGAGGGTATATGAGGACATCGAGTTTCCAGTAATTATAAAAATCTCCTCCTTGATTTGTTCACAGAAAAGTTAGGCATTAAAACAGGCACAGTTAAAGTGAAGATATTTAATGCTGGGAGGGGTATCAGCAGCTGGAACCCCCACAAGAACCTTCCATCCAAAACTACTTTGAAGTTTATTAGAAAAGATGTATTAAGAAATAAGGTTATTCGAAGCAATGTGGATTCCATCATACAGCGGGGGGTGGGGAGGGGGGTGGGATGGCTGGTTGGGGTTTGGGGTTACCAAAAGATTCACACCTTCAGAATTCAGAATGTTACTTGAGCTACAGCCATAAGAAAGTAATTAAATTCATATGGTCTACAAAGCACTGCTGACTGTACACTGCAAAACTTCATATATGAAAATATATACAAAGCAATCCACATCAAGTAATGCGACCAACCTGTGTAATGTTCAAAATGCTAACAATATAGAATAATTTAGCCATTTTTTAATTGTTCACATAATAAAACAGCATATCTCAATTAATCAATATTTAATTAAATATAGCTTATAATTATATGCTTCCAGTGAAGCAGCTAGGGTGATGTTTAAATACTGTTCATGGTTATGATTTCAGATTAGGTTCAGATTCAACAGTTCTGCAAATCACCAACTCTATATCTACATGTCAAAAAAAAAAGATATTTGTATAGCCCAGTGAATGGCACGGTGGTGCAGTGGGTAGCACGTTTGCTTTACAGCAAGAGGGCCTGGGTTTGATTCCCTAGCTCAGGCGTTTCTGTGTGGCGTTTGCATGTCCTCCCCATGCATGTCCTCCCCATCCGGTTTCCCCCAACAGTCCAATCTCATGCACAGTAGGCTGATTAACTGTTCCAAGGTGTCCCTAGGTATGAGAGTGAGTGTGAATGGTTGTGTGTATGTTGGCCCTGCGAATGCCTGGAGAGCTGATCAGGGTGTACCATGCCCTTGCCCAAAGTTACCTGAGATGGTTGCCAGCCACCAGCTCACAGGCTTAGTATCTCTTATTCACCTGTCATACATCTTGTTTTGGTTCAGGGTCTATTTACATTAACGATAACAAGACTACATGACCAGAAGAATGATCGTGCACATGCGCGATAACTTGGCAGTAAAACACTTTCATAGAAAGTGGACAAGAAACAGAAGAGGGCATACGAGTTCACGAGAAAAGAAAAATGTGGCAGTGTTTACTAATATTATTGTTCCTGTTCCAGGGGTCATTGACACTCATGTACAGGAGTACGAAAATAATAATAAATGTGACCATGGCAGGGTTTCTAGTGACAGCCAGGCTGGGTTCAAAATTTCAAAAACTGATCTCCTTTTTTTCCCCCTTAATTCCGAAATATGCAAACACCAGTGTCTAGAATTTGCAGAGGAATAAAAATCAGGAATCAGTGCTTCTCTAGACAGAAGTGACTTATTGATTCATTAGAGAGGTCAGAAGAAAATGCTCAGACTGCTTTTAGGTGAAAGGAAGCCTGTGTAAACTCAGCTACTGTTTACAACCGTGCTAAGCAGAAAGGCTTTTCAGAATGCACAACGCAACAAACACTCAGCCAGATTACGTTTTAACCATATAATGTCACATCAGTCAAGAACCAATAAAATTCAAATTCAAACTTTATTAGTCGCATGCAACCATACACAGTGAATCACTTAATAGGAGTTTCACAGATGGCTCCCCATCTCAGAGGAGGCACATGCTTGCCTGCACTCTTCCTGGTTGGTATCATTGACCCTAAGCTGCAGAGGACATTTCCAATCTGTTGGGTGTCCTAGGGGCGGCACGGTGGCGTAGTGGTTAGCACGTCCACCTCACAGCAAGAAGGTCCGGGGTTCGATTCCCAGCTCGGGCGTTTCTGTGTGGAGTTTGCATGTTCTCCCCGTGCT